>JACBKR010001043.1:600000-940783 GCA_014218235.1 Colocasia esculenta
AAGAAAACGGTTGTGCGCGACCGCCCTCTCCGGACGGAGGAAGAAGAGGAGGAGATGACAGTGGGGTCTGCGGCAGACGATGACACGGCGGAGGAGGAGGCTCGACCGCCGGCGGACGCTGGCGATAGCGCGCCGGATGGGGAGGAGACGTAGCGGAAGATGGAGAGGGAGAGGAGACGGAGGCACCCCGGAGGGATTCTTGCCGGCCAAAGGTAGGTCACCACAAACCTTAGAAACCCCGTGTGGATGTGATTGTAACAGTGGGAAGGAAGGGGAAACAGGGGAGAGTCCGTCGGTTTCAGCAAGAACTTGACGTCAACATCGGTTGACGTCGAGTTCCTATTGACGTCCAGACCATTGTCGTCAAGATGAACTTGACGGCCAGGATCTGGACGTTAACCGTTGAACCCGACGGCCACTACCCTGCCGCCAACTCTGGTTAGACGGCAGGACCCTTGACGCCTATTCCATGTAAACGGAAACTTTCTTGCCGTCAACGTATTCTTAACGGCAATCGATATTGATGTTGACTTTTCTGTGTTCTGTGCAGGGAAAGGGTAGAATGAGGAGCAGAGGGATGTGGGACCTATGCTGGGCATGGTACCGGGCGCTGCCGGAGGTTCAACAGATGCGGGTGGCACGGATGGGGTTTGGACACCTCCTAGCTGTGCGCCTGTTTCACGTAGACGTCCCCTACCTCGAGGTGTTTCCGGAGAGGTGGGACAAGGATTGCAAGGCATTCATCATTCCTTGGGGGCACATGATACCCACATTAGAGGATGTGGCATATCTGACAGGACTACCGGTTCAGGGAGAGCCGGTAGTGGGACAGGAGAGGAGAGATTATTACGATGACGTGGTGGAGCTGCTGGGAGCGGAGTTTGTGGCAGGGAGGAGGTGGCCGATCCAGAGCATCCTGCTCAGATCCCTGTCAGAGGCCGTGGGACTGGGGGGAGGGAGGAGAGGAGCGCTGGAGACACTGGAGGAGTTCAGTGCCGGTGTCCGGAGGTCGATCCGGATAGGGGAGAGGAGCGAGGAGCAGTCGGTGCGCATCTTCGTGGCGTACCTTTTCGAGCGGCTCCTCTTCCCGACGCAGTCATCGCAGATGAACTGCAAGTTCGTGCTGCTTCTACGAGACTTGGAGCGGGCGAGGAGCTATGCTTGGGGCGCCACGATGCTAGGACACCTTTTCTCACTCCTTCCTAGTAGCTCGCAGCGTTCTCAGAGCACCGGGGGCTTCACCCCCTTCCTACAGGTATGCAACTTTCCTTTAATGCTCTTCATTGAATAAAATTGATAAATTGTCTGACTGACATCTTTTCTTCTTGTCTCGCAAATCTGGGGGTACACCCGCTTCCCCATGGGACGTAGTGTGTAGACAGAGGGGAGCCAGGCCATGGTACCCCTCATGGCCCAATAGGAGGTAGCACCCGATCTGAGAGTGACAGATCGGTGTGTGGAGGACGTGCGGGCGAGCCTAGACCTCTACCCTCATGACCAGGTAAAAAAAACTCAGCTAGAACTCTTTCCTACTTGCTTTCAATTGCCTTTTGATGTGACTGACCAGCGCTCTCTTCTCTTGCAGGTGTTTGACCCCGTACTTAGGGGAGGCAGCCGCGTCTCACTCAGTGGTGGCGGCGGGTCACCCGCTTTTCGACCGCCACCTACTCCTGCTGTGCCTGGGGACGTGCGAGCCCCTCTACCTAGAGTTAGTGGAGCAGACTCTGGGTTGGCATCAGCCGGCCCTAGAGATACCTTCTCTAGAGAGAGAGGGACACTCCCGACGTCGTTTCTTCGCCGAGGACCGGGACTAGAGTGAGTAGCACGGAAGCACGGTCGCCTACTGGCGAGATGGAGGGGAGCAGGTCCTCCAGCGCACCGACCTCCAGGACAGCTCGGCATACTTGGAGGACTACCGGGCACGCTACGCCGGGTGACTATGGCTAGACCGGCGAGTGGTGAGTGGACCCTTAACTCTAAGCCTTGTCATTTAATTGATTGATTATAACCTTGAAGTGTGAATGGCAGATGCTGGAGTCGGAGGCGGTGCGACTCCTCAAGGGGAGGCTGGCAGAGCAGGCAGTGGAGGTTGAGAGGCTCCGCGCCGAGACACGGTCATTGGTAAGTCATAACTCACCCTTGATTTGATTTAATTTGAGTTGATTTGGTTTGAGGACTGACCAAGGTATGTGAATGCAGAGGGGTGAGCTAGCGAGGGTACGGGCGAGCCGGGACGTGGGGGCGAGCTTGTCTGCACAGCCAGCTAGCAGGTACCTGGCGGTCCGATTACAGGAGGCCCTGGACTGGGTGGAGGTGAGGGTCCGAGAGCTCGAGGCTGAGGTAAGACATTGAGTCACTATCTTTTCTGCACATGATTTGACTGATCTGACATATTTATTCATTTATGTGTAACGGCAAGGAGTAGGGGCGACCCTCCAGGCGCAGATGGAGAGTCTGCGGCTGGATTTGACGAGGACGGAAGGTCGCCTGCTCGAGGCGAGGGAGAGGGAGGCAGAGAGGGCCCGGGCATAGATCGCCGCAGATTATGAGATCCTAAAGAACCGGGTGCTAAAGAAGTGCCGGGAGCAGCAGCGGCAGGCCCAGTAGGAGGCACAGGCGAGGACGGGGTCAGCCTTCGCATCACTTGACGACATCCTATCCTTGGGAGACCCGTCAGTGGTGCGGGGTGGGCTATGGCTAGAGGCGTCGACGGCGACGAGACTTCCTCTCCCAGACTAGTGTCGGGAGAGGGAGGAGGAGGAGGTAAGCAGCTCACGTAAGCAGAGGCCTAGCGAGGGGGAGAGGAGAGAGGAGTGAGGAGCAAGGCTCTAGATGTACCACCAGGGGTATGCCCCTGTCATGATATGTACAGAACTTTATTCCTTTAGTGGATTTTTGGACTTTTGGACTTGGTGCATTTTGTGTGCTTGAATGGTTTGACAATGTCGCTTTGATTCCTACATCCACAACACTTAAAGGAAAAAAGTTAGTGTAGATCTGTCTTTAGCCCCTTGCCTAAAAGATGTACCTTTCTTGAGATCTGGTCAAAGGGCTAATATCTAATTAAAGATAAAGGCACAAATAAAATACTGAAGAGAAATATGTACATGCACTTTTTGTTAATAAGAAAATAATGTTAGTATATGTACATGATATGACTAATAAATTTTTTTGGATTTTGATTTTATGATTTTTTTTTATTAAATAAGAAGAAAAATATGTACATGGAGAAATTTTACACATCAAGAGACTCTCTTTTTTGTCTTTTTCATTTTTCATTTTTTTTTTGGATTTTTAGACTCTAAGACCATATTCATCACACGTCAAGGTATAGGGTCCTCATAATCTACTTAACCACAGAGGCCATGAGTAAGGAGGATCGTGCCTGATATTATTGATATTGGAGATTGCCCCTAGCCTTCTTGATATTTTCCACCATGGAAGGCCTTATAAGGTCAAATTGCCCCTAGGGAGAGGAATAGGAAGAAGTAAATAGGAGGTCATGTAAGGATTGGGTCCAAACCACTTTTTTGTTTCCAAATCAACATCTCACACCGAAAGACTTAGTCATCAATTATTTTCAGGGGTACTTTTCATTTGATTCGTTGGTGGAGGCACGTACTATTTGCTACCTCCTTGATTTAGTCAGCCTTTTTTTGGGTACGTACTTTTTGCTACCCTTTTTTGACCTTTTGGCTTTTCTTTGCCTTTTTAGGCTTGGTTCGGCGTTTTGCCTTTGCCTTTGCTTTTACTTTGCCCCTTATTTGTTATGACTTTGTCTTTCAGGCGAGAGTGGATGGTCCCCTACTCATAGTTTGTCCATTTTCCAAACTTGACTGAGTGGGAAGAGAAAAGGGAATACATTGACCAAATTAGACCGTCCGAGTGTACTTATGATTTTCCAACTAAGGGACAGTACTCCAATATCGTGTGGTGTGTGAAGAGACCCTACCTCACTAATGGCCAAGTGGAAAAAGTAAAGTCTCAAACCCACGACATTGACAAGTGGTGAACGACAGACTTGACCGACTAACTGACTAACTAAGGGTAGAATTTCTTGAGGTAGACTGCATTCCATGGATGCGACAACTCAATTCCCTCAGCGTCCACTAACCTGTAAGCGTTCCCTGACTATGCTTCTTTGACAATGAATGGACCTTCCTAATTTTCTTGCAATTTACTCCTAGGACCTGGTGCCTTAATGACTTTGCGCTTTAGGACCATTTCACCCACTTTAAATTTTCTCTCAAGAACTCTTTTGGCATAAAAATGTGCAATTTTTTGGCGATAAACTTGTGCATGGTTGGCCGCTATCATTCGCCTTTCATCTAAGAGTTCAAGTTGTGCTAATAAAGCCTCCCGACGTTGACCGAGATCAAGTTCAGAATCCAATTGAACTCGAAGTGAAGGGATGAAGATCTCATATGGGAGTACTGCATCTGATCCGTATGTCAAAGCATATGGAGTTTGCCTTATAGGAATTTGGACCGAGGTGCGGTAAGCCCAAAGAGCCTCAACTAAGCGGTCTGGCTAGTCAGTATTATTGTGAGATTTGCAAGTTTTCTTTATGATTTTGATGAGAGTTTTATTAGTAGCTTCCACTTGTCCATTACCTTGTGGATAATATGGGGATGAATGATGCAAATTAATGCCATATTTACCACATATGTCGCGAAGCTCCTGCGAAATGAATTGTGGTCCATTGTCGGTGACGATGTCCCGAGGCACGCCAAATCTTGCAAGGATGTTGCGCTTGATGAACTTGATGACCTTTGAAGGTTTGACCTCTATGAATGCTTCTACTTCAACCCACTTTGTGAAGTACTCGGTGGCGGTCAGAATGAAGGACTTCTTACAGATTTCTCCGGTTCTATCCTCGAGTGGACCGACCACATCGAATGCCCACATGGAAAAAGGCCATAGAGCAATAAGAGGGTGAAGAGAAGATGAAGGAGCATGGATTTTGTCACCGTGTAATTGGCATTTAGCACAGTGATGAACAAAGTGAGTGCAATCTTCTTCCATAGTAGGCCAGCAATAGTGTCTTAGCAACTTTTGGGCAATTGCTCTACCATTGACATGGCCACCACATTCACTAGAGTGAGCGGCTTCAACAATAATTTGAGATTTGATTTCATCAAGGCAACAGAGATAGACCCCATTGAGGTATTTCTTGTAGAGAATGCCACCTATGATCTTGTAACGTTCAGAGACGCGGTGAATGGCCCATCTATCAGAAGAAGTGGCATAATCCGGGAAGGATCCATCTTTAAGATAGTTTTCGATGTTAAAGTACCAAGGATGGCCATCATCAAGATCGATTTCTGGCTCTTTTGAGAGTGCATGGACTTGAAGGGAGGAAGACTTGAGTTGAAAGAACCAAGGATCAGCATGAGAAGGGACTTTCAACCTTTGGACAGAGACAGTTTCTGTAATGTAGTGTATTTTTTGGATCTTCGTGGATCGTTGTTTAGTGGTAGTTTGAATTCGCGTTTATTGGTTTTGATATGGTGCTCGTGACCAATATGGGGTCATTGGGCCTTGGTCAAGGTTTTCGCACGTTGTGTGTGGCTTAGTGGGCCGGCAGGTTAAGCATGTGGTGTCCGTTGGTTCACTAGATGTGAACGCGACGGGGGTGTAGGTCGCGTTCTGAACGCGACGACAGTGGGGGTCGCGTTCTAGTTGCTGCTGTTAATGTCGACGTCTGCATGCGTGCCGCGTGTCACGCACGGAACGGGGCTTGCTGACGTCGGGAATGGGAAGGCGACGCCCTAGTCTGTCGTGACAAGGTCGCGAAGGGGAGATACGTCGCGATCCCAACCGCTGTGCGGTTTTTAAGAAGGTTGGCCGAACAGAGCTTTCACAAGCTCTGCTCAACCCAGAGGAGGAGCTGCAGCGGATTTCAAGGCGATTCGGCGTTCCGACGTGGTGTTTGAAGTGCTCTCGACGCGAAGACGTCGCGTGGAGTGGGGGAAACGCCGTGACATGCGTGGATTGCGTGTTCTTCATGGAGGTAGGGAGATTCCACCATGTTTGATTGCGTGGATTGCATGATGGTTTGTTTATCGCTTTAAAAATAGTAGATACCATGTCTAGGAGGTGAAATAAGCATGAAAACCGGGTTGAAACATCATGTGGGGTGGTTTGCATGGAATATCCGAAGAGGGTTTCCGGATTAGGGTTTTCGCCTGAGAAGGCGATGGACCCTACTGTCGCGACCAGGTCACGACAGGCCGACCCGTCGCGATAAGGTTTCTTGTCGTGCCATCTCGAGGCGTTGCGATCAGAAGGCGGCCTTGGCCTCTGTCGCGATTGTAGACGCGCGATTTGGCCCATCTCCCGCAAGGCTCTTTTGGCCCATTAAGCCTCGTTTGACCATTTGTTGACCAGCCTCGGATACCATGTAGACGGCAGCATCGATGGCCGCCGACTACTGGTTGGCGGCAAGCCCCCTGGACGTTGACCCAGACAGACGTCCACATCCCTGGACGTCTGCATGGTGTTGGCGGCAGGATCCCTTGATGTCAATATCGTTTACCTGGTCTGCGTAACTACCCCGAGAATATAGCCCACTAGCGCCTTTCTCTCGTCCATGCACCGCATGGGACCGTTCCCAACGGGCATATGGGCCACCTTGGCACCCCCTTGACCCAGTAAAAATCCTATGTGGCCTCTACCCATTGGTTGGAGCATTTTGCCAAGGATTGCCAAGTGTACAAGTGTGTTTCTTCACACTTGAGCATCCAAGGCCTCTGAACTCCGACCCCACTGTCTATATAACAGTCCCTAGGGTCCTCTAAGCAGGGGGGGAGAGGCTGGACGTCCACAGCTCATGCTTTGAGAGAGGAGAGAGAAAGTTGCACCCAACCTTCCACTACTCATCTTCTTCTTCCTCTCAATACTTGGGACATCCAAGAAGGCTGCTTTGGAGCTAAAGGAGCTTCTGCAAGGAGCTAGCATCATCAACCACGAGGATCAACTCCCCCCTCTTCCTCTCCTCTTCCTTTTCTCTCTTTACTAGTTTCATGTTACACCCACGTTCACACACACTCTAGGCACGTAGGCCACCTTCCTACATACCTAGAAAGGGGTTTCCCAACCAAAAACGGAGGGAAGAAGGGTGGTCATAACACTTGGCCACCCCTCTTCTCAAGTCCGCAACCGGTACGGGACTTTCCTTTTGGGCCTGTATTGTTTCGTTTTGAGCATTTGCTATACTTCTTAGAGTCTTATAGAGTGTCTTACTATGGCAGGAACGATCTGTAGAAGACCGCGGAGCTCTCCTCCTTTGGCCGGCTGAAGGAGAAGAAGTTGAGGTCCCACCATCACCCGCAACGCGAGGCTATTGCACCGACGTGATCACAGCAACCCCTTGGGCACAGGTAACGCCCTGGAGATCGCAAAAATCTCCCATACTTCACCGGTTCCTTTTGTTTCTCCGCAGTCAGCTCAGTCAAATAGGGAGTCAACGAGGTCAACCGGCATGTCCTTCATCACCAACGAGGGAGCGGCACGTCCGTGAACCACCGCCGAGGAGGGCCACACACATCGGCCACGACAAACGGAGGCGAAACGCGATGTCCACAGCTCTTTTCTGGTGATCGCGATGGGACAACAGTGCTGCTGCGGTTTGTGTGCATCCAGGTAGACGGCAAGCGATCTTACCGCCTATCCAGGTCAGCGTCCATCTTTCCTGCCATTTAGTTATTTTTAGCATCCACATAGGTTGTCGTCTACTCTGTTTCAGCGTCAGTCGATCTAGTCGTTTATATGCTTTTGATGAACTTGGCGTCCATATGTTTGCCGTTGATCGTCACAGAAGCATGATTTTAACCTTTTTCTGATTGTTTTGCTTTGATTTTGTTTCTTGTTTGCTTACTGATTGTCACTGACGGTCCTCAGTCATTGGGGGGTCATCTTCCTCTTCTCTTCTAGCCTCCCCTCACATTTCTAGGATCACCCTTCTTCGGTTTACAACCTTTTACTCAGGGATTCCCTCTCGGGTAAATCGGGTTGACTCCGAAGAAAACTCTATAAGTCCCTAAATTCCGTGGATTCCCTCACGGTATGGGGCAGGAGGACCTTTACCCATCCTATCTAGTTCACCTACTCACCGGGATTCAAGTGAAATTGGAGAGAACGGCCCTCAACTTAACTTAACACATAACTTTGACATTTAAAAGTCTTGGGGACGTTGTTTGATAACATTGATTGGTAGAAATCCATATTTATGCTCAAAACAGTGAAGTTAATCAACCTTAACCACTTTAAAATCCATAGGTTGTGTGCTAATAGACACTTGGTTGGACCCTGTTGACATGGCCAATAAATCGGCATTTGAGTATGATGATAATGTCAATGAAGTCGTCGGTATGATGAACACAAATGTTCAGCCTGAGGAATCAGTCCAATCATCCTCTCAGGCCGACAATGAGGAAGTTAGCTTGAGGGTCAACCCCACTCATGCCCAAAATATTCAAGAAGATCCCGAGTTTTCTAAACTCATGTCTCGCTATTCGCCCGAGGATATTATTTCTATGCTTTCAAAGCATACTATCCGGGCAGCAACCTCTCCTTCCACTCCATCCTTATCCCCTTTCAATGCCTCCACATCTAGGCCCACCCCTAGGCTGGTCACCCCACCTCGGGTTCCCGTCTCCACCTTCATTCCTCCTGTCACTTCCACTCCTTCGCCTACTCCTATTCTCACTCCTCCTTCCGCTTATTCACCACCTGTCCAAATCACACCTCTTGTCCAACCCGAATCCATTCCCCGTTCGGAGGTAGAAGGTCTTGTTAGGAAGCTTGTGGCGGAATCCTTGTCCCACTCTAAACCTCATTCACTCCTAAACTACTGCAAGCTCCCCAACGCTTACTTTCCCCCCGATTTCAAGGCCCCAAAGTACCGCAAGTACGATGGGACCTCCGACCCCCAATTCCACCTCGCCGTCTTTACCATGGATTCCCATCGGTGGTTATATGAACGGGCCCTCTTAGTTCACCTCTTCCAACAATCGTTAGAAGGGGAAGCTTTGAGATGGTTCACCTCTCTACCCGCATCGGATCTCGTTAACTTTGACATTGTCTCCGAGCGATTCATCTCACATTTTTCATACATGGCCACTCAAGTCCCTACACTCCCCGACTTGGTGGCGGAAAAGATGAAGGCGAACGAAGACTTTGTCACTTATGCCAACCGATGGAGGTCCATGGCCTCGAGAGCCGACATTCCCATCCCGGAGTCCCAAGCCATAACCTTGTTAGTCACTAACACCACCTCTGTGCTCCGTTCCGTTTTAATGCTAACTGAGTTCCCTTCCTTCTCACATCTTTATAACAGAGCCAGGGTGATTGAAAATTAGATCAAGGACTTCTCTCTCCCACACTTCCTTGAAGGGAAGCCAAAGGCACGTAAGGCTCCCGCGGCACCCACCACCGAGGGGGTGACCATCAATGATTTTGTCAGTGCCTGCAACCAGCCTTTGAGGCCTCCCAACAAACCCTCCCACCCTCCTTCCAACCCTCCTTCCAACCCTCACCAATTCCCATCTCACCCCTCCAAGCCTTACTCTGTCGTTCCCCCTCCTTCTGGCTACACCCGACCTGGCCCCAAAAGGTCGCATTACCCTCCTCTTCCTGAGACTCTTGAGGATGTGTTCTTCGCCCTCATGTCCTGCGATGCGATTCAACCCCCCCCCACAAAGGGAGAACACCAATCCGAGGGTGGACACCTCCAAGTATTGTCCCTACCATAGGGCCCATGGTCATTTCATCAACAATTGTTTTACCTTTCGTGACTGGGTCTATGACATGAATGACCAAGGTAGAATCAACTGGGATGACGTCAAGGTGGCCATAGCCAAGTCTAGGTACACCAAAAAAGACCTTGGCATTTTCAGTAACCCTCTCCCCAATCACCAAACCAACAACCCCTCCTCATCTAGAGCCCAAGAGAATGTGCATACCATGATACACCTAGGACCCCGGGTTGTGGGGAGAGAGCAACAGTGGGGGGTAGAAGGTTTCGAAGAGTGGTACCCATGTCCCACTGCAGAGTCTCAAGAGCCCTCCACGTCAATAGATGCCATCCTAGAGGAAAGACCGCTAATGCTCATCCGACCTCCACAGGATGCCTATCCCACCATTCTCACTCCCCCTAGCTGTGAGCCATCTACCAGACCCCTCCAGCTCATTCGCCCTCAGTCCCAGGAGGCCATTCATGTCACCCTCAGGAATCGAATTATTCCTCCACCCCTGCGGCCATCCCAAGATGAGGAGGATAATGGGCCTCCACCTCCGGCCGGCACCGAATATGACATTCTCCAACATTTGGATAAGACACCCGCGAGGGTGTCCATTTTAGAATTGATTCGGAGGTCGCCGTCGCATCAATCCACTCTCCTCCAGTTTCTTCAGAAAATCATGGTTAATGATGACCTCCCTCCTAGCGGGTCACCAATGCCATTCTTTCTCTCACCCAAGGACCCTCAATTTCCTTCTCGGACAAGGATCTTGCCACCCCCGAGTGTCGTTCGCTCCCTTTTGTCTCACCATCAACCTCAATGGGGTTTCGGTGGACTCCACTCTTATCGACACCGGGGCATCCATTAATGTCTGTCCGATGAAGACCCTTAAGCAGTTGGGTTTAGGGGAAGAGAATCTGGAGAAAAGCTGCTCCACCATCGCCGCCTATGACAACTCCAAAAGGGTTGCCAAAGGTAAAATTGCTCTTAAGTTAGGAATCGGACCTGTCACTATGTCCACTGAGTTCCTAGTTCTTGACGTCGATCCGGCCTACAAGGCCATTCTCGGTCGTCCTTGGCTAGAACAGACTCTAGGGGTCCCTTCCACCGCCCACCAATGCTTCAAATTTCCTTTCAATGGGCGGGTGATCAAGATTAAGAGCATTCCCATCTTGGAGACCCTCAATGCGGTTACCACAGAGCAGATGCCGCACCTTTTCATTCCAGATAAGGGGAAGAAGCCAGTCATGTCTCTTTTTGACTTCCCCACACCCTGTGAGCTCGGCCAACCTCCCAAGCCTGCTGTAGAACCCCATGTCCCATGTCCCCCGGGAAAAGGTTGGGAAGTAATGGCCAATATCGGCTATGTTCATGGCCGCGGGCTAGGCACGGATGAAAAGGGAGAGATCCAGAGCGTCCAGGCAATTAGGAGGTTGTTACCCAAGGTCGGTCTAGGTTTCCGCCCAGACCCTGTCCATCTGAACCCATTTATACCATATCAACCTCTTACCTGGACTTTAAAGGAGCATTTTGTCCAGGGGCCAACCCAGTTGGGCACCAGGGAGCCTATAATTGAAGAAATACCTTACTCTTGGAGTGAGGATGAAGAAGAAGAAGAAGAAGAGGATGCCCAAATAGAGGACATTTCTGACGATTTTGGCCTCCTCTCCCTCTTTGGCTCTGATCTCCCTTCTCCCCCATCTTCACCACCATCATCTCCATCTCCCTCTACTGCTGTGTGCCCGCCACACAATTCAGTTCCTCCATCCACCTCTAATCCCCTTCTTTCTCCCCCTGTCTTTTCACCATCCCTCACCTCGCCAGTCGAGGCTACCTTGAGTCAGCAACTCATGGTTCTTGGCCTTGACTCCCAAAAAAAAACGCCAATTTTGAAAATTGGAAATCCGAGGTCTCCATTGAGCACCCCTCCTCTCTGGAACCTCTTCCGCTCGGCCAGGGGCCGACGCTTTCCGGCTTAAGTTCCTCCTCCTCTTGCTCCTCTAGGAGCACTTCCCCTGTACATAGTTTTGTACATAGCAGTCATGTAAATAGTGGTCTAGATTCTAGTTTAGAGTCAGGTCTAGAGACTAGTCTAGGGTCTGGTCTAAGTTTAGGAGAGTCTAGTTCCTCTCAGCCATGCGTGCACAAGGAGAAGGGTAGGCAAGTTCCTGCCCGTTTTGTCATGGCCTTGGCTGAGAAGTGTGCTAAGTTAAGTCAGGTGCCAGAATTTCTTGAGGATCCTGCTCTCGTCGAGTCTGACTTTGAAGAAGGTGACTCTGTAGATGACAGTTTAGGAGTCTATCTGCTAGATTTTGATGAGGAGGGTGAGTTGGGAGATCCTGGGTCGGGAGAAGAGGACCCGGTGAGCTCCTATGTGGATGGCACAAAAAGGTTCGACGAGCCAACCATGGCTGCAGACGAGCCTACTAAAGAAGTCAACCTTGGCACTGAAGAATCCCCGAAGACAGTTTTGATTAGTGCCAACTTGAGTGTTGAAGAAGAAGAAGCTCTGGTAGCCATTCTCAAAGAATTTTTCGACGGATTTGCTTGGTCTTATGAGGACATGCCGGACTCGATACCTCTTTGGTCAGCATCGTTTGGTCCTAAAAGCCGACGCAAAGGCCGTCAAGCAAAGTTGAGAAGGCTACATCCTAAGCTTGCACTCAAGATCAAAGAGGAGGTTGACAAGTTGCACAAAGCCAAATTTATTAGGTTGTGCTATATCCACAGTGGGTAGCTAATATCGTTCCTATAATGAAGAAGGACGGTAAGGTTAGAATCTGTATAGATTTCCGTGACCTTAATCGTGCTTGCCCAAAGGACGATTTCCCTCTCCCACACATAGATGTCCTAGTGGACAATACTGCCAGTTTCGAGCTTTTGTCATTTATGGATGGTTTCTCTGGGTACAACCAGATTCGTTTGGCGGAGGAAGACCAGGAGAAAACCTCATTTACAACGCCCTGGGGGACTTATTGTTACGTCGTCATGCCCTTCGGATTGAAGAATGCGGGAGCAACCTATCAAAGGGCCATGATGGTGATTTTTCATGACATGATGCATGTGCACATGGAGGTCTATGTGGACGATGTCTTGGTTAAATCAAAGACTCGACATGGCCATGCTGGGTCCTCCGGGCAGTTCTCTAAAGGTCTAGAGAGCACAATCTTAAGATGAACCCTAAGAAGTGCGTCTTTGGTGTCTCTTCGGGGAAATTGCTTGGGTTCATCATTAGTAAGCGGGGAATTGAAATTGATCCTAACAAGGCCAAAGCAATAATCGACATGCCTCCTCCTAGGAATATTAGAGAAGTCAGAGGGCTAATTGGCAGACTCCAGTTTATTCGGAGGTTTATCTCCCAACATTCAATCCGCTGTAAGCCCTTCTACGAGATGCTTAGAGGAGAGGCGAAGTTTAATTGGGACGATAAATGTCAGAAGGCCTTTGATGAATTGAAGAGCTATCTTTTTAATCCCCGTGTTCTCGCTCCTTCAGTCCCGGGTCGGCCTTTACTGCTCTATGTGTCAACCACTGAAGACTCAACTGGAGCGGTTTTGGCCCAATACGACGACGAGAAGAAGGAGAGAGCGGTGTACTATTTATCCAAGTTGTTCAATGAGGCTGAAAAGAAGTACACCGCCATGGAAAGAACGTGCGCGGTCGTCGTCTGGGTTGCCCAAACGTTAAAACACTATTTTTTGGCACATGAAGTGAAACTTCTGGCACGTATGGACCCTATTCGGTACTTGCTTGAGAAGCCCGTCCTGACTGAGCGGTTGATGAAGTGGCAAAGCTTCCTTAACCAATTTGATATCACCTATGTCAACCAAAAGTCAATCAAGGGGCATGCCATAGCCGAGCATTTGGCCCACCACCCCTTACCTTTATACTCTCTCGTTGATGAAAGCTTTCCCGATGAAGAGTTAGGAGCCATTATCGATGGTGAACCTTCGTGGGTGCTTTACTTCGACGGGGCTCTTAATTCTAAAGGGTGTGGGATAGGGGCAGTCCTCCTCTCATCGGAAGGGGTAGTCATTCCGCACGCCTACCAATTAACCTTCCGAGCCACGAACAATGTGGCTGAGTACGAGGCGCTCTTAGTTGGGCTGAAAATGGCTTTATTGCTCGGAGTCAAGGTGTTAAGGATAATTGGAGATTCGCAGTTAATACTCCAACAATCCCTCAGTAAGTACCAGACCCGGGACCCCAAGTTGAAACCATACCAAGAGTTGGTAGGAAAAGTAGTCCGGCAGTTTAGGAAGCTCACCTTAGTTCACACTCCTAGGGCCCAAAATATCCTAGCAGATTCCCTCGCTTCCCTCGCGTCTTCCATTCCCATCCCTTTGGGAAAGTCATCTGAAACCGTCTCTGTCCAAAGGTTAAGAGTCCCTTCCCATGTCGATCCGTGGTTCTCTCAGCTCGTGCGTCCTTCTCCATCCCTTCGGGTCCATGTGCTTTCCAAAGAGCCAGAAATTGACCTTGAAGATGGCCATCCCTGGTATTTTGACATCGAAAACTTCCTCAAAGATGGATCCTTCCCTGATTATGCCACCTCTGCTGATAGACGGGCAATTCGTCGCGTCTCGGAGCGTTACAAGATCATAGGTGGCATTCTCTACAAAAAGTCTCTCAGCGGGGTCTATCTCCGTTGCCTTGATGAATTCGAGTCTCAAGATGTTGTTGAAGCCGCTCACTCTAGTGAATGTGGTGGCCATGTTAATGGTAGAGCAATTGCCCAGAAATTGCTAAGACACTATTATTGGCCCACCATAGAAGAGGACTGTCGCCATTTTGTCCGTCACTGTGCTAAATGCCAATTGCACGGTGACAAAATTCATGCTCCTTCCTCTTCTCTTCACCCTCTCATCGCACCATGGCCTTTCGCCATGTGGGCATTTGACGTGGTCGGTCCTCTTGCGGACAGAATCGGAGAAATCCGTAAGAAGTCCTTCATTCTGACTGCCACGGAGTACTTCACGAAGTGGGCCGAAGCAGAAGCGTTTATAGAAGTCAAAGCTTCAACAGTTGTCAAGTTCATCAAGCGCAACATCCTTGCAAGATTTGGCGTGCCTCGGGACATCGTCACCGACAACGGACCACAATTCACTTCACAGGAGCTTCGCGACATGTGTGGTAAATATGGCATTAATTTGCATCATTCATCCCCATATTATCCACAAGGTAATGGACAAGCGGAAGCTACTAATAAAACTCTCATTAAAATCATAAAGAAAACATGCAAATCTCATAACAATGCTGACTGGCCAGATCGCTTGGTTGAAGCTCTTTGGGCTTATCGCACCTCCGTCCGCACTCCTATGGGGCAAACCCCCTATGCTTTGACATACGGATCGGATGCGATACTCCCATATGAGATCTTCGTCCCTTCGCTTAGAGTTCAATTGGATTCCGAACTTGATCCTGATCAACGTCGGGAAGCCTTGTTGGCACAACTTGAACTCTTAGATGAAAGATGAATGATAGCGGCTGACCATGCACAAGTCTATCGTCAGAGAATTGCACGTTTTTATGCCAAAGAGTTCTTGAGAGAAAATTCGAAGTGGGTGAGTTGGTCCTAAAGCGCAAAATCATAAAGGCACCAGGTCCCAGAGCAAATTGCAAGAAAATTGGGAGGGTCCGTTCGTTGTCAAAGAAGCATACTCAGGGAACGCTTATAGGTTAGTGGATGCCGAGGGAGTTGAGCTAACGCACCCTTGGAATGCAGTTACCTCAAGAAATTCTACCCTTAGTCAGTCAGTCAGTCCGTTAAGTCGGTCATTCATCACTTGTTAAGGTGTGGGTCTACTTTTCCTACTTTTCCAATTTGTCACTAGTAAGGAAGGATTTATTCACACACCACATGATGTTGGAGTACTACCCCTAACTGGAAAATCACAAGTACACTCAGGCGGTCTCATCCGGTCAATGTGTTTCCCCTATTCTTTTCCCACTCGGTCGTGTCTGGAAACGGAACAAACTACGAGTAGGGGACCATCCGCTCCCATCTAAAGGGGCAAAAGTCATCATAAAAACAGGGGTAACTAAGAAGAAAAACAAGGGGCAAAATGCTAAACCAAGCCTCAATGGGGGAAAAGAAGAGCCGAAAGGTCAAAAAAGGGTAGCAAAAAGTACGTACCCAGAAAAAGGCTGACCAACTCAAGGAGGTAGCAAAAAGTACGTGCCTCCACCCCTGAAATCAAAATAAAATGAAAAAGTCCCCTGAAAACAAATGTTGACTAAGTCCTTTTAGTATGGAATGTTGGTTTGGAAACAAAAAGTAGTTTGAACCAAAACCTTACATGACTTCCTATACATTTCTTCTCATTCCTCCCTCTAGGGGCAATTTGATTGTATAAGATTCTCCGTAGTGGAAAATATCAAGAAGGCTAGGGGCAATTTCCAACATCAAAAATTTCATGCACGTCCCTCCTTACTCTTGGCCTCTGTGGTTAAGTAGATCGTGTAAACCCTATACCGCAACATGTGATGAATATGTGTCTTAGAGTCCAAAAATCCAAAAAAAAATACAAAAATGCAAAAACAACAAAAAGAGAGTCCCTTGATGTATATATTTCACGTTGTACATATTTTCTCTCGTATTTTCTCCCTTATTTTCAAAAGCCAAAAAAAATTAGAAAAATTCAAAAAAAAATCCAAAAAAATTAGTAGTAACATTTATATATACTAACATTCTCCTTATTTTCTTATCAAAAACAAAAACAACAAAAAAATTAAGAAAACAACAAAAAAAAATGTGCATATTTCTCTTTCAGTCATTTTTTTTCCTATCTTTGATTAGAAATTAGCCCCTTGACCAGATCTCAAGAAAGGTACATCGCAGGCAAGGGGCTAAAGACAGATCTACACTAACCTGTTCTCTTTTAAGTGTTGTGGATTGCAGGAAATAGAAGCCAAACCATTCAAGCACACAGGATGATGAAAATTCCAAAATTCCACTATGATAATCAAGTCCATGTACATATCATGACAGGAGCATACCCCTGGAAGTACAACTGGAGCACCGCTCCTCACTCCTCTCTCCGCTCTCCCTCACTAGGCCTCTGCCTACGTGAGCTGCTCACCTCCTCCTCCTCCCTCTCCCGACGCCGGTCTGGGAGAGGAGGCCTCGACGCTGTCGACGCCTCGGGCCGCTGCAGCCCTCCTCGTACCACGGAGGGGTCCCCTAGGGACACGATGTCATCAAGGGACGCGAACGCCGATCCGGTCCTCGCCGGCATCTTCTGCAGAGCTGCCCGCTGCTGCTCCCGATGACGCTTCAGGACCCGGTCCTTTAGCGTCTCGTAGTCCGCGGCAATCCGCACCCGGGCCGTCTCTGCCTCTCTCTCCCTCTCTCTGGCCTCGAGCAGGCGACCCTTCATGGTCGACCGCTCATCCTTCAACTCCTCCATGGCAGCCGCCATGGTCCGCCACTGCGCATCAAAGGCAAAAGGGGATCAGTCATGAACATGTGTCAAAAAAGAAGAAAGAAGAAAGATACACACCTCAGCCTCTAGATTAGAAATCCTCGCCTTAAACTGCAGTCGCAGACTCTCCATTTGTGCCTGGAGAATAGCCACTCCTCCTCCCTGACGCTGCATGTCAAGGGAAAAGCACGTTAGAACATTCAATATACTTTGAAGAAAAGTGCAAGTTTAGTGTCTTACCTCAGCCCCAACCTCTCGAGCCTGCTCCTCGAGCTCCTGGACCCGAGCCTGCGCCCGGTCCAGGGCATCCTGCAGGTGGTCGGCGAGATCCCCTCTCGCCGGCTGTGATGACGAGCTCGCTCCGAGGTCGCGGCTCGCCCGAGCCCTCGCTAACTCCTCCTTCTGCATTCACAGAACCCTGGTCAGTCATCAGTTCAATATCAAATCAAATCAAATTCAAGGGTTAATGCTACTTACCAATGTCCGAACCTCGGTGCGGAGCCTCTCCAGTTCCACCTCCTGCTCGGCCAGTCGCCCCTCCAAAAGGCAGACGGCCTGTGACTCTGGCATCTGCCATTCACACTTCAAGGTTAGAATCAAATGAGGCTATCCACCAACCAAGGCTTAAGGTTAGAAGTTTCACTTACCACTCGTCGGTCAAGCCGGAGTCGCCCGGCATACCGTGCCCGGTAGTCCTCCATGTAAGCCGAGCTATCAAGGAGGGCCGTCTGCCGCACTACCTGCTCGCCGCCCTCGCGCCAATAGGCGACGGTGCTGCCGTGATCCGTCCCCCAGTCGCGGTCCTCAGCGAAGAACCGCCGGCGTGAGTGTCCCTCTCTCCCGAGGGAAGGCACCTCGATGGCCGGCTGGTGCCAGCCCAGGGTCCGCACCACCAGCTCCAAATGCAGCACCTCACATGTCCCGAGGCACAGTAAGAGGAGGTGGCGGTCGAAAAGGGGCCGGCCCGCCGCCACCGCTGGGTGCGAGGCGTCCGCCTCCCCCGCATAGGGGGTCCACACTACCTGATAAGAATGAGAAAACACTGGTCAGTAACATCAAATGCAGCAGTAATTGAAAGAATGTAAGAGCTAGTTAAGTTTTCGTACCTGCTCGTGCGGGTAATGGTCAAGTGCGGCCCGCACGTCCCCTACCCTCCTGTCTGTGACCGTGGGGTCCGGGGCCACCTCCCACCTCGCCATGAGAGGCACCATTGTCTGGTGCCCCTCTACAAGTGTCCCGCGCCCCATAGGGAAGCGCGTATACCCCCAGATCTGCAAGGCAGCAAAAAGAATGGTCAATCAGGCAGTTAATCAATAAAAAAATCAATGATGAGCATTAAGAGAAATCTGTGTACCTGAAGGAAGGGGGTGAAGCCCCCGGTGCTCTGAGAACGCCGCGAGCTGCTCGGGAGAAGAGAGAAGAGGTGTCCCAGCATCGCGGCGCCCCAAGCATACCTCCCCGCCTGTGCCAGGTCCCTCAAAAGCAGCACGAACTTGCAGTTCATATGAGATGACTGCGTCGCAAACAGGAGCCGCCCGAACAGATAAGTGACAAAGATCCGGACTGAGCGCTCCTCGCTCCTGTCCCCCAAGTCTAGAGCTCCCCTCACTCCTGTATAAAACTCATCTAGTGTCTCAAGGGGTCCCCTCCTCCTGCCTCTCAGGCCCACAGCCTCTGAAAGTGATCCGAGCAAGATGCTCCGGATCGGCCGCCTCCTACCGGCCACAAACTCCGGCCCCAACAACTCTACGATATTATCATAATAGTCTCTCCTCTCCTGTCCCACTACCGGCTCTCCCTGAACCGGTAGTCCTGTCAGATACGCTACATCCTCCAATGTAGGTATCATGTGACCCCAAGGCATGATAAATGCCTTGCAGTCCTCCTTCCATCGCTCCCTCAGCGCCTCAAGGTACGGTACGTCCACGTGGAATGGACGCACCGACAACAAATGCCCGAACCCCATCCGGGCAATCCTCGTCTGTTGGGCCTCCGGCAGCGCCCGGTACCATGCCCAACACAGGTCCCAAGTCACCCTACTCCTCATTCGGCCCTTACCCTGCAGAAAACACAGAAAACTTGACGTCAGCATCGATTGTCGTTAATATGAAGTTGGCGGCAAGGGGTATGCCGTCTACACTCAGTCAGCGTCCAGGTATGGCCATCTAGTTCCTGTGTCGGCGTCCAACACATTGCCGTCAAATTCACTTAGACGGCAAGATGTTGGACGTTTACAGGAACTCGACGTCCACCGATGTGGACGTCAAGTTCCTGTGAAACCCGACGGCACATCCCCTGTTTTCCCTCCTTTTCACAAATTACAAGCACAAGGGTTTTAAGGGTTTTGGAGGCCTACCTTGGGCCGACGAGGTACATCCGCCTCCGTCTCGTCCCCTCCTCCGTCGTCTCCGGCGGTCTCCTCCCCCTCCGGTGCATCGCCCACCGCTTCCTCTTCTTCTTCCTCCGCCATGCTACCCTCTCCACTCACCGCCAAGTCCTCCTCCTCCTCCGGTTGGCGGCGACCTCTAAGCATCTGTCGTTTCACCCTCGTCATCATGTCCAAAGTCGTCGAGAAGGGTTTGAGAGGCTCCGGCGCTTAGAAAGTTGGAATGGCGTCGGGAGAAGGCGTCGGTTCAAAAAAAGGCAGATTCCTGGTTTAACGTCAAGGTCAGGCCGTTTAACTTTTCCTGGCGTCAATCCCTGGCCGCTGACGTACCGTCAACGGCCATGGTATGGACTTCAATGTCTCTTCAATGTCAGACCTCGAAGTTTGGTCGACGACCATGTTTGGACGTCTAGTTTGAATGTCGACGACCACCTCAGTGGACGTCTACCCTCTGTCTCAGTGGTTGGCGACGGTCCCTGGACGTTTACCTGTAGTTGGCGGCCATCGATGTGGACGCCAACTACCCCGCACCCAGTCCTTACAGCACACTCTTTTGAACCTTTTGAGGCCATTTCATCCCACACATTCCACAAGTCAAACAAATTCAAGTCAATTCAACACAAATGAAATCCACTTTTATTCATCTAATTTGGGTTACACTTATTGAAAATTGGGAAATTACATCATTTTGCCCTACGGGCCATAAAGAAATCACAAGCAGTGGGGCAAATGCCATCATTGAACTCCTCATATTGCCAAATCTCCTCCCAATTTTCCTGCACAGCCAAGCCCACTTTTTTGCTCACGGTGTACCTTGCCCAAGTCTTCATGGCATTCTTCATCAGCTTCTCATTTCTCCCAGTGAGTATCATGTCGGTGCAGTTGGATGAGGTGGGAATTCCCCGTGGAATCCCAAGCTGACAATGACACCGGTGTGGCTGGTACACCACCATCCAATCAGCTCCAATCAGCCACAAATCTCTGTCCTCCCTGGTTCGGACTCTGAACTCAATGGTTCTCATGAACAGTGGCCTCACGATGAATTCATCCATTCCCAAATATGCCAAATGATCCCTCCAGGCATCTCTGCTCTTCAAGTGTGCTGTCACACACTTGATCTCATCTTCCGGCTCATACCATGACCTGCTACAGTGAACCGAACTCCGAAGGAAGATTCTGGAGGGGGAAGGTTGCCTGTCAGCAAAATCAAATTTTAAATGAGCTTCCATCCATACCTGGAGCAGAAACAAACTCCCGCAGGTGCGTCCGCCTAGGCTCATGGTGGTGAGCGAACTATACAGGTGGGCCAGCGCTGCAGGGGCAAGTGACTGCCCGCGCCACAGCAGAGAAAGTACTCCAACGTGCTCGTAGAGGATGAAATCGCCTCTCGTGGGGAACAAGAAAACCCTGGCCTGGCAAAGTATCAGTCCTCGCGTCGCCCTCTCTCCGTCAATCTCCTTGGCATGCTGAATCAGCCACCAGGCTAGCCGGTCCAGGAAAATCCCGTTTTTGTTTGTCATCCGCAACACTTCCTTCTTGTCTCATACAATGTCCGTGAGGATCTCTTCCCACGGGAGGAGAGGAGTCGCTGCATCATACTCCAGGCACCGCCGCCATCCCAGAAACAGCTCAACCTCCTCCAGTAAGACGCTCACTTCGAACGCCTGGAACACAAAAGTATGTGTGTGTGGGTGCCATCTCTCTATCAGCGCCCCCAAAGCATCGAACCCCCACCACATATCTTTCATGTTTTTGGCCAGAACCACCATGAAGCTCAGGTTCCACATGCCAATGTAGTCTCGCATGTCCAGCGTAATGGCGTTTACTAGGTTCACAAGCCAGGAAAAGGCCCGTACCTGGCCTTGGCTTGGGAATGCTGGGATTTCCTGCATGGGGGGGGGGGGGGGGGGGGGGGGGGGGGGGGGGGTTTGTAAGAGCGTTGTTCGGGGCGTTTTCAGCCCAGGAAGGAGCAGAAATGATCATTGCTTACCTCTCCGTTGGCCAGACGCGTGCTCAGGTGTCCCGGAATTTCACTCAGAACTCCGGGGTTCGCGCCTGTGGATCGTCCGGTCGAAGAAGAGGCCATTTCGCTGTGTTTTTCCGTCTCTCAGCTCTCTGGTTCGCAGCAGGAGCAGGGAGAGACGGAGGTAGGAGATGGTAGAGTCCTTATGGACTCCCATCACCTATTTTTTCGGCCTGATCCACTGTCAGGTAAGTGTCCAGATCGGTGGACGTCAGTAGTAGGTTAGCGGCAACATCAGTGGACGTTAACCTGGTCCTGGCGGCCATCGATGTGGACGTTTATCGTCCGGAAATCTTTCAATGTTTTACCCTTTATATGGCCATCATCATCCTTTTTATCTTGTGCTTCAAGTTGTTTTGCAGATATCTTAAGCACAGGTTGCGCTTCAATTTCGGAACGCTCATGCGACCTTGAGCGTTACAGGTATGTCTAACATAGGACCCCACCAGAGGCGAATAACTTGGCGACCGTGAACCCTGAGTTCCCCTTCATCAAAAACCATGATGGGTTTGCGATCTCTCAGTTATTCGTATGGCCTTTAGAATTTTCCTCTGGTGCTAACTTGCATTTTAGATAGGCAACCCACACTAGCATGCATCTTCACTGCTAACATTCTCTTACTAACACTCAAAAAAAAATGGTGATTTTCCTCGATCATATGATTGCTCCATGGCTCCCCCAGCTCAGGTAGCCTACCAGGTCTGTCCTTCATGATTATCCAAGTTGATATCGGGTCTTTGTTGCCCCCCTTCTCCACTTGTCCCACCGTGCCTTTCACAAATGATCATTTCAGCCTTATTGAGTTCATTTGAGCCTTCGCCAGCCGCGAGCTTAATTCCGGACTTCAGGCTTTCCAAGCATGTGATTCCAGTTAGAATCTTTTGATAATCCTTGAGAGATCAACCAACTCCTTGTTTCACGACCCCCTAAATTCGGGACCGACGTCCTGATTAGGCCAACGAGCCCATGAGCTCCGGTTGTGAGACTCTCCTGATTCAACCGTCATATTACAACTCCTTTGACTCAGACACACCAGAAACTAGTCAAAGTCCAACACGGCCATGCCAGGGACCCTACCATTGGGTCGCAGTTGTAGTTACACGGGTAGATCACCCTTTTCTTACCCCTATTTGTCTCTTAAACGATATGTCATCTGTTTCTAGCCTGACTCTTTCGTTTGGTTTGCTAGAATTCCTATCCTCGGGAGATAGCCCTTCCATTAAATATCCGCGTCCTTTGTTTACCGAGACACCAACCTTTCAGTCCGCTCTGCTCCCTTGCAAGACCGGATGTCCCGGAGGGGCATTTGTAGACGCGCGATTTGGCCCATCTCCCGCAAGGCTCTTTTGGCCCATTAAGCCTCGTTTGACCATTTATTGACCAGCCTCAGATACCATGTAGACGGCAGCATCGATGGCCGCCGACTACTGGTTGGCGACAAGCCCCCTGGACGTTGACCCATACAGACATCCACATCCCTGGACGTCTGCATAGTGTTGGCGGTAGGATCCCTTGACGTCAATATCGTTTACCTGGTCTGCACAACTACCCCGAGAATATAGCCCACTAGCGCCTTTCTCTCGCCCATGCACCGCATGGGACCGTTCCCAACGGGCATATGGGCCACCTTGGCACCCCCTTGACCCAGTAAAAATCCTATGTGGCCTCTACCCATTGGTTGGAGCATTTTGCCAAGGATTGCCAAGTGTACAAGTGTGTTTCTTCACACTTGAGCATCCAAGGCCTCTGAACTCCGACCCCACTGTCTATATAACAGTCCCTAGGGTCCTCTAAGTAGGGGGGAGAGGTTGGACGTCCATATGCTCATGCTTTGAGAGAGGAGAGAGAAAGTTGCACCCAACCTTCCACTACTCATTTTCTTCTTCCTCTCAATACTTGGGACATCCAAGAAGGCTGCTTTGGAGCTGAAGGAGCCTCTGCAAGGAGCTAGCATCATCAACCACGAGGATCAACTCCCCCCTCTTCCTCTCCTCTTCCTTTCTCTCTTTACTAGTTGCATGTTACACCCACATTCACACACACTCTAGGCACGTAGGCCACCTTCCTACATACCTAGAAAGGGGTTTCCCAACCAAAAACGGAGGGAAGAAGGGTGGTCATAACACTTGGCCACCCCTCTTCTCAAGTCTGCAACCGGTACGGGACTCTCCTTTTGGGCCTGTATTGTTTCATTTTGAGCATTTGCTATACTTCTTAGAGTCTTATAGAGTGTCTTACTGTGGCAGGAACGATCTGTAGAAGACCGCGGAGCTCTCCTCCTTTGGCCGGCTGAAGGAGAAGAAGTTGAGGTCCCACCATCACCCGCAACGCGAGGCTATTGCACCGACGTGATCACAGCAACCCCTTAGGCACAGGTAAGGCCCTGGCGATCGTAAAAATCTCCCATACTTCACCGGTTCCTTTTGTTTCTCCGCAGTCAACTCAGTCAAATGGGGAGTCAACAAGGTCAACCGGTATGTCCTTCATCGCCAACGAGGGAGTGGCACGTCCGTGAACCACCGCCGAGGAGGGCCACACACATCGGCCACAACAAACGGAGGCGAAACGTGACGTCCACAGCGATCACAGCCGAGGGTTCTGCTTTGCATGCTTTTCGTGTTATGGTTATCCGATTATCGATGTTCAACGTGCATGGCTTTGGCAATGCACCTATAGAGCTCTGTGAGCATGTTGCCCACGTGGTTAGTGGGTGGTTTACATATGGTTTACGTAGTTGGTGTGGTATCTTCGTGATGTGAGTATGTGCATGGCACATAGTGTGTTGACTGGGCCATGATGGTTTCAGTGTGAACTTAGCTTCAGTCTTGTGACGTCTTTTATGGGTTAATAGAGATGATTTAATTAGTATAATGTAAGTAAGGTTAAGAGTTGGTGTATAGATAGTGTATATTATATGTAGTGGCAAGGAGGTCACGTGATGACCAATGATAGGCCAGTTTATGATTGATTATCGTGGTTTACATGTGTGTTGGTGTGGGGTAGCTTGTAGGTCACAGGGTGACCGGGGTCAAGCTATTTCTGACATTGTACAATGGTTTGTAATAAAGAATATATAAGTATATATCGTGGTTTATGCATTGTCGAGTGTGGTGGTCCGACGCCTATTCCGGAATGCCTCTTTAGTTGGGTGCCCCAGATTTTGTGTGAGCCAGGCACCTGTGTGTGCTCGGGACTTGTCCCGATACAGTGGTATCATCGAGGTCTTGTCATCTTCCTGGACACCCTCACTCTTGTGTTTGAGTAGTACGTCCGACTGAGGGAAAGACGACAGTGGGACAGTGACTCGTGAGAGTTTGTGTTTAGTCACTTGTAGCGCACTCGTAGTTGGGAGTTACGAACACCAGTAGACGTACTGGGCCCCAGCTAGTCCTGTTACTAGTGCCTCACTTTAGGGAACTCGGGCCAGAGTCTCTAAAGGTGCCAGGCATGGGCTTGCAAGGTGTGTGATCTGTAGGTTGTGGTGGTTTGGTTGGTGTCCACAGTTCTTTGGCTTTACTTGTGTTGTGGAGCGGTAGTTGGACCTTACGTTCGTGATTGCGAGACTGAGAGGCAGTTCTTGTGCTGTGTTGTCCGGGTTGGATACTGGCATCATGAACCAGTAGTCTATCCCGTGTGGTGGCATCATGCTTTCCGGCTCGTGCTTTGCTATTGGTTGTAGCGTGTGTTGGTTGTGGTTTTACCCATCGAGGTGCACCATGGTGTTGGCACGATTGACGTTGTGGTTGGTGAGCAGAGACTCACTGGTTGTGGTTTGACTAGTTGTGGTGTGCCTTGGTGGTAGCACAGTTGTGGTTATGTTTTAGTGGTGGTACCTCGTGGTGGTAGGTATTTGTACCCTTTGTGGGTACTAGTTTCTCGTAGTACGCTGAGTACTAGCCTTTTCAGGTGGTGAAGTGGAGGTCATGCGGTGAGACCTTCCACTTGTTGTGTTTAACCCTTCTTTGGGTAAGTTTCCGAATAAGGTTTAATATGCGATGGATTGACATTGTGGTAGCCAGTCCTGTTACTTAAGTGTGACATCCAATATATTGTGGTTTAAAGGTATAAAGGATTAGCTCTTGGTTAGCAGTCCTGTTACCCATGTGTTGGAGGCTTGCCAGTGAAGCTAGTAGCTTAGGCAATACTTTACCTATGTGGCTTACAGCTTAGGCGACCAGCTGTTGAGGTGGTGTGCCTATGAGGCATGTGGCCTAGGCTTTACAGTTATTGGGCAGACTAGTAGTGTGGTACTAGTTCTGCTGTCTCTTCTTCTTTCCGGGATTTGTATGAATTGATATGATTATGATGTGCTGTGAGCATGATATGATTTGGCTACCGGTGTTGCCAGTGAGACCCATTGAGGTTGAGGTCCCCCGTATTCTATATGATTTTGGGTGGTCCCCTATTGAGCCAGTGACTTCTTGAGGCTCACACCATTACAGTTTTTTTTCAGGGTTTACCGTTGGTGTGGCTTGCGGAGGTGTCGTGACAGACTTGTACCACCAGAAGTAGTGTTAGTACAGTTGTGTGAGCTTGTGCTCCCTCAGGGTATGCCCCAGGTAGTTGTACTCTTTTTAATTTAGACATGTAATAATGTAATGGGACAGTTGTAAATTATTATATGCAGATATGAGCACATGTACTTCTTGTGTCTCTTACTGTTGTGGTTTGTCTTTTATATTCTTCCTGGACACGTGTGTGAGATATCCCTTACGAGACTTCAGTCTGTTCGCGGGAGACGGATCTGGATATAGAACCTTATTGGGTATAGATATCTAGGGCCGTTACAGTTTCGGAGGACCTCCCTAGCAGGATAGGGATGGAAGAAGCCAGGGAGGCAAGTGAATCCGCTAGAATGTTTTGAGCCCTAGGCATGTGGACTAGAGTGAGCTTCCTAAACTGCTGGATTACCTTACAAACCAAGTCCTGGTATGGTTTCAACTTGGGACTCGGGTTTGGTACTTGATAAGGGATTTCCGAAGTATCAATTTCAAATCTCCAATTATCCTTAACTCCTTGAATCCAAGCAATAATGCCATTTTCAGCCCAACTAGGAGTGCTTCATACTCGGCCACATTGTTCGTGGCAGGGAAGGTAAGTTGGTAGGCGTGCGGAATAACTACCCATTCCAGTGAGAGGAGGACTGCCCCTATTCCACTCCCTTAGAATTGAGAGCTCCGTCGAAGTAAAGTATCCATGAAGGTTCACCATCAATAATGGCTCCTAACTCTTCGTCTGGAAAGCTTTCATCGACAAGAGAATATGAAGGTAAGGGGTGGTGGGCCAAATGCTCGGCAATGGCATGCCCCTTGATTGACTTTTGGTTAACGTAGGTGATGTCAAATTGGTTGAGGAAACTTTGCCACCTCATCAACCGTTCAGTCAGGACATGCTTCTCAAGCAAGTACCGAATTGGGTCCATACGCGCCAAAAACTTCACCTCATGAGCTAGGAAATAATGCTTCAACTTCTGGGCAACGCAGACGACGGCCGCATAGGTCCTTTCCATGGCAGTGTACTTTTTCTCAGCGTCATTGAACAATTTGGATAGGTAGTACACTGCTCTCTTTTTCTTCTCGTTGTCATAGTCAAGACTGCTCCAATGGAATCTTCAGTGGTTGACATGTAGAGCAATAAAGGCCGACCCGGGACCGGAGGAGCGAGAACAGGGGAATTGAAAAGATAACTATTCAATTCTTTGAAGGCCTTTTGACACTTATCGTTCCAATCAAACTTAGCCTCTCCTCTAAGCATCTCATAGAAGGGGTTACAACGGATGGAATGTTGAGAGATAAATCTTCTAATGAACTGAAGTCTACCAATTAGCCCTCTAACTTCCTTGATATTCCTAGGAGGAGGCATGTCGATTATTGCTTTGGCCTTGTTAGGGTCAATCTCAATTCCCCTTTTGCTAACTATGAACCCAAGCAACTTCCCCGAGGACACTCCAAAAACACACTTCTTGGGGTTCATTTTGAGCTTATGTTCTCTAGACCGTTGGAGAACTGCCCGGAGGACCTCAGCATGGCCATGTCGAGTCCTAGATTTAACCAAGACATCATCAACATAGACTTCCATGTGCACATGCATCATGTCGTGAAAAATCGTCATCATTTCCCTTTGATAAGTTGCTCCCTCATTCTTCAGACCGAAAGGCATCACAACATAGCAATAGGTCCCCCAAGGCATTGTGAAAGAAGTTTTCTCCTGGTCTTCCTCCACCAGACGGATCTGGTTATACCCCGAGAAACCATCTATGAATGACAGCATCTTAAAACCAGCAGTATTGTCCACTAGAACATCTATGTGGGGAAGAGGAAAATCGTCATTAGGGCAAGCACGATTAAGGTCATGAAAGTCTATGCAGATCCTAACCTTACCGTCCTTCTTCATCACAAGGACGTTGTTAGCTACCCATTGAGGATAAAGCACAACCCTAATGAACTTGGCCTTGTGCAACTTATCAACCTCCTCTTCGATCTTGAGTGCAAGCTTGGGGTGTAGCCTCCTTAAGCTTTTGTTTGACGGCTTTCGCATCGGCTTTTAAGACCAAACGGTGCTCAACCAAAGAGGTGTCAAGCCCCGGCATGTCCTCGTAGGACCAAGCAAAACCGTTAGAGAACTCTTTGAGGATAGATACAACGGCTTGTTCTTCTTCTACACTCAAGTTGGCACTAATCAAAACTACCTTCGGGGATTCTTCAGTGCCAAGGTTGATCTCTTTGGTTGGCTCGTCCACAGCCATAGTCGGCTCGTCGAACCTCTTTGTGCCATCCACATAAGAGCTCACTAGGTCCTCTTCTTATGACCCAAGATCTCCTAGCTCATTTTTCTCATCAAAATCTAGCAGATAGACCCCTAAATTATCGTCTACAGAGTCGCCTTCTTCAAAATCAGTCTCTATAAGGGCAGGCTCCTCAAGAAACTTCGGGACTTGACTTAACTTAACACACCTCTCAGCCAAGGCCATAACATAATGGGCAGGGATTTGCCTACCCTTCTCTTTGTGAATGCATGGCTGAGAGGGACTAGACTCTTCTAAACCTAGACCTGACTCTAAACCTGACTCTAAACTAGAATCTAAACTACTATGTACAGGGCTATGTACAAAGCTATGTACAGGGGAAGTGCCCCTAAACGGGCAAGATTTTAGGCTGGAAAGCGCCAGCCCCTGGCCGATCGGAGGAGACTCCATGGAGGAAGGATGCTCGATGGAGACCTCGCATTCCCAACTTTGATAATTGGCATTTTTTTTTTTTTGAGTCAAGGCTCAGAACCATGAGTTGTTGACTCAAGGCTGCCCCGACTGGCCAGGTGAGGAATGGAGGGAGGACAGGTTGGGAAAGAAGGGAAGAAGAAGAGATTGAAGAAAGAGACTTGTGTGCTGAGCACACCTCAGTAGGGAGAGAAGATGAAGGAGATGGGGGTGGAGATGAAGATGGGGAGAGGCCGGAACCAAAGAGTGAGAGAAGGCCGAAGTCCTCACAGACTTCCTCAATTTCGGCAGCTTCCTCTTCTTCTTCGCTCTCAGACTTGGACAATTCTTCCACTACGGGCTCCCTTGTTCCCGGCTGAATGGGCCCCTGAATTAAGTGCTCCTTCAGGGTCTAGGTAAGCGGTTTATAGGATATGAATGGATCTGGATGAATAGGGTCTGGGTGAAAACCTAGACCAGCCCTAGCTAACAACCTCTTAACCTGAACACTACTGACAGGACCCTGCCTGTCCTTACCCAAACCTCGGTCATGAATGTAGCTGATCTTCGCCATCACCTCCCAACCTTTCCCTTGGGGACATGAGATGGTTTCAAATTCTTCATCCAAAAAGGGAGGTTGGTTCAAGTCAATGGGAGAGGGGAGATCAAAGATGGACATGACGGGTTTCTTCCCCTTGTCCGAAATGAACAGGTGCGGCATCTGCTCCGAAGTGATAGAGTTGAGGGTTTACAAGGTAGGAATGCTCTTAATTTGATAACCCGCCCATTGAATGGATATTTGAAGCATTGGTGGGTGGTGGAAGAGACCCCTAAAGTTTGCTCTAGCTAGGGACGACCAAGGATGGCCTTATAGGCCAGATCAACATCCAAGACTAGAAACTCCGATGACATGGTGACTGGTCCTATCTCCAGTTGAAGAGCGATTTTACCCTTGGCAACCCTCTTGGAGTTGTCATAGGCAGCAATGGTGGAGCATATTTTCTCCAGATTGTCCTCTCCCAAACTCAATTTCTTGAGGGTCTTCATCGGACAGACATTAATAGATGCCCCAGTGTCGATAAGAGTGGAATCCACCGAAACCCCGTTGAGGTTAACGGTGAGGCAGAGGGGGAGTGAACGACATTCGGGGGATGCAAGATCTTTATCCGAGAAGGAGATGGAGGGTCCTTGGGTGAGGGAGAGGATGGCATAAGTTAGTCCACTGGCAGGAAGGTCATCATTGACCATGATCTTTTGAAGGAATTGGAGGAGGGTGGACTGATGAGACGGAAATTCCCAAATCAATTCTAAAATAGACACCCTCGCGGGAGTCTTATCCAAGTGTTGCAGAATGTCATATTCAGTGTCGGCAGGTGGCGGGGGTCCATTGTCCTCCTCATCTTGAGATGGCCGAGGAAGTGGAGGAATAATCCGGTTCCGGAGAGTGATATGAACATCCTCCTGGGACCTAGGGAGAATGTGTTGGAGGGGTTGGGAGCCATAAGTGGGCGACTCATAGGAAGGGGGAATGGGAACGGAAGGATAGGTATCCTGACGAGCGGGTCGGATAAGCACCAAGGGTCGCTCTTCTAGGATTGCATCTACGGTGGTGGAGGGTTCCTGAGACTCTACGGAAGGATAAGGGTACCATTCCTCAAAGCCCTCTACCCCCCATCGTTGTTCTCTCCTCACCACCCGGGGTTCCAAATGCGTCATGGTGTTGACCTTTTCCTGGGACTTAGAGGAGGAGGGGTTGTTGTTTTGGTGGTTGGGGAGGGGGTCTCACATAATACCCAGTTCCCTTCTTGTATACCTAGATTTAGAAATGGCGACCTTGACATCCTCCCAATTAATTATACCATGGTCATTCATGTCATACACCCAGTCACGGAAGGTGAAACAATTGTGGATTTCATGACCGGGAGCCCTATGATAGGGATAGTATTTTGAGGTATCGGCCATCGGGTGGAAACTCTCCTTTTGTGGGGGGAGTTGGATAGCGTCGCAGGACATGAGGGCAAAGAATATGTCCTCGAGGGATTCGGGGAGGGTAGGATAATGAGATCTCTTGGGACGAGGATGGGTATAGCCAGAAGGAGGAGGGACAGTGGAGTAAGGCCTAGAGGGGTGTGATGGGAATTGGTGAGGATTGGAGGCAGGATTGGAGGGCTTGTTAGGAGGCCTCAGCGGTTGACTGCAAGCGTTAATGGACTCATTGATGGTCACCCCCTCGGTGGTAGGTGCCGCGGGAGCCTTGCATCCCTTGGGCTTCCCTTCGAAGAATGGAGGGAGGGAGGGAGGAGTCCTTGATTTGATTTTGGACCACCCTAGCTCAGTTGTAAAGGTGTGCAAAGGAGGGAACTCACTAAGCATCAATATAGATCGGAGCAAAGGGGTATCGTTAGTGACTATCATTGTTATGGCTTGGGACTCCAGGATGGGGAGGTCGGCCCTCGAAGCCATGGATCTCCAACGGTTAGCAAACGTGACAAAGTCTTCATCCGGCCTCATCTTTTCCACCACCAAGTCGAGAAGTGTAGGGACTTGGGTGGCCATGTAAGAGAAGTGGGAGATGAAGCGTTCGGAGACTATGTCAAAATTGACAAGATCAGATGCGGGTAAGGAGGTAAACCACCTCAAAGCCTCCCCTTCTAACGATTGTTGGAAGAGGTGGACTAAGAGGACCCGATCATATAGCCACCGGTGGGAATCCATGGTGAAGCCGGCAAGATGGAATTGGGGGTCGGAGGTCCCGTCATACTTGCAGTACTTCGGGGCCTTGAAACTCGGGGGAAAGTAAGCATTGGGAAGCTTGCAGTAATTTTGGAGAGAGTGAGGCTTAGAGAGGGACAATGACTCAGCTAAGAGTCTCCTAACAAGACCCTCCATCTCCGACCGGGAGATGGATTCGGATTGAGCGGGGGTGTGGGTTGGACATAAGGTGGATAAACAAAAGGAGGAGTTGGAATGGGAGTTGGCGCAGGAGTGGGAGTGGGAGGAAGAGGAGTGGAGATGGGAACCCGGGAAGGAGTGACGGGCCTAGGAATGGGCCTAGACGAAGAGGCATTGAATGGAGATGGAGAGGAAGGAGAGGCCATTGCCCGGACAGTATGCTTAGAAAGCATTGAAATGATGTCCTCAGGCGAATAGCGGGAGATGAGTTTAGAAAATTCGGGGTCTTCTTGAACTTCTTGGGCATATGTGGGGTTGACCCGCAAACTTACCTCCTCATTGTCAGCTTGAGAGGAGGATTGAACCGACTCTTCAGGTTGAATATTAGAGTTTACCATTCCGATAAATTCATCATGGATATTACCATCATACTCAAAAGCCAGATTATTAGACATATTGAATGAGTTCAACCAAGAGTCCATTAACAACACAACTTACTGATCTTAGGATGATCAAGCTGATTAACTACATTATTATTAGGAGAAATGTGGATTTCTACCAAACAATATTGTCAAACAACATCCCAAAATTTTTAGATGTTGAAGTTGTGTGTTAGTTAGACTTGTAAGGGCCGGTTCTCTCACTTCTCACTCAAAACCAGGTGAATAGGCAAACTAGCTAGGAGGGTGAAAGATCCTCCTGCCCCGTACCGTGAGGGAATCTACGGAATTTATGGACTTATAGAGTTCTCCTTGAAACCAACCCGATTTACCAGAGAGGGAATCCCCGAGTAAAAGGTTGTGAATCAAGAATGGGTTATCCTAAAATGTGTGGGGAGGCTAGAACAGACGAGAATAAAGACCCCCTGTGACTAAGGACCGTTAGAAATCAAATAGGAAGCAAGCAGAAAGAAAAACAGATCAAAAATCAGCCAAAAAACAACTTCTGTGAAATAAACGACAACACAGTCATCGTCAAGTTCCTTAGAAAATCGTAAACGGCAGGATCGATGGACGCTAAGAGGAAGTAAACAGCAAGAAAAGTTGATGTTGAGCAGAAGTAGACGACAAGAATGGTGGACATTTACCTGGGTCGATGGCAGGATCGCTTGCCGTTTACCTGGGTGCAGGCTGAGAACCGTGGCAGCAGAAGTTGTCCCACCGTGATCGCCAAAGCGGAGTTGTGGACGTCCCGTTCCGCACCCCCGAAGTGGTTGAAACTCCGGAGAAGTGTCCCGAACGCTGACTGCTCCCTCGTTGGCGTTGGATGGATGCTGGTTGACCCTTGCTTGCTTCTTTGACTCCGGTTTGACCAGGTTGACCAAGAGGAAAGCAAAGAAAATAGCAAGAAAATGAATGGGAGGTGATCGCCAGGGCCTTACCTGTGCCCAAGGAGGTGTTATGATCACGCCGATGATGTTGCCTTGCGCAGCGGTGGATGGTGGGACTCCGACTTTCCCCTCTTCGGCCGGCCAAAGAGAAGAAGCTCCGCGATCTTATTCAAGTATTCCTGCAACAAAAAAAGAGCTATTAAACTTTGAGGAAGTGCGGTAAACGTCCAGAAGTAAAGATAAGTGACCCAAAAGGTGAGCCCCGTACCGCTTGTGGGCATGAGAAGAGGGCTGGCCAAATGTGATGACCACCCTTCTTCCCTCCGTTTTTGGTTTGGAAAACCCCTTTTAGGTGTGTAGGGAGGTGCACTACGTGCCTAGAGTGAGTGTGTATGTGTGTGCAACATGCAAGACTAAGAGAGAGGGAAGGGAAAGAGAAAAGGGAGATGATCCTCTTGAAATGGCATGGATGACTCCTTTGTGGGCTCCTCCAGCTCGTGGTGAAGCCTCCTGGATGCTCTAAGAGTTGAGGGACAGAGAGGAAACAAGGTTGGTAGCTCTCAAGGCTCAAGTCACTTTTCTCTCTCTTCTCTCAAAGCATGAAAGCTTGGGCTCATCCAACATCTCTCCCTCACTTAGAAGGCCAAGGAGTACCATATATAGGTAGTGGGGGCAGAGCTAGTGAGCATAGGATGCTCAAGTGTGAAGAAATACACTTAAACATGTGGCAATCCATGCATTAAGGCTTGAACCAATGAGAGGGGGCTATGTAGGATTTTTACTGGGTCAAGGGGGTGCCAAGGTGACCCATTTGCCCATTGGGAACATTCCCATGCATTTCATGGGAGAGAGAATGGTGCAAGTGAGCTAGAATCTCGGGCAGTTGCGCAAACCAAGTAAACCCAGGTTGACGTCAAGCGATGCTGCCGCCAACCTCATGCAGACGTCAACATGGGTGGACGCCAAACAGAGTAGACGTCTAGGGGTCTTGCCGTCAACAGGCAGTCAGCGGCAATCGATGTTGCCATTTACATGGGATCCGAGGCAAGTCAACAAGTGGTCAAACCATCTTTATTGGGCCATGAACCACGCGGAGATGGGCCAAATCTCACGTCTACAGTAGGCTCCTTATCTTGGCCATAACTTTGCATGGATGTCGGATTGACGAACCATTTGTTGAGTTAGATCCCTTACTTGAAAGGCTTAAAAATGATATTAGGTCTTTGAATTTTCACCTTGCAATGGCCAGGAAAACATGGTTTGAAAGGAATCAATCCCCTTACGGTGTCAGTCCTCTTACGACGTCGAGCTCTTATGATGCCACTTGTTTTGGCCATAACTTCTCGTATAGATGTCGGATCGTCGAGCCGCTCATTGATTTGGCTTCTTGAATTGAAGGGGTTCAAAATGATATTGGGATCATGATTTTTATCTTGGATTGTCCAACAAAACATGGCTTGAAAGGCATAAGGCCCCTTACGGTGCTAGTCCTCTTACGACGACACTTGTTTTGACCATAACTTCTCGTACAGACATCAGATTGACCAGTCATTCATTGCATTGACTTCCTAACTTGAAGGGATTCAAAATGATACTTGGATCATGCATTTTCACCATGGATTGGCAACACAACACAGCTTGAAAAGCATTAGGCCCCTTGTGGCATAAGGGTTTTCCAACCCTCGGTCTAGATTTCGAGCTTTGTTAGGGCTTCCGTCTTTTTGCACGATCGTCGTCCTTTGACATTTCCACATTTAACCTTGGGAATTCGACTTGTCGCATGGCAATAGGTCTTCTGACATGACGTGGGTATGCCTGTCTCATACGGTGCTAGAGTCTTCCAACGTCGGGACTTCATATGGTACTCATGATTCTGGTGGTAAGGTTTGATGGTGCCGGACCTCCGGCTAGTTATAGGTGCCCTGCAAGCCAATTCACGTGAGTGATGGCACTTGTAATTATGTACAATATCTTTTGGTAATATTATAATGGTATTTTCTCAATGTATATTCCATGTGTATGTATACTGTGATGTCCATGGTTCTGTGCAATGGGAATTGGATCATGATGAGATCATGATAATGAGGCCGATCCTCTTTAAACACAGATCCTAAATATTCCTAGTCATAGGTTACTCAAGAAGGACATTGAGATGACCGGAAAGACCGGTGTGCCATATACCTGTCCATATGATGCAAGCAGCTGGTCTCATAGCTGCTTGTGTGGAGACACTAGGGATATGGTGCAGGTGCTTATTGGAGAATGAGTTCACCGAATGATCCGTTCTCGGAATGCTATATGGTTAATGATACCTGATTGTCAGATAGAGATTTCGTAGTCTCAGTTGTGTAACTGGTCCTTAGACTTGAGACACCAAAGATGTCTTTTTTTAGTACTCCATTCTTTGATACTTGATTTATAGGTATGGATGTTCCAGGTCTAGTATAGCCAGTCATTGGGAATGGTAGCCAACCTTACAAAGGCAATTATGTGTCAATAAAGGATCATCCACTCTCGGTATCGTGAGAGGAATATCCCATATTGTCTTACTCAAGCAAATCCCTGGCCAGGGTCAATTGGATTTAGTGAGAAGGAGTTCTCCGGGAGAATCCGATAAGAGTTTGACTTTAACAGATTCCATATAGACCTGACAACACCATGCCTAATATATGGTCTCTGGGATAATAGATGGATGAGGGACTACAGGTACACGGTAATTGTGGGCAGACAGGTCCAATGGATTTGATCACTCGTATTGTCTGGGGATTATGGCATAGTGGCCTAGTATGTTCATAATCGATGAGTTGAGTGAATTATTATGGAGATAATAATTCACTAAGTCAGAAGGAGTTCTAATGAGTACAACTCACGGCAAGCTCAATATTGGGCCTAGAGGGTCACACACAAAAGGTGGATAACGTGATGAATAGAGGATTGGATAAAAGTTATCCAATAAGCCTTATTTAACCCATTATGGACTTATTGGGTAAGACCCAATAATCCTTGATAAGGATCCATTAAGGGAGCATACTAGGATCATGCCACCTCACCCCTTCTGGAAGGAGGATATCTCATCATCATTAACCATCATTACATGATGAGGTGTCCCTGCAAGGTGTCTCTTGTCATGATTACATGACGAGGTGTCCTTGCAAGGTGTCCCTCTTGTCATCATGACATGGTGAGGTGTCCCTGAGAGGTGTCCCTTATCATGATTACATGACGAGATGTCCTTACAAGGTGTCCCTCTTATCATCATGACATGGTGAGGTGTCCCTGCGAGGTGTCCCTTATCATGATTACATGACGAGGTGTCCTTGTAAGGTGTCCCTCTTGTCATCATGACATGGTGAGGTGTCCCTGTGAGGTGTCCCTTGTCATCATGACATGATGAGGTGTCCCTGATGAGGTTTCCTTTAGGCTCTCTATAAATAGAAAGGGTTCTCTTTGAAGTTTATGGGCTAGAGCTTGAGAAGAAAAACCACCTACTTCACCCCCGTTCCCGTCTCACCCTCTTGTGCTCTCTCTAGGCAAGAGGAGAACTTGGAGGGCCGAGCCCTCTTGTTGTTGCTGCTACTTGCTGTTGTTGGCCGCTGTGTGGCGTTGCACGACTAGGAGGAGTGGCACCACCAGTGTAGGAGGGGTCATTGTCATCGCCGATCATCCATTATGTGGATACTGCTAGAGGGAGTCTCGCGAGAGCTCCTTCAAACAAGGACTAGTTCTGCGCTTCAGGGGATATACGATCTCCCCTAGGTGAGATTGTCTCATGCCTTATTTGTATGTATGTTTACATGCACCGTACATCATAGCCCGATCAAGTACATAGATGGAAATCAATTTTTTTTTTACTTCCACTGCGCATGTGATGCCTCAAGTCGATTTTCAATAGTGGTATCAGAGCCAAGGTTAGGCTATGATGTTCGGGTTTTGATATTTTGATCAATTTAGATCAATTACGAGTTAATCCATGTATTAGATTAAGAGTTAATCTAATAGTTTTATTAGTTAAAGTGTTTAATTAATTTCTAGTAGCTTATATATATGCATGTGATGTGTATATTATGGGCGGATGATCATGGACCTATGTGTGGATGGTGATTCATTGGGGTCTGTGAGCCCCCTTCTGGTGTAATTCCCCTTGATATGATCAAGGTTTCTTAATTGATTAAATGTACATTTATGGGTCAGCGTGTCTATAGTCATTTGTAATTGTTGTAATTATTTGAAATCACTCTCGGAGGCACGGCGGAAGCATGGAATCACTGATGGAGCTAATGACGAAGAGGAGGATGAACACCGTGCATGGGATGCGTTGGGAACTCACATAGGGCTTAGTGATCAAGTCTTTTGGCTCAGGCTTGATCACACTAGAATTTGGTCCATGATCATCTGGTGTGGTTATTTATATATATGATTTATATTCATTTCTGCACCTACTAGGTACATATTAGCATGCGATGTAAGTATATGCTAAATATATGTGTGGGACGTGTATTATTTAGCTATGAGACCACTCAAATAAAATAAAAACCCCTCTGCTTTTAATATATTAAGTCGGCAAGCGTGTAGCAATAAGATTGACTCACGTGGCCTTCCATCATTATAGGGCAGTCTTTTCTTGATATAGAGTGGGTTGGCGGAGTCACTCCGGGCTCACCTATATTGGAATTTGATATCTGGCCTACGACATGGAGATGTTACCGGTGACTTGAGGACAGGGTATGTTTGGCCGAGTCCCTCGGGAACATATCACCGAATCAAACTCATCTAGTAATGATGGTGTTGACTTAACCAAACATCATGGTTGGCGGAGTCCCTCTGGGCCATGGTAATTTGGAAGCCAAATTATGACGGGAATCACAAGAGTTGTGATTGACAAGAGTTGCCTACCATTTGAGCTTGGTATGATTGATCGAGTCCCTCGTGGTCATGCCAAGATGCCAAATTGGATCCTGATCCCCACTAGGAGTTTGCCGGAAACTTCCAATTCACATGCTAGAGGGTGTCATGTGTCTTGCGATAAAATAGTGGGATAAAATTGAGATAAAAATCCATGTCTTAATTTTTTACAAATCCAAAATTCTGCATGTTGTTTATTTCTGTTACATCTTTATTTTTCAGAAAAATGTCGCTTGCAAACCCACTCCGTAGCATATTAGATGTCAATCGTCTCACTGGTCCTAACTACGCTGATTGGCTTCGGAACCTGAGAATTGTTCTTACGGTAGAGAAAATTGCATATGTCCTCGATGAGATCGTGGCCGAGCCAGTGGAAGGGACTAGTGAGGAAGTTATTTCTCACTATAAGAAGTATAAGGAAGACTTGGTTCTTGCTCAATGTTATATGTTAGCCTCTATGACTCTCGAGCTGCAAAGATAGCATGAAAAGATGGATGCTCAATCCATCATGCTGCATCTTCACACCTTGTTTGAGGAGCAAGGACGGACTCAAAGATACGAGATATCAAAGAGTCTGTTCAGGATGAGGATGACAGAAGGGGCATTGGTTCAGAACCATGTCCTGAAGATGATTGAGTGGATCGAGAAGCTCACAGGTCTAGGACTTGTCCTCGAGGATGACCTGTGTGTGGATCTAATACTTCAATCCCTTCCAGATTCCTTTTCACAGTTCATTATGAATTTCAATATGAACAAGATAGTGGCAACCCTGCCTGAGCTCCTTAATATGTTGAGGGAAGCTGAGGGTTCCATTAAGAAGGAGAAGCCAGTTCTCCATGTTGATGAGATCAACAAGAAGAGGAAGGCACGGAAGACCCTTAAGAAGGGCAAAAGCAAAGGCAATAAAGCGGGCAAGGCAAAGGTTGCCAAGAAAGACCCGGCCAAGGATAAAGGAAAGTGCTTCCACTGTGGCAAGGATGGGCATTGGAAGAGGAACTGCAAGGAATATCTTGCAGAAAAGGCAAAGCAGAAGCTTCAGGTATATTCATGATTGATCTCCATTTGTCAGAAAATTATGATAATGCATGGGTTTTAGATACCGCATGTGCATCTCATATTTGCAATTCGTTGCAAGTTCTGACAAAGTGTAGGAGACTGTCAAATTAAGGGTGAGGTTGACTTAAGAATGGGGAATGGCGCAAAAGTTGTTGTTGTTGTTGTCGACAAAGTCAACCTACTACTACCTCGTAGAGCCGCACTTGTGTTGGATAAATGTTACTTTGTTCCCTCTATCATCAAAAACATCATTTCCATTTCATGTTTGACTAAAATGGATATAAGTTTGTTTTTGAGAACAATGGTTGTTCACTGATTTTGGATGATGAGATCATTAGTAAAGGAACATTGTTCAATGGTTTGTTTACATTAGATGTTGCTTCACATGTCATGAATGTTAGTACGTCTAAAAGAAAGAGAGATGAGGTGAACGAGGCTTACCTATGGCATTGTAGGCTAGGTCATATCCATGAGGGTAGAATTCAAAGGTTGTTAAAGGATGGATATTTAGACCCATTTGATTATGAATCATATGCAACCTGTGAATCTTGCCTTCAAGGAAAGTTGACCAACTCTTCATTTAGTGGAACTGGAGAGAGAGCTTCTGAGTTACTAGAACTCATACATACTGATGTATGTGGACCTATGTCCATACAAGCCAGAGGAGGATATTCTTACTTCATTACATTCACTGATGACTTCTCAAGGTATGGACATGTGTACTTAATGAAGTACAAGTCTGAGGCCTTTGAAAAATTCAAAGAATATAAGAATGAAGTAGAAAATCAGACTGGAAAGAGTATTAAGATTCTTCGTTCAGATCGAGGAGGAGAGTACTTGAGTACAGAGTTCACCCAATTTCTAAAGGACCATGGGATTCTATCCCAATGGACTCCTCCTCATACACCTCAGCTCAATGGTGTATCGGAAAGGAGGAATCGCACACTGTTGGATATGGTGCGATCCATGATGAGTTTTGCCAACCTACCCATGTCATTCTGGGGATATGCCCTACAAACCGCAGCTTACCTTCTGAACAGAGTTCCAACTAAGACGGTAGTGTCCACTCCATATGAAATATGGAAAGGGAAGAAGCCCGATCTTAAAGTTATTAAGATTTGGGGCTGCCCTACCCACGTTAAGAGACACAATCCTGATAAATTGGAATCAAGGTCAGAACGGTGCATATTCGTGGGATACCCCAAGGAAACTTGTGGGTATTATTTCTATCACCCGAGGACCAAAAGGTCTTTGTTGCCAAGAGAGCAGTGTTTCTTGAGAAGGAACACATTCTTGGTGGAAACAGTGGGAGTGTGATAGAATTGAGTGAGGTTGGGGAACCTAGCTCAAGCACCATTCTGCAAGAAGAGTCTGTTCAGGTACCTATCACACAAATTCCAAATTTTGTAGGTCAAGTAGAGTTCCTATCCCTCCTGAAAGATATGTGGGACATATCAAGGGCAAGACTCCAAGATATTGATCCTCAAACCTACGAGGAGGCTATTATGAGCATAGACTCCAGGAAATGGCAAGAGGCCATGAATTCTGAGATGGATTCCATGTACTCCAACCAGGTTTGGAACCTAGTTGATGCACCTGAGGGTATTGTACCCATTGGGTGCAAATGGATCTTCAAGAAGAAGATTGGAGTAGATGGAAAGGTAGAGACCTTTAAGGCAAGACTTGTGGCAAAAGGATATCGTCAAAGGCAAGGTATTGACTATGATGAAACTTTTTCGCCCGTCGCCATGCTAAAATCTATCAGAATTTTATTGGCCATTGCAGCATACCATGATTATGAGATCTGGAAGATGGATGTAAAAACCGCATTCCTCAATGGCAACCTCGAGGAAGAGGTGTATATGATACAGCCTGATGGATTCGTTTCCGAGAAAAGTCCAGATAAGGTGTGCAAGTTGCTTAAGTCTATTTATGGACTAAAGCAAGCTTCCCAAGTTGGAACATAAGATTTGATGAGGTAATCAGATCTTATGACTTCGTTAAGAACGAAGATGAGCCTTGTGTATATAGGAAGGTAAGTGGGGTGTTATCATTTTCTTGGTGTTGTATGTGGATGACATTCTCATCATTGGAAATGATATTGGAATGCTATCCACAGTTAAGACTTGGTTATCAAAGAACTTCTCCATGAAGGACTTAGGGGAAGCATCCTACATTTTGGGGATTCGGATCTATAGAGATAGATCTAAGAGGATGCTTGGCTTGTCCCAGTCCATGTACATAGACACCATAGTCAAAAGATTTGGCATGGAAAATTCCAAAAGAGGTCTCACCACTGAGACATGGAATTTCTCTTTCTAAGAGTATGTCTCCAAAGACTCTAGAAGAAAGGGCATACATGGATAGAATACCCTATGCGTCTGCTATAGGATCTATCATGTATGCAATGTTATGTACTAGACCTGATATAGCGCATGCTCTAAGTGTTACGAGCAGGTATCAGGCAGATCCAGGTTTGGAACACTGGAAGGCAGTAAAGTGTATCCTTAAGTACTTAAGAAGGACTAAGGATCTTTTACTAGTATATGGAGGAGGTAGCCTCAAGTTGAAGGCTACACGGACTCAAGTTTCCAGTCTGATATCGATGATAGTAAGTCTAACTCAGGGTATGTTTTTACCCTGAATGGAGCAGCAGTAAGCTGGAAGAGTTCCAAGCAAGAGACTACTGCTGACTCGACTACCGAGGCGGAGTATATTGCTGCTTCAGAAGCAGCAAAAGAAGCTGTCTGGATGAAGAAGTTCATCACAGATTTAGGAGTGGTGTTTGGCCATGAAGAGCCAATTTCTTTGTTATGCGACAACAATGGGGCGATTGCTCAAGCAAAGGAACCTAGGTCTCATCAGAAGTCTAAGCACGTTCTAAGGAGGTTCCACTTGATCAGAGAGATTGTGGCCCGTGGCGATGTAGCAGTAAAAAGAATTTCATCCGATGATAACATTGCGGATCCACTGACAAAGCCACTGACTCAAATTGTTTTTGAGCGACACCGAGGTCTGATGGGAATCAGACATGTAGGTGATTGGTTTTAGGTCAAGTGGAGATTGCTAGTTATAGGTGCCCTGCAAGCCAATTCACGTGAGTGATGGCACTTGTAATTATGTACAATATCTTTTGGTAATATTATAATGGTATTTTCTCACTGTATATTCCATGCGTATGTATACTGTGATGTCCATGGGTCTGTGCAATGGGAATTGGATCATGATGAGATCATGATAATGAGGCCGATCCTCTTTAAACACAGATCCTAAATATTCCTAGTCATAGGTTACTCAAGAAGGACATTGAGATGACCGGAAAGACCGGTGTGCCATATACCTGTCCATATGATGGAAGCAGCTGGTCTCATAGCTGCTTGTGTGGAGACACTAGGGATATGGTGCAGGTGCTTATTGGAGAATGAGTTCACTGAATGATCCGTTCTCGGAATGCTATATAGTTAATGATACCTGATTGTCAGATAGAGATTCGTAGTCTCAGTTGTGTAACTGGTCCTTAGACTTGAGACACCAAAGATGTCTTGTTTGAGTACTCCATTCTTTGATACTGATTTATAGGTCTGGATGTTCCAGGTCTAGTATAGCCAGTCATTGGGAATGGTAGCCAACCTTACAAGGCAATTATGTGTCAATAAAGGATCATCCACTCTCGGTATCGTGAGAGGAATATCCCATATTGTCTTACTCAGGCAAATCCCTGGCCAGGGTCAATTGGATTTAGTGAGAAGGAGTTCTCCGGGAGAATCCGATAAGAGTTTGACTTTAACAGATTCCATATAGACCTGACAACACCATGCCTAATATATGGTCTCTGGGATAATAGATGGATGAGGGACTACAGGTACACGGTAACTGTGGGCAGACAGGTCCAATGGATTTGATCACTCGTATTGTCTGGGGATTATGGCATAGTGGCCTAGTATGTTCATAATCGATGAGTTGAGTGAATTATTATGGAGATAATAATTCACTAAGTCAGAAGGAGTTCTAATGAGTACAACTCACGGCAGCTCGATATTGGGCCTAGAGGGTCACACACAAAAGGTGGATAACGCGATGAATAGAGGATTGGATAAAAGTTATCCAATAAGCCTTATTTAACCCATTATGGACCTATTGGGTAAGACCCAATAATCCTTGATAAGGATCCATTAAGGGAGCATAATAGGATCATGCCACCTCACCCCTTCTGGAAGGAGGACATCTCATCATCATTAACCATCATTACATGATGAGGTGTCCCTGCAAGGTGTCTCTTGTCATGATTACATGACGAGGTGTCCTTGCAAGGTGTCCCTCTTGTCATCATGACATGGTGAGGTGTCCCTGCGAGGTGTCTCTTGTCATGATTATATGACGAGGTGTCCTTGCAAGGTGTCCCTCTTGTCATCATGACATGGTGAGGTGTCCCTGCGAGGTGTCCTTGCAAGGTGTCCCTCTTGTCATCATGACATGGTGAGGTGTCCCTGCGAGGTGTCCCTTGTCATGATTACATGATGAGGTGTCCTTGCAAGGTGTCTCTCTTGTCATCATGACATGGTGAGGTGTCCCTGTGAGGTGTCCCTTGTCATCATGACATGATGAGGTGTCCCTGATGAGGTGTCCCTTAGGCTCTCTATAAATAGAAGGGGTTCTCTTTGAAGTTTATGGGCTAGAACTTGAGAAGAAAAACCACCTACTTCACCCCCCCTTCCCGTCTCACCCTCCTGTGCTCTCCCTAGGCATGCAAGAGGAGAACTTGGAGAGCCGAGCCCTCTTGTTGTTGCTGCTATTTGCTGTTGTTGGCCGCTGTGTGGCGTTGCACGACTAGGAGGAGTGGCACCACCAGTGTAGGAGGGGTCATCGTCATCGCCGATCATCCACTGTGTGGATACCGCTAGAGAGAGTCTCGCAAGAGCTCCTTCAAACAAGGACTAGTTCTATGCTTCAGGAGATATACGATCTCCCCTAGGTGAGATTGTCTCACGCCTTATTTGTATGTATGTTTACATGCACCGTACATCATAGCCCGATCAAGTACATAGATGGAAATCGATTTTTTGTTTTACTTCCGCTGTGCATGTGATGCCTCAAGTCGATTTCCAACACCTCCACTATGTCGGGCCTCCACTATGCAACCATGGTCCCGAGATTTGTCAACTTAGGGAGCTTCCAGCGTCGGCCTCTTTTGGCTCCATGGGCTATTGGTGCCAGGGTGTACGATGTCGGTGTTTATTGATGCTATCTACGTACCGCTCTAGGCTCCATGCTATGTTATGGCCTTTGGCTTGTTGCAAGACTACCCACCTTTGACTCTTTGCGTTGCCCCAGGTTCAGACTTGCTGCATGGCAGTGTGTCTTTGACCTAGAATTGGCCTTCACCATGCTGGGTGACCATCCATTTATTAGGTTGTCACTTGCTTGTCAACGCGCATCTTGATTTTGTTTCTTGCCAGAGCTAGCCGTTAACATTGTGCCATTTTTGGTGTCCACAGTTGGAAAGCTATTTAAGGCAAGGTGCACTGGCCATGACATCTCCCAAAATTTCATCTCAAGCCAATGGCCCCATCGAGGTCGCCAATGGGACGATCCTCCAAGAGATAAATGTCTCAATCAAGCCAATCAAAGGTAGGTGAATGAGCTACCATATGTGCTTTGGTTCTATCAAATAATGCCCAAGTCGTCCATAGGAGAATCTCTATTCAACCTAGCTTATGGTGCTAAAACTATCTTGCCCATGGAGGTTGGCAAACCTTCATCCTAGGTAGCTGATGTCTATAAATCTGACCTCAAACAACGCCAGTTTGCTAGACAACAATATTGAGTTTGCTAAAGAGGTATGGGAGAACATGCTACTTAAAATAGCAACCTTCCAGTAAGCAGTAGCTCAATTCCACAACTAATGAGTGTGAGGCTAGAAATTCATCATTAGGACCTCACCCTAAGAAAAATAGAAGTCTCTAATTAAGCTCACACTGTTAGGAAGCTGGCCTTGACCTGGGAAGGACTACACAAAGTTGTTGAAGTCTGGAAGCATGTTACATATCGACTAGAAACGGCCTCGAGAGAGCCCATCCCTAGGGTGTAGAATGTAATCAACCTAAAAAAAAGAATATTTTGTATACCCATCTAGGCATGAATAAAATACTGGCAATTTTTCACCTATGCTCTATTTATTTTCAAGACCCCAAGCCTATTGGATGAAGTATCACGATCTCAACAACATGTAGTTTAAACGCACTACAATGCTTCACTCACAAGTCCCTAGGTCAGTCAAACCAAGTACCACCACCTCGGTGGTACACAGGTCAAATGCACCACAATGTTCCACCTAAGGCTTTGCTCACAAGTTCTCTGGTTGGTCGGACCAAGTTCCACCACCTCAGTAGCACCTAGGTTCGATGGACCACGACACTCCACCTAAACCTTTGCTCACAAGTTCCCAAGTTGGTTGGATCAAGTACTACCACCTTAATTGGTGACATGAATGTTGGATGCGCCACGATGCTTCACCTAAGGCTTCACTCACAAGTCCTCATGTTGATGGGACCAAGTATGTAGTAACCCAAGTAATCAAATTAAATAAATAAAAAGTATATTTAATTAAATTCTAAAGAATAAATGGGTAAACATTAAAACCCAATAGTTAAAAATAGGTAATGAGCTTTACTAATGGTCCATAATAAAAATTATAGGGCCAAAATAGGAGTTAGAATAATAGAAGATTCTTATTAAATTTAGAATGCCCATCATCCACTAAATTAAACGGGCAAGATAAACTTAAATAAACATTATAATTATCTAAACTTGACTCCTATCACTATCCTAACATTATAACCATGTTTTCCCATGCTTATCCTAACCCAATTAGAGATTGAAAGGCTAGGAGATAGTGATTAAGAGTCTGTTTGGTTAGTTGTAAAATATCTTCATAGGGTAAATTTTTTTTAAGAAAAGTATTTACAAGAAAATAGAAAACATAATTGTTCGTTTGGTATACACGTAAATGATTTTTCAGAAAATATTTTTTGGTATTTATTTTTCAATAAAATATTTTTCAAAATATTTTTTTAAAAAGTACTCTCTAGGTGTCGACTACCCGATGCCAGCACTCGGCGACTAGCCGTTGGGCATCGGGCGCTGATCGCTACCAACCGCCATCGTTTGCCTTAGGACTTTGGGCGTTGACTACTAGCCATCGAGTGCCAGGTGATGTTCGTCGGGCGTTCGGCACTGGGGGGCATAGGCCGCTAGGCACCGGGGGGCGTGGCCCTAGGCCACCAAGTGCTCATAGTCGACCATCGAGCGCTGGGCGCCGTCAGCCAACCATGGGACGTTGAGTACCAGGAGTTGGCTAACTATCGTCAGTGCATTGGACACCAATCATTGAGTGTTGGTCACCAGGAGTCAGGCGTTGGTCTTCGGGTGTCGATCCCCAGTGGTCGACATACCGGGCATCGGCCGCTACCCCTTCCTGGTGGTAGGCGTCGAGCGCTGGCCATCAACATGTCGGGTGCCAGATGTCAACCTTTGGCTAGCCAGTTGGTGGGTCCCAGGCATCAACCGTTAGCACACCAGCAGTGGGTCGCCAAGAGCTAAGCATCGACCGTCAGGCGTCAGGCGTCGGGCATCAGGCACCTAGTGTCGACCGCTGTCACTGATTAGTTGTCCTCAATCGCCATCTTAGAGTAGATAGTTGACAGTGCAAAAGAGGCACTAGAAATGAGAGTATAGACTATAGTCTTGCTCATAAAAATCATACATGAAAAAGAAATCAAGAAGATCGGTTTATAAGGTCTCATCATGGATGCCAAAATCTATGAATTTTACGTAAAAGATTATCATGGATTAACTTTTCAAGGGAACTGAATAGGTCATTATATGAAGTTTTCCTTAAAAACTTTTTCTTACATGAGATTTTACGCTAAAACAAACGGACTCTAACTCGAAATTAAGAGGTGTTAGAACTGTGTTAGGAATTTAAAAGGCAATATCTATAAATACACCCTAAATCCCCTCATGGCCGACCCTATTGCTACGTGGAGCTTCTCTTGGACATGAAGGCAAGGCCATAGAAGGTGGAAATTGAGAAGCCATAGGAGTTCATCAACTAGTTCTTTATGTTTTTGCCCTAAAATCTCAATTTCGTCCAAAAGTAGGTATTCTCTCAAACAAAATTAAATTAAATCCCTCCATAGATTTTTATTGATGTCAAAAACACATTCCCTCTATTTTTTCCAATTTCTATCATGTATCTTGAGAGTATTTTACTTCTAAAGTGCATGAACATGTTTGTACCCGACCCCTTGTTCTTGCTCTCTAACCATGTTCAATCCATGACTACATATCAATTTCATGTCTTTGCATGTTTAGACACATGTTAAATTTTTCTTAAAACAAGTTTGACAATTTTTCATGCATCCTACGATGAGTTTTAAGTGTTTTATTACTCATCTATCATCTAGAATTCACTGTACTATGAAAGCGGTGAACGCAGAGCCTGCCATCTAAACATAGTCACACGATATCCCGCGTCATACACCTACCCCTCGTTAATTGATGGCTATCGCGGTAGATCCCCTGGCCGCCTTCTAAATGTGGGCCTCTCCTTGACCACATTCAGGTTGTCACACCAAAAACCCTAATTTCCTTGTAAATAGTACTTTTAACTGTGCTCTAATTACTATTTAGCCTCTATTAAGTCTTAAATATACTAACATAAGATTAATCTATGTTTAAAGAGTTATTTAATCTTTTTAAAAAAATCAAGTTTACATGATTCTCTCTTACATTTTTACACTATCATACCTCTAAAAATTCAATTTTTGCCATAAAATGTCTTATAAAATATCTGGTTAATTGAATAAAAATTTACACATGAAATCGTAATGATTAAAGGACTTGTTTTCATTTTCTATCGCCATTTTATGGCACCATTATTGCCGCTCCGCTGTTCTAGAAGTCCTTTAGAACGTCGAGCAACCCTCCGTTATGTATTCCTCCCGCCGAATTGGAACTCCCTCGTCAAGGCCTTCGTAAGTCTCTGTGAGTCTGGAATTCTTATAGGACTTTGAGCTGGTTGTACCATTAGCACCTGAACACCCTAAGAGACCATGCTGAATATGTACGACATGATCCTACCAGCCTCTAGGTTTTCTCTATGAATGCACCCAATTTGTTGACCGCGATAAGAACGTGGCCTACAGGAGAACCACATCTTCTCTATTAACATGCCCAACCTCTTGGCCATGTTCTGGTCACGGCCAAGAGGTAGATCGCATTCTCTACTAGACTGCCAATACCTGAAAGTACTATTTGCAGTAGCTACTATTGTGGTATGCTCATACTGTTTCTCGTGCATGCCCCTTGTTTGTTTCTTGTTAATGCAGAAACTCTCATCTAATGACATTCTCTCTCATCTATTCTTTTTCTTTCATGCTCTTGTCTATTCATCTACTCTTCTCGTCTATTGCTTGGTACTATATATGGTCATAGACTGATTGTCTAAAGATAAGAAACCTGGCTAATGCTTGACAATATAAAGGCCTCGGTCTAGTCCTGGGAGGATTGTCCGAAAGTTCTAGTGCTCGTGGGAGTTAATTAACCACGGTCGTGTCTGACATTACATCCAAGTTCTATACTATCTACGACAATCAAACTCATGAAAGCGTTAGACTATACTTGTTACATGACATGACTTGAATGTTGCGTCTATATGGCCATTACTTTCTTTCATGCTATACTCATTACTACTTACACGTGTTACCAATGTGCCATTACTTTCTTGACTAGACATGACACTCTATCTCTATTTACTCTGGTTGTTAATGCATTAGTTACTTAAAGCTTCCCCAGTCAAGAGATATAAGACCTACTAGGCATTATCGCTCATCAAATGTTTTCCGTGACTGTTTCAGGTGAATCTGATGAGGAAGACCACACTCATGAGGAAGAGGATGACCAAGAGTGAATGAGCATCCCTATTGAAGATATAGCATGGATCTACCATAGCATCATAGCAGCGTCTTAGACTAGTATAGTTAGTCAATTTTACTTTTTCTTTAATGTAAAGATGTCAGTGGGACCTATGTATTAGCTCTGAATTAGTGAATGTAATGGATAATGGTGATTGATTATGCATAAAAATTAAGTTGATTTTTATTACTCTATTATCCAATGGCTTGATGTTTATTTCTCTATGCTCACACGATTGCAACTACCCATCCTGATATTTCTGCGTCAGGACGTGACAAAGTATCATTTTGTCAGTGGCACATTGGTCGAATGTGCCTCGATGCTCCACCAAAGGCTTTGCTCACAAGTCCCGAGCTCAATCAGACCACATACCACCACCTCGATAGTACGTAAGTCACGCCACGATGCTCCACCTAGGCTTTCGCTCATAAGTCACCAAGTCAGTCAAATCAAGTACCACCACCTCAACGACACGTAGATCAAATGTGCTACGCACCATCTAAAATTTGCTTTCAAGTTCATATAGGTTGGCAAAACAGTGGTCCACCACCCTAAGTCCGTATCAGACAAGCACGCACTCGGTGAAAATGAGAACACCCACATTAGCCAAGCATGACAAAAAGGAGACACACACATAATAAAATCTTCCTTTGTATTTCAAAAAAAGTTGTGCAAGTATTGGAGGTTAGCTATATATCTGCATAAGAACATATGTCGACCTATAGCCGACAACCACAAAAAGTTACAAGGGGGAGTACACCTAGCTAGCCACTCATGACCTGCCTCTTCAACCTCTGTATCCTCCTCGATCGTGCCCTCCTAATTTGCCACCTCCTTGGGCTTGCTAAGCGGCTCCAATAAGTCAAGGTTAAGGTTGGCAAACTATGCCCGGACAACACTAGTGCATGATATGAAGTCATTGTACATCTTGGCTTAGTACGACAACACACCAGCACTCATGAAAAGCTGCTGGAACTCCCCACTAGCCTTGAAGGCGCCCACGACCCAATCCTCACCCAAGCTCAACTGATGTTGGAGCTTTGACCTAGCCCTCACCTCGGCCTCTACTTTCTCCTTTGAGTAGTAGAGGGTTGCTTGCAACCAAGATACTTTCTTAGCCAAAAGTTGATGGCTGGCCTTGGCCATCCCCTCCATGGCCACAAGCTCCTCAAATTGCCCCCCAGGAGATGGGAGACCCAAGATCCAAGCTGCCTCCAACAACAAGGTGTGACGGCGATGCTTACATCTCCTCACGATGGCGATGGAGCAAGTAGGCTTTCACTAGCTCTGCAACCACCCTAGGATTTTCCAAAATGTGCTCATCTGTGATCCTCCACCTATAGGGACATGAATGGGGCCCCTCCTCCCCTGCATCGGCCATGAGGGCCTTCTCGGGCACCCTCCTACTTGGGCCAGCTAATAGGTAAGGTAGATTTGTGCCTACCTATTTAGTGTTGCTCGAACTAGGTGTGATCTGGTAATGAGCCTTTTCTTCATGGCCTCCTCTATGCATGGTTGCGACTACCTGGTAGCCCTCTAGATGATCTCTAGGTCTAGCATGTCCTCTACACAAAAGATGAGGTGGTCAGTTAGCTTCCAACAGAATAAGCAAGAACAAAATGAAAGGGGAATGGCTGAGTTACCCTACAACCAAGCAAGGCACAGCTCGACATGTTCTAGATTCCCCTTTGTCAAGAGTGTTTGTGTCAACCTCTCAGCCGTTAAGAGCCTCTCTCATATGGAGAAATGGCCTTGGGCATACTAAAAAACAGCCAATCAGCTCTTAAGCACATCATCGGCCTAGAACATGGGGAAGGGGAAGGGGCCATTCGACCTCATTCTCACAAAGAAGAAACAACCCTTCCACTAGTGAACCAAGGTTGGAAGCCCCTTCACCAATGTTTGGTGTACCCTCAAGTAACATAGAACCATTTCTTATGCTTCAGGCACTGCTTCAAAGAATAAAAATATAAAAATACATAATCAAGAAATTGGGTACGTAGGAACTATGCCCATGTCCCATAGGAGGGCGACAACAAAGGGCACTATATGGAACCTAGCCGGCTCACACGACCTTCTCATAAATGCACACATAGCTAGGTTGGCCAATATGTGTATGTTTTTCACCCCAAGGTAACGTCCGATGCTGCTTGACCCATTGTGTGTGGTGCACAATGAGCCGACCTCATGACTTCCTTCTCTTCCCCTTGGCCCTAGATTTCCGCACTTAGCCAACTGATCCTCAATCACTACTTCCACCTCAGTTATCTCCCTCAACTCAACTAACTAACTTGCCCTCTCAGACGACCTAGATGAACTCTTTGATGACCAATCTGTAGTACTACTCATCGCACCAGACCTGAAGCTACTTGACAAAGCACTCTCACCCAAGCCCGTAGGAGACTGCTCATCACCTGACATCTTCTTCTGTCCTCACGCTAACCAATTGCTAGAGTGGAAGAAAAAGGGAAGCACCACCACCTCGACTTACCCATCGACAACTGATCTCACACTGAGCTCTCCCAACCTCTCATCAACAACACTCACAAGTGAGCCTCCCCCCACCCCTCACCAGTGCTTATATATATAAGCTTCAACCTGCCCCATGATCAAGGCTCATGTTAGATAGTTGTATCCCCGTTGCCCTAGCCGATGTAAAGACCAAGAGGCACTGTCATTGAGACCTGGACGGGGTGGCTCAACACCAACATGGGGACCCATGCCAGACAATAAGACATTTTGGTGAGAGGAGACTCCAGACTCGGGGCCCGATAGCCTAAGTTTTGGCCCCAAAGTAGGGAGCTCATGATAGGCTCCCTAAGCCAACCCCAGCAAATCCAATGGGTCCAACCCAAGAAGACCCTCCAACAGGAGAAGATGAAAGAGTAGCCAAAGAGACTTTAATCTCATATCAGCTATCCTCCTCCTCCTGCTCCCCCCAACTACCTTTCAAGGAAAGCCAACCAATGCTGGTAAAGATAGGAGGGCACATGGCGACTGTAGCCCAATCCAACTCCTTATTTTCTCTCTCTTCTTTATAACTTTATCATTTTTATTAGATCGAGTTAGATTAACTTGACCATCAAAAGGTTGTTCTCGTGAATCGGACCCTTTCTTGAATTCATTATCTTTTTTAGGTCAGATCATCCTCGATTGTGAGTAAACACTTATTCTCCCAAATATAAAGCATCTACGCACATGGATGGATTCTAAACTCAGGTCTCCTAAAGTTGATCCATCAACGCCACCACTACCAACAGTAGGGGTGTAAACGGAACTCGATATTCTGATATTCCGACCCAATTCTGATAAAAATTATAGATTTCGGAATCGAAAAATGATACCGATAGCTTATCGGAATCGGTATCGGATAATCCGATAAGTTATCGGAATTGGAATCGGAATTGAAAAAATAATCGGAATCGGTATCGGTATCGGTTTTTCCGATAAATTATCATAAACTCAAGGTAAAATTATGGTAAACATCTTACCTTATCGGAATTTCGGTTCCGGTAACATTATCGGAATTGGAACGGAATCGGAACTAATCATTCTTATCGTTATCGGAATCGGAATCTGTGTTTCCGATTCCGAACCCGACCCGTTTGCAGCCCTAACCAACAGACAAGCCTCATTACAACCATTTCTTAATTTAGAGCATAAAAAAGAAAATTTTGGCTAAATAATAGGATGGCTGGCCACAGTCATTCCAACAGATAGTAGAGGAGCTTCATTGCAAGTCTAACATGCAAAAGGCCTAGCTCTAATCTCGTTTTTTCTTATAATGCTTTTCATCAGAACCCCTCCAAACTTTGTCAATCCTTTTGTATTTTGCTAAGTTATAAAGAGTTGATCCAAAAGAGGAGAGTAGTTAAAATTCTTTATATCCACTATCAGAAACTTTAGATATGATCCTCTGTTACGGGAGTGAATAATCTGGGCATATCCGTCCTCACTGAAGAGGAAAAAGGCAAAGACTGGAGATCGTCGCCGGATTCATTAATGAAGACTAATAAGTATGCATGATGTGTTGGCAATCCTTCGATCGGCACTTGTTATATTTTAAAATGCGGTCACTTTCATTCTTCTCCAAAGTTAGTCGATCGGTAGTGCTTGTATAATATTTTAATCATGCACTACCATATTGCACTAGGGGGGTGGGGGTGGTGATTTTTTCTCCAGGTGATTTCTTGACATGCCCTCATGAATCCATCAAAGGACATTATAATCTACTTTAGAACTGAAAGAGTTTGATGTATGCACTTTAAATAAGGCAAGGCAAGTGACCTTAATTTCACAAAGGTCTCTATCATTCAATATGAACCCAGACAATCCTCTTATGACCTTTCCTTTGCCTCTTACAGCTTTGTATATATAGCTTTCCTCCTTATATAGGCACTTATCTGATCTGTACAGGATAAGTGTTGGTCAACTTGCAGGGCTTTCTGCTTCTTTTAAGCCAACACATGTGAACACTGTCCTCTCTCTGTCTCTCTCACTCTCCCTCTCACACGCGCGCGCGCATGCACACACGCACACACATTCACATATATACATATGTGCATGCACACCTGCGTACATATAGATATATACAAGTACTTGAACATCACAAGCCCGTAATGTGCACTAAATTTTTCTCATAGTCATATATATATGTAGTAGAAAGTTTTATTCTCACTGCAAGAAAAAAAAAATTACATGTCTGGGAGTGCTTTTTGATGAGGCAGCCTCTGTAATTAGGTTATTGCAGAGATAGAATTACCGAGCTTTCATGAATATAGAAAATATGCTTCCTTTAGTGAGGGCTTGGTTTACCGTGCACGAAGGGCTGGTTAGACTGAGACCAGTCACCAACCATTAGCACGGTGTTTCATTTCTACTTGGCGATTATATGATCTTCCACATGAGCCATCACTCTAAACAATAAAAAAACTTGTGGCATCTCCCTTTCTTCATAATTTCCTTACTTTTTGTTAAGATCTTTCTGTTTTGTTTTCTTTCCGACAATATTAGGGCTGCTAATTAAGAAGATGGGTCCAGGAACCAGCATCCTTATATATGGTCCCAGGTTTGTGTACTACTGCTTACCTTAATAACAGGAGTAACAACCAGCTGTGTCCTCGTTGGATAAAGACGTACTACCACTACAACAAAGTTGGTCTACAGTAACAGATTATAGTTATGATTTTAAATTTTGTAAGTATAAACAAGTTTAAAATATTAATTTTATAACTCTTTTTTAATCCTAATTATAACTATACCGTAACCCCCAAACCCGATTCACCCCTCTCTCGAAACCCCTCTTGTGCGAAACCCCTTCCCCACGCCATTTTTTTTCCCCAAATCGACCCGGACCCTTCGCGGTGCAGACGCACACCAACAGGTGGGGCAAGGCGAGGTCGGGGAGGAAGGAGCGAGACGAGGAGGCGCTGATCCAGGAGCAGGCGCTGGCGGCGGCGCTACTGCTGCAGCAGAGGGGGGTCCAGCTGCCGTAGTGTGTTATCTTTTGCATTATCTTTCTCTTCTGCTTCTGTTGTTCTCTTGGATGTGTAGCTCCCGGCAACAAGGTGAAAATCGGCATCAATGGTGAGTTCTTCCTGCCATCTTCCCTCCCCAGTTGATGTTTTCTTTCTCCTATATTTTGATCTGTTTCGTTTGCCGACCCTTGTGCACGCCGTGCTCTGTTTCGCTAATTAACTCCGGTCACTGTGGCCGGCGGCGCGGGCGGCTCCTGCAGGGTTTGGCAGGATCGGCTGCCTGGTGGCGAGGGCCACGCTGATGAGCGAGGATGTCGAGCTGGTTGCCGTCAACGACCCCTTTATATCCACTGACTACATGGTATGCATAGCGTCACTGCCTCTTCCAAGCTCTCCTAGTTTTATTGCAGATTACTTCATAACCACCACTTGATCGATGGTGGTTCAATCTTTGTGTTCGAAGCTCTATTTCTCATACATGCATGAACGGTGTTTCTAACTCGAATGAAAACGAAAGTGTTACCAAAGATCTGGGGTTTTGCAGACCTTACATATCATAGTTATCCGTTGTATATATGCGTTCTTTTGTTGTGGAGAGTTACTAGAATATATATAATTGGCAGTTTACTTACTTGTTTGATGTGTTGCCACTAGCCGATTTTGTAAAGATTTCTTGGATGAACAAATATCGGTACTAATATTTTCATCTTCCAGCTTGTGGGCTATATATGACACTGTGCTACTGATTAGAATTATTGCAGTATTACTTACTACCTTATAGTCAATTCTATTAGGTGTTGCACGGTGATCAGTTCTGTCATCTTTTGCATACATTTGTTTTAAAAAAAAATCTTAAAACATTGAGGGTGTTAATAGTGCTGGATTGATTTTTGCAAGCAACACCAATACGATTTTCTATAGTTTCAAGCATCAGTTGAGGGGCATTCCCTCATCCAATCTTCAAGATTTTCTTTAGTGATTAACATGACAGAGCATGCAGAAGGACATCTGCTAGTAGCATGGTAGTATACTCTTAGTGATTAAAATTGCCTCTTCTGTTAGCATTAGATGATAATGGCAAATACTTCTGTTTTCTTATATGCAGGTGATTGGAATTCTGTTCACATATGGTGAACAAAGTAGATCACAAGTACCGCATGATATAAAGGCATTTTGTGGAGAAGATGACCAACAGAATATGGTTAAAATCAAATTTATAAAAATATCATGCTTGGCAGCCCTGTAGACTGATGGTTCTCATATATCTTTGTTATTAGTTCATCTTAACTGACAGAACAGTATCCTAGTTCTCATATATCTAATGTCAGTTTGTCTGTTTTATATAGATTTGTGTTTGGCATTTATGCTGCAAAAGGAAGGGAAGAGAGTGAAGAAGAAATAGCTTATATCCCACTTCTTGTGCCACAGGTAAACTTGTTTAAATATACATATTCTTGTAGTAGTTCCAATGTTTATGCTTTAAACTTGTGTAGTATGACTTCTAATTCAATAAATCTATTTTTATTCTAGGTGCCACAATAGGTCAATGGCACGGAGTGTGGTTTCTTTGTGTTGTGCTACATCTACTTATTCATAAAGCGTGCCCCACATTCCTTTTCTCTAAATGACTACCCATACTTTGTATGTTCATAAGAAGTGCCCCACATTCCTTAACTTTGTATATTATCATGTATGACTAATGTATATTGTCATCTTCATTTCAGCTCTCTAATGATTGGTTTACCCGCACTGACATCGACAAATTTCAAGATGGATTGCTGTCTAAAAAATTATCTCAAATATTTGAAGCCTCAAATGTGAAAAAAGAGGATCAAGCTGAAACTGAAGAATCTTTAAACATGTCCTAAAAAAAAAGAGGCATCGAGGTCTAAATACAGCTCGTGATGTACATGGCATGGACATGGACAAAAGGATCCATGTTGAATTTAGTGAGATTGGACAACCACATTCCTTGGTTCAAAGACTATGTAAGTGGTCTTTGAATGGATGGTATCAGATATTGGTATGTAAGTGATCTTTAACCCATATTTGGTTTTTATTATTAGCTCTGTTATTGGTGTGAAGTTATTGAACATGCTTGTTTTCTGTCTTGTAATGTATATGATTTATGTTTAGAATTATTATCTAGTGTTTTTATCATTAGCTCTGTTATTGGTGTGAAGTTATTGTACATGTTTGTTTTCTGTCGAGCTTAGCCTGCAAAACAAACCAGTGGTTTCTTTAATTTGGTAGAAAAAATCAAGCTCATCACCTGAACTATTCTTTTCACGCATCAAGCTCTTCAAGCACCTGTCTATGTACATACCACCCATCTGAATTAGATACTTCCTTTTTCTTTTTCTTTTGTCTTAGGTGTTGGCTTGATTTTTATATGAGCTCAACACCATCATATTTTTTTTTTGTCAGAAGTAGAGGTCCGCAGATTCGAGGACACAAAACTGTATTTCTACTGAATTTTGTATCATCATTTCTTTCAATCTTGAAATAAACATCTGAGGTACAAATGACTGTACTTCATGAAAATAGTGCATAACCAAGTACTTTCCACTCAAGTGTATGAAACTACATGATGAAAACAATATCTGGGCTTAAAGTTTATCATCTGAGATTAAGTAAAAGTAAAGTATTTGCCATTTTCCTGAGACATCCAGTCCATTTTTCTGAAATTCTGAGCTATGATTTGCTTGTTCCACTAAAGGCTGTGCTTGTTCATCATCAGCAAATGAGAGCGCTACCTGTGGACAGGCAAACTGCTTTATGGCCAAGGCACACAAGAGCTACCGGAAGCAAAAAGCAAAAGTCCCCAATGCACCCTCACCTTTTGCAAGTATGTGCACATCCATTTTAGAGGGGAAGGGGCAAGGAATTGGCACACAACGGAGAACTTGCTGTCCTCAGATGGCCTGACCCCCACACTGAAATATCAGCGATGCCCACCAAAGTTAGTTTGTCAAGAAATTAATTAATCATATAGCTAGAAAGTATACCATATCAGCGATGTTCATACTGTGAGTAAAGAGTACGTGAAGAACATTTACAAGTTGATGGGAATCTATGTATGAGATGATCACCATATGGAGAGTGCGTCCACAGAGACCTCAGCATTCTTGAGATATCCAGTGAACAGTATCAATGACATTATTCCGTTGCATGTTCCCTTTCAAGTTCTTAATAAATATATAGGCACGTTGTTAGATGGCATTATTTTCTATATCTGTTCTTAACAATTGCATTCTTCTTTCTGTATTTAATTACATATGGATGTAGTAGAAGTAATGTCTTTTTCATGTTATGATCACATTATTTCTAATGGTATTAGAGTTTCAGTATATGTCAGAAGGGTGGTGAGAGCATGCCTTGAAGGATCATCAAGGGCTCGCGAGCCATGAACAAGCATCGACTTTCAACAGGAGCATTTTTCGGGAGGAAATCAACTTGTTTAGTTGCTGCATTGCCAGTTTTTTGAAACTTATTTTGAGATCAAATCCTTTTTGTTGGCTATGTATCAACTTGACCAAATGATTGATGAACAATGTCTTTTTGTACATATGACAAATTTTTGTGAATATTTCTTATGCAATGGATAGAATGATGATTATCATATATTGTCTTTTCTTGTGGTTGACAAGTGATGCATGTATAGGTGGATCAATGATGGATGTATGATTGGATATAATGTAGGCGAATTATATAAAATTATGTATTATCATAAAATGTATTTTGTGAGACGGATAAAAATTGATAGTAAAAGTGAATAGATTTATCACTATAGCTATGAAATATTTATATATATTGTTGTTATAATAAAAAATTATTACGGTTAAATTCTTACAGTTCAAAAGTGTAACAATTACAAATAAAAAAGAATGAATAGTTACAGATTTATATTACATTTACTTACGGTTATTTTGCGTAAGTATAAAGATTTACACTTACGGTTTAAAATCGATAGTAACACTTACATTTGACAAACCGTAGCTAGATCTATAGCATCGGTTGCTACGCTATCGCTTTATGATCGTAAGTAATTTCGTAAGTACAAGTCTTTACTTACGAAATTTTATGTAACACTTACGGTTTTTTGCCGTAAGTATAGTCCAATTTTGTTGTAGTGTACTAGCTATCAGAATCCTATGAACCGGAAATTAATCAGGCATCCTTTCTATAGGGAAATGTTTCTCATACACCGTTGAGAAACTCCCTTGTCATACTCATATCTCAATCACCCATCTCTACTACTTGTGTATATATATGATGATATCTTGAGGGAACGCCTTGGGAAAGAAAGAACAGTGTCACCATCTCTCTACCATGCTGCAATGATCCCACTTGGACCTCTTCCCCTTTTTGTGTGTAACACATACTCTCTCTCTCTCTCTCTCTCTCTCTCTCTCTCTCTCTCTCTCTCTCTCTCTCTCTCTCTCTCTCTCTCTCTCTCTCTCTCTGCATTGTCTTTCCTTTTCACAGGTCTTAACTTTGATCCTGCTGTCATCTTGTGCTCCCAAGCAGGTAAATTTTTTGCCTTTGTCTATTGCGCGAGAAAGGACGAAGCCGACACTAGGAGTCAAACCACCCATGCACCTTTTCATAGTTTGCGCAAGAAGCTAGGTTGCCCTGGTTTGGACACAGATGTCTCTTTAATTAATTACTTGCTCTCTTTTTTTTCCCTTGGAAGACAAAACTACACTCTCACATGTCCTCACCGTCACAACTCCATTATTAATTGCTGAACTTGGACAACTCGATCTCAAGTAGTTGCATAAATGAAGTGTGGCACCACAGCGTTCAAGTTGGAGCCCTAGTTATGTCATATATACTACTTGTGCTCAGACTACATATATATGTAACTGAGAGCCTCTTTGCTTTTGGGCAATTGGGCAAAATCCTCTGTTCCTCACAATGCATTACTTTACCCAGCTTTCTTAAACCATATAAGGGGTTGCATTGTACTATATATGTATAGAACATGAAACCTGAATGTGTTGCACTTACACCCATGCATGATAGGAAACCTTATGAAGATGGTTTTTGGTGTAAAGAATGAGGAGCAAGGAAAAATCAACTCCCATTAATCCTGCATATTCCAAAGGCACTGCATATCCACACAGAATCTCAAACATCCAATTAATTATCGACCAGGCGGCAGCAAATAAAGGACGGGCCCCTGAGATCCGACAATTGCCGGATCGTGATTTGCCAACAACAACGGTGGTGGGTCAGGGCCATGGCTGTACATGTGTGTGTGTGTGACTCGCGGCATCCTACTGTTCTTGGTCAGTTCACGGGCTCAACATGCATGCCTGCCGAACACCACTCTGAAAGGTGATCAGGTCATATTCTGATCATTACTCATTATGGGTTAACTTGGAAGGGAAAGGGGAGGCCAAGATGCCTAACCAAAACTAGTACACGTACGTACTTCCCACAATTCCAAGATGCCTTCTGATGATAGGAAGGTAGAAAATAGGCATTGATCAGTACTGCATATATACTCAAGCAAACACATCCATGTGTGTGAATATTGCATGCGTGTGTGCGCCTGTCACAGAGGGAGAGAGAGAGAGAGAGAAATGTATTTGAGACATGACTTGACAACGTTGCATCTAAATACGACCACTCACTGGGTAAACAAGTTCGATCGTATTACAAACTGTTGGCTCGGTTGTGGGAGGCCCATGCAGACAAGGAGACGACCCATCGCTCTCAATGCTCCCACCCACTCCACCTGATCAGTTTTGGTCACTAGCTAGTACTGGTCCTTCTCATGGTTTCATAATGTGGATACCTATGACATAAATAGATAATTAATTGTTGCGGTACATAATCTTTTCGAGAACTTGACTGTAGAATGCTCGCAGAAAGATTCCCTACGGAGATAATCATAGAATTATCTACATATGTATATATATTTTTTTTGATAACGAAGAACCCCCGCCCCGTGGATTGGTGTTCGTGAACTCCAAGATCAGAATTTGGCAGTTCCTACTTTCCGTGTACCCGTATTGCCCTTACCCCACTTGACCGGAAAAACTCCGGATCTACACACCTCGAGGATTGCATATAGATCAGATAAGCCCCCCCCAGGAATCGAACTCGGGACCTCTTGCTTTTAAGCAAGAGTTCTAACCGATCGACCCAACTGGGGTCCTCTTACATATGTATATATAGATAGATATATATGTGACCAAGACGGATTATATTGCTTATGATATATGCAATATTTCTCCCTTTGTGCACCTCTGGATGTTGGCGATCCGGGAAGGGTGTTGGCGTGATTGACGTTGGGAAAAGGGCGGAGGAGAGAGCAGCCAGCTAGCTAGAAGCGATAGGCCCCACATTAACTGCTAGTATAAAAGAGTAGAGAGCAGAGGTGCATAGTGGGGTCGAACATTGCTATATATCTTATTCTGAGCGCTCCTTTTGAAAAATTTCCTCGCACTATAGATAGATCTCCTCGAATCTTGCTAATCACGAAGGGGAGGGTAGACAACCTTTCATGACCAGGGAAGGGGAGCCCCCCTACTACCCCCTGCCCATGCATGTGTACAGATGTAGACCTGGCCACTTCCATCTATTTCACATTCTATCCAAAACCCCACCAGACAGACCCTAGAGACGAAAGGGAGCAAAATTTTATAGAGGGCGCTTGTTCTTGTTTGTGATAAGCTGCAAACCTCCAAGCCTTTTCCCCATGAAACAGTTCAGGGCCTCAGGCCCACCCTCTCTCTAACTGTCTATCTACCTATCATCATCATGTACATAAACACCTTTTCGTACCTTTTTCCATGTCTCCCCTATACTCTACGTACCTTTGGGACATAAGCTATACATATAGTGGTGACAAGGCTGGCCAGCCGCGTAAGCATAGCTTGTCTTACCCTCCCGTTTCACTCACCCTACTACACCACCACTCTTCCTTATGTTAGGTCATGAGGCAGTGAGCGTTTCCCTGCTAGTGTAAATATCATGATGCATGCCCACGAGTTAAGTGGTCCTAACCCTCTTCAGGGAGGAATATATGATTTTAGCTATATATCGAGGATTGGATGCGCCTTAGTTAATCAACAAGTTCACCACTATATACATATAGATATAGATATTAGATATATAGTCGAAGTGGATGTATGGGACTTTGCTGAGTTGGACTCATTGATTCGGTCTTTTATACACCGCGACGATCGAGCTGTTTGATGTGAGTTATAGAAGTTCTTACACATCAGGGAACAATGTTGATGTGATTCCCATGGACCACCAATCGCACTTCCCCAAAGGAAATGATGTTGCCTTCTTCCATAACTGCATCATTAAGATACCAAGGGATGCATATCTCTCTTAGTTGAGGACACTATCATTATGATAGGATGTTCTCACTAGCTAAAAGGGTCCCCTCACATATGTGACGAGTTTTCTTCTCGTTGTGATGGACAGATGTGTATAATATCTTAATTAATATATAAACAATAATTAGTCGAATTAATGGATCACCTACCGTAGATGTCCCCTTTTCGACCCTTGATCCGCTGGTCTACTTCAGGAGAAATAATGGTTGAGGAGACAATTCTAGATGTTACCCCCATCTACCACCCTACCTTAGAGATTCTCCCTAGAATTTGCCATAGTAAAGCTAAGCAAAAGCTAAACTCTCAGACAAAGCCCAAATGATGTGGGAGAAGCCCATTTGCCTCATTTTCTAGGGTTAACTTTCCCCTTCAACTAGTTCTTCTAGGTCCACTCTTGCACTCCCTACCACTTTGTCTTTTTTTATTATTTTGTTCTCTCTCTTTGGGGCTCTAAGTTTCCCTCCTTAATTTCATTGTTTTTTTTTTTTTTTGGCTTTTGGTGGAGTTCTAAGTCATTAAGTTTCTCTTACACTTCAAAAAATGGGGAACAATAACCTTCCTAAATATGAACATCCTGATGGGACATTGTTCAGTACCAAATTAACCAAAAACCAATAGAAAATTAAAGAAGCTTGTTGGAGAACGGGGGGTCAGGGTCACTAATAAAGAACCACCATTCTTGATGTGTGAAACAACTCACCCGAGAAGCAATGTTTTGTTGGGAGGACACTCCAAAGCCTAAAAACCCCTATTGCGTGTGCGCCTCATCATGTGGTTAATTTTGGGGAAAAGGTACTTATATATGATCCATCTTATTAAGTTTTCCCTTTAATTACCCCTGCAGCTTTTAACTCATGGACGGCCTAACACCAACATCTTCTGCCTTCCTCTCCAGTGGTAGGCCCTGTGGGGGCGTCACAGGGCTTTCTAATTTTCTTTTTCTTTTTCCTCTCTTGTGGGTGTGGTCTCCACCATGGGAGATAAAATATACTTGGGCAGGGACTTATCATGCACTTCTTTTGTTGATTGATAGGATGCAGGTGGCAGTGTTTGAGATCGCCCGAATCCACTTGTGTGCCCCACCAGGTTGTGGTTGCAGAGGAAAAGTATATAACCCTTCTTCACCTCCCTCTCAACCTGATGAGACATTATAAATTGTTTGAGCACAAAAAAATGATCTCAGTTCCCCCCAACGTCCAAGTTATGCATACAGATATGGGCCCTTTAACTTCTGGGCCTTCTTTGCTTTCTTGTGCCAAAAACATGAAAAAGATTCTTGTTTTAGAAGGCACTTAAGCTAGCCACAAGGGATGGAAATAGCTAAAGAAAATTGCATGTGTAAGCTAGCTATTGGTTTTATATCTTCTTTTGGGATATGTTGTGTGTTAACAATCTAACCAACGTGAATATGGGTAGGACCCCCGCTTTAATAACTCTGCCCCCCCGTTCACCCAAAGTGGCATTACCTGCCTTCTTAAAATACTAAGGTTTTTAGAGATTTGGTGGATTTCAATTAGAAAAGTCATGTGAAGTGACTCTGCAGGTTCGAACACAAGAGGACATGACAAGGGAACCGAACCTTAGACCTCAGACTAGAATGTTTTACAACTTAAATTATCCGTACTAATAACTCCCTCCGACCCACTAAACAAAATTGTCATGCACCAACCCCATTAATCAAATCTCTTCCTAAAGTTGCGCTTGACAGAAAAGCCAAGTCAAGTTAAAAATAGACATAATGAGGGAGAAATGTTGGACAGATGAGGGCACATATGGGGGAGTATACATATCCAATCTTCTGCGGGGGTGGTGGGATTATATATTATCATGTATATAATCCGATAAAATTGGAATGATATAAATATATATATATATATATATTATCATGTAGAAGCCTATATATGTTGGATTTGGCGTAGGGAGAAGGCTAGTTTAGTTCTCCACACGGATGACGTGTAGCATTATATAATAAAGTAGTGTAGTAAACAAACCTTTGGAAGACTTTGGCTACCCTTATTCTTAGAACTTTGGTTAAAGAAACATAGCCACCTGATGCCCTGGCGCCGAAGGGGTATAAGAATTATAAATTAAGCGGGCTGGGTTAGAGAGAAAACAAAGGTCAAAACAAATCTTTTGACGTATGCAATGTTCCTTTTTGATGTAATCTACTCGATGGTTGTTCTCCTTGACATCTGACAGCAAGTCCTCGTTTAGGTGTAGCAACCATCTGGCTTACGTCCTTATCATGAACTACTACTTGGCCGACTGAAGGCCATGATCATACTTGATCAATGCGCGTCTGAGAGATAAAGTTACGTATACTACAGTACAGAGAATAATAGCAAAAGGGAGACTAAGAAGGTAGAGCAGAATACCACAAGATGGAATGGGAAGATATATATATAAGAGTTGGATTGGCCATACGCGGTTCCTCAGAGTACTAGCTGATTAAAACTTTGAAGGGTCCAAGATAAGGAATTAGTACGTACGCGCGCGTAGCTAGCCGTCAGCTCACATGCAGATCCTTAATTATGTCGGAAATATGAACACACAACTGAAGAGAAAAGTAGGATGACCAGATCAAACTGAACTATATATGGTAGCTCCCAGCCAGCATATATAACCATTTACGAAAGCTGAAACTTGTGCCCGTAACCACATTCATCGATCGTAAGATCTGAGAATTCTCCTACGTCGGATTAATGTGAGAGAAGGGTCCGAGTTCCCAGCAAAGAACCTGCGTAGGGCCAATATAAAGATATTGAGTTTAAACTAAGTACTGGAAGACTTAAATCACCTTGCTGCTCTAGCTACCAGTGGTGTGACTTGGGAAGTAGATGATCATGTGTGTCCAGAATAAAACCACAACTTCGTAGAAGATCACATCCAGTACATTTACTGGTAATAAATGAGGGCATTACTGGAGAAAGAAAACATCTTCTGATTTTGTTCCAAATTAGAAGTTTGAAACTCTGGGTAAAGCTCAACCCCTTCGATACTTGAAAACCATTTCGTTTGGATGGTTTAAGAGGTTAAAGATGTGCTTTTCTTTTAATTTACATGAGCACCCTTATTTTTTTCAAATGGACTTCAATCTTTCTCGGGGATACATTGGCCTATTCATTCGGTAACTATTGTTTTCCTTTGAATGCCGAAAGCTGAACATCAAGACCAACTTTTCAAAGAAAATGTTCTTTTTGTTGCCGTCTCTATCTCCTCTCACTTAAAGTCCAGATAATTGCAAAGCCAAAGATGAATCGTAAGATCCTTCAATTTTTCAATAATTGAAATCTATTTCGCTTGTATCACCAAGAAATGGTTCAATAGTTAAGACCCTTCACTATAACCTTCGGTCCTAAGTTTAAATCTCCACCCCCACACTTATCAAGAAAAAGTGATGTTTAAGACACGTAAAAACTCAAGAAGACACCTGCCTAGTCTCGTAATAAAACTCATATATATAGATTGCAAGGAAACAATCCCATTGGTAGCACACACAAAATTTGTCAAACTCTCACAACGAATAAAATTATTTTCTTACAATTCACCTCAATGATATTATAAGATTAAGCATTTCTCCAAAAGAGCTACATCATATTATTTCCTGTCATATACCACCCATTTCTTCAGTTGCCACATTAGGATAACGTGCTTCGATTGTATTCTTTTGGTTCTATATATATCATCAGAATCATAAGAATATTCGCTCCAAACTTGAATAAAAAATAATTAAGTTGCAAATATGGACGAAAATTCCTCCCCCCCTCCCTCAACCATGTGAAATACTTTAGAATCGAGCACTATATGTGCGGTATAAATGTACAAAGATACAAAAATATGGGGTACGTAGTTATGTACTTACAAAATGTGTCAATGAAGGATGACTTGTAGGAGTCCAAAGTTAGGGGCACAACCAGCCAAAACTTGGTCTATCTCTGATCATGTCATCCGTATCAAGCCCTAGCCATCTAGTCCATCGGCACTACAAAGTCCAATCTGAGGGTTCCATCCCCATTTGTCGTACAGGTGACGAAGAAAATTTAACACTTTGGCCACAGTACCATTTGCTTTTCACTTTTCCCGTCCCTCTTTACCAAAGCCTCAGTTTATTTTCCCAAGTACTTTCAGTAGTACAGACCTGCTCCATTTTCAAATTGTTTCGATCTCATCGTAAAGAGTCCAAAGTCCTCTCTCTCCCACTCTACCACCACCTTCCATATTGATACTATACATTCTGAGGTATATTATCATCCAATCTAAACACTACACCAAATTAAGACGCCAACAAACGCAGCATAACGTACTCTCATGATCTTGACAGTCCAACAATCTTTTTTTTTTCCATCTCAATAGCAAATGGTTTGGAAGTCCCAACTTTGCTTCCTAGAGTAAGTTCCACGCAGTAAGCTCAAATATGTAATTCCACATTGGATACTCGTCACACGGTGCTATTTTTGAATAACTCAATGTGTTAAAACAAGACTCCACGGTAGCATTCACAATGGCATAGAGCGCACATCTAGTTTAGCACCAACCCATCCTTAGGAATCCAGATTACAGACCAGGTCTTGGCTGCTAACCTAAGCTGTTGTAAGCAGTGGATTTATCAATCTTTAGCTGATTCTTAGACTAGTGCATTTGACAAATTCATGATGAGATTTATGTAGTAGGATTAGAGAACTTAGATTATAAGAAGCCCATCACATCAAAGACCCAAAACGCATACAACACAAGTCTCACCAGTTGAGCGCAAGGTAGTGGGGCACCCCGCTGCTCACCAAGCATCCAGGGTTAGATCCCTGCAGGAGGCGCGCTTAGGCGCGTAAGGAGGAATTTTAGGAGGTTTTTCAAGGTATTTCAGGCTTGGGGCATGGGTTGGGTAGAACGTTCTGACGAAGGAACAAAACAACCCTAAATATGAACCAAAGAGTGTGTGTGTGTGTGTGTGTGTGTGTGAGAGAGAGAGAGAGAGATCAAACATGTAAGAGATCAAAAAATAAACTCTTATAAATCTAGCCATTTTAACCCCAACTGAATATGCCAAAATCCCGTTTTAAGTGCAAATTTACACAACCATTCACAGGAGGCCTGTTTCAGCCAGTTGTACAAGAAACAGAGCAGCTACATAGCAGTTATGACTACATGTAACTTTGTAAATAAATTGAACAATAGCACAAGTCTATACGGTCAACAGGGAAAGAATCAATAGACACAAATGTAACAGGAACCTCCGAAGGACGCTAAATTGTTGCTCAGACTCTTTTAATTCACAAGAAGGAAAATCTTCCCAAATTTATACAAGCACCCTCTACGCCATCGCCCTTTGGATATCCTTCAACCCTTCTTATCAGAACGATTCAGGTTAAGATTAAACCATTTCTTCCTGGACTTATCCTTGCCATCGGCACTTCCATCCTCAGAGGGATTTTCAACATTGGGAACTTCACTGGGAGGTTTGGTGTTACTACTGCTCCCATTGTAATTCATGACTGTTCGATTTGATGTAAAAGATGAATGGATAGTATCTCTTTGTTTCAGTAGCTCATCGACCTGCATGAGTGAATAAAGAACAAAAGGGCAGGTATTTTCAATGGGACTAGGGGATATATTTCCACAAATTCAGTTAGATATATCGTTTAAGAAAGAAAACAATCAGGAAGGTAATTTTACAACACTGTCAGATGACTAGAAAACATGATACATTCACCACGAGCCAAGTAAGATAACTCAAGTTCCAGACTGGAAATGGCATGATAGAAAACAAAAACATGACCAAACTTGAAAAGGGTCCATCACTCTTTATCTCTCTAGAAAACTGCAGAAAGCTTCATGGCTAATTGGTCAGTGTAGAACCTGGTAAAAGCTAATGTTATTTATTTTCTACCGGCAAAGAGAAAGGGGCAGATGACCAATGAATTCTTCAATTTCAACTCAATAAAACAGAGGACTGTTTTCAGTGGTCTCTTTCACATGTCATCATGCTGTTCCTTTTTCCAATAATTTGACCATGTTCTCTACTGCTGCCGTTGCCTCCCAGTTCCCTCTTGTTTAATCGCATGTCATTCACATCACTCTCAATAGACTCTCACCCTTTACATCAGCAACCACAAAAATCAAATTCAGCTGTGACTCTTCCGGATGAATAATGGACAAGAATCTTTTCACTGATAGTATCTTCTCTTTCAAGCCCAAGATTGCTATAGGCACAAAGAATATGGTCATGTGGAACATTCGTAACATGAAGAGAATGTGGTGTTTGACCTCGAAAACTGCAAATATTTCTTACCTCAAAACTGAAGAAATGCATAGAGGTAAAGAGCAAGCATTCAATCAGAAGTTATTCATCATTATCCAACAAGAAATGCTAGTACCTATTTTGAGCCACTTGAACTTCTAAGAATAAATCACATGGTTGCATCCAGTGACTGATTCTCAGCACAGGATCATTGGACATATTTTAGCGACGTTCCAACTTGTCTTTAGCCATAGTGCACAGGTCAATATGGCCCTCGTATAGTATGAGCAAACATTTGTACAAGGCAAAGATAAAAAGTGCCAACTATATAGTAATAATAAAGTGCTCCAAATTAAAACATACGGATTGTTTTTCTTGGTTAAATCTGTTTGTAACCTCATGAAAATGCGCCAATGCCTGCAGAAAATGATCAGCAGATGAGCAAGTCAAAAGCAATGAGAGACATTATCATAATGGATAGTTAAGAACACAATCAAAAACTATAGGCGGGTCAGATGCCCTGCAGATAGTCAATTAAACAATCAGAAAACGCAAGTATTACTTTTCTATACTCTGTCTCAAACTGGCGAAGATCATTTCTCTTGGCTAATATCTGAACCTCGATGTCCTTCAGTTTCTGAGTAACATCTTCAAAAGTTTTTGTACAAAGAGCCTCAATGGTATAGGTAGCAGTCTTAAAAAAGTTATCGCCTGAGAATTAGCACACGAGTTTTAGCACTTTTTCATGCATCAGGGATCAAGGATAAGAAATCATTGCCTACCATAAACAGCAAAAATGTGAGTCCCAGGTTTTAATTCAGAGACTTCACAAGGTTGTAGACCTTCCAACCTTTTGAAAAATGCAGCTTCAGGATCTTTGGCCATGGCCAACTGCAGGGCAAATAATGTACCATAAAATTAACCATGTATATTTAAAACTATCTACAGTATGATGAGAAAAATTATCAATATTAATGATAAGACAAAAACAGGATTCAAGAGGTTACCGCATTAACTGTTGAATCCATTCGGTACACCTGAAAATGTAAGAAGTACATTCCTGCAGATGTCACCTTGCCGGTCTTTTCACTATCCTCCTGTTGAGAAGAAAACATATGAATGAACATTGGACGAGTCTAAGCAAATGAATGCCAGAGCAGCACCAACAAAATACAACATCGTTTATAGCATTCAGAGAAAAAACATCAAAAATCTAAAAGTGAAGGGCTCATTACTTGACTTTCTGGGAGGTGGCAGAAGCTACTTCTCACTAAAACAGAAGAAAGGTTATGAAATACAAATTAACAAAACAACAGCTCAACCCTGGAGCCATAAAGCAACTATCAAGGTGATGCATGCATATAAAGAAAAAAGAAAGTCAATGAAAACAAGACCAAAGGAAGATATCAAATTCTCTGGTGAAAACTAAGTGCCACAGAGTGCTTGTTTCCTTGTTTAGACCAAGTTTTAGAAACTTGGCATGGAGCGGCCAATCCATGTCAGTTTTTGGCAAGTCAATTGGATCCCAGCCTGCCTGCCCCAGTTCTTGGGGCCTGATTTGTCCAGATTGGTTGATCAGCTGATATCGATCTGCTCTGAGCTACGGTGGTTAGTTTTGCAGATCATGCAGTCTGGCCTCCACTGGCTACCGACTAGCCATCAGAGCAAGCAAGCACCCACAGCTGGTCATTTCCAAATGGCCAGCAATGGCTAGCTGGAGCATTCAAAGCTTATATAAGCCACTTTGACCCTCCCAAGGCATCCTAAGTGCCTCAAACTTCTCTTGCCTCATTCTTCTCTTGCAGTGCTGGAAAACCTCTCCATGGCAAGCACGCCTACTTCTGCAAAATTCTTAAACCACATTGTGCTTTCTCTCTCTCTTCCCCCACCTCCCCATCCCCACTCCAATTGAGTCTTTAATTTCCTTTTTCTTTTTTATTCCACTCAGTCTTTTTGCACTGGCAAACTGAAATGTTGTTGATGCACTGCTTGATACTGTTGTTAATCCATCCTCATCTCAATGAAGAAGGCATCTGAGCATCACAAGTTGATCTTCAAGAACTGCCACCTGCAGCAGTGATCCACCACGAAGGATGGCAGTGTTCATTTCGGTTTCAGTTTTGGCTAGGTCCGAAACCGAAATGGATCAGTTTTCGGTTTCAAGCGTATAGGGCGGCCTTGAACTTCCCTTGAGAGGGGAGCACGTCCGGTTTCGGCCTGTTTTGGACCATGGTTTCGGTTTCGTCTAGGACCTCTAGGTTCAGAACCGTCGCTTTTGGCCAATACTGCCAACCATGATCCACCATGAGCTCATTGCACACAAATTCATACAAGGTAAGCTAGAGACAAATGACGTACAATTATCGCAGCAGTCTGCCAGATTCCACAACTTCAAGTAACACCTTGCCAATAAGTTCCAAATTGAAGATTCAAGTTCAATTCTGCAACTTCGTGAACCAACAACAAGAAGCTAAGGCAAGAACTACGAGGAGGAAGCAACAACTATGCAAAAAGCTGAATGGTCCTCCATAAAGAGGTTGAATGTAAGACTCTGCATTGGATCCAAATGTAGTGGAGGACAGGATTTTGACACCAAAAACATCTCTTTGCCTTCTCAATTTCTAATTAAATGTAGTGTCAAAATTTTACATTGATTACTCCTCTCTTTTTATCTCAAGATGAGCTGCATTCATCTAATGAACAAAAGTAATGAATCTACAACGGAACAGATTTCTTTAGAAGCCACTGAAAGTCCGTCAGGATGCTAGGTCCAGCAAAAAATAGTAGTGGAACTGGAGTCGATGCATGATCTATGTTATCAAAAGCAATTGAGGTGCTTACCTAGGCCATGAGGTGAGACAAGGCGACCTCAAGTAGCCTCGCTCTGGCCAATTTCACCTTGGTGGGCCCAAGCTTCAGTCGCCACCATCTTTGCCCGTCTGGCCCACAAAGAGGCCTATTTAAGCTAGTAGTGCTTACTTTCTATTATCATTCAGTGTATTTACTAAATTATATGTATGAGTGTGAATTTGTTTACTTGTCATTTAGTTTGTTAAATTTTACATATAAGAATGAATAGATTTAGCGAGTTAGACGATAACTTGGCACATAGGAATGAATACTTTTATGAAATATATTTGTTTTATGCACCCATTTAGGAGATATTTTTATATACATTTATATTTTTAAAATATATATATTATTGAACAATGCATCGCCTCAATCGCCTTGGTCACCTCGGCCACCTCTCGCCTCTAACTACATAGTACATGATAGCATTAAAAAAATCCAAACAAAGTACTAGTTCCGCCAAAGCATGGTTCACCGCATTGCCGATTCACCCCGAATCGGTTTTTTTCTGATTCACTCCAATTTGGGAGAATCGGTCCGATTCGCATGGGAATCAATGGGAATCGGGAGAATCAGGAATCCTGTGATACGCTCCGATTCGCTCCGCCACAGCAAACCATGTGCCAAAGTACTAGTCTGTCAGTGATGAACTTATGCAGATTCATTGACAAACAGAAGGTGGAACATTTAATTTTAAACAAGTAATGAGTTGTTAGTGATTTTGTTATTGATCGTGAAAAAGTCCTATGTGATCCTGCATGTATCTGGAAGACCAACTGCTTCATGGTTTGGAGTTGACATATTTTAACTCGTTCTTTCTTGGTAGCTTGACAGTTAGTTTCATGTAGTGCAGTAGAGCAGACAGCAGCCAAGTGACTGGGAGTTGGGAACAGTGAGCTAGGGCTCATTTTGGGGGATCCAATAGTCCTCCTCAATATGGGTGCCAGTGGAGATGATGTCTTCTCTTGACCCTTCTAATGGCTCCCAGAGAAGGTGTTCTTCTGAACCTGGAATTTCCACTGCCACACTAAGCTCCAGAGATGCCAACACTTCTCTCAGGGCTGTTGATATATAGTTTCCACAAGAAGTAAAGCCAAGTGGGTGGTTTGATGGTTTCAGAAACACTTGGTTTCAAGCTTGCATTAGGTGCTTGAGGAGGAACAGGTCTGTTTCTCCCAAATACTTTCAGAAACTTTAACTAATTTTTGTTAACCCTTTTGTAAAAGTGCAAACAAGGGTGATGATGACCATGGTTTGCCGGATCGGATCGAATCGGTCCGATTCGGCCGAATCGGATCGAATTAGGAGAAACCCGATTCGCCCGATTCCCATCCGATTCCCATGCGAATCGGTCCGATTCTGGCGAATCGAGGCGGATCAGGAAAAACCCGATTCGCCCCGATTCCCCAAACCTTGATGATGACACCGACAACAATGATGCAGTCAAAATGTCAAATTTTGTAAATCATTGAAACTAGGTGATATATCCATATATGTGTGGCCCCATCAAATATTTTGTTTACCTTCTTCTCCCTTTCTTAATAATGATTACCCTCAGAATAAAGATGATGTGAAGAGAATCCTGATGGGAAGTGAGAAGCTACATAATTGGTTTGGCCCATTTGGAGCCCATTTGGAGATTTTTTATTTTTCTGTAATTTTGGTGCAATTTTTGCACTATTTTTAGTCCAAGGGTAAAGTAGTCCAAAAAGAGTCAAATTAGAGTCCATTTAACTTTTATGTGTAATTTTATATTTATTTATTTGAGTCAAGTCTTATTTGGATAGGAGTCCGTATTTGTCTTTCTTTAGGTTTCTAATATGATAAGTCTTATTAGGGATAGAAATCTATCTTTAATTTGAAGTCCATTAGGATTGGGAATAGCCCAAACCTATATAAACACATGTATGGCTCTATTTTGAGATAGTTGATTATTGATGAATTAAAGACAAAAAAGTTTGTTCTCTGCGATGGAGAAGGAGCTGAGAAGAAGCTCCACCCCAAAGTGGTCCCTGTGAAGGGGAGGGCGCAAAGCCTACACCACCACCTTCTATCCCCTCTCCAGTGAGACTCCGGCTATCTTTTCCTTTTTTTCCACTGTCCCCCACTCTGTCCTGCATCAATTTTGGTATCAGAGCCCCATCACAATCCCCACTACGCCTCCTCTTCTTGTTTTCCTCTTCTCACCCGTCGGACCCCACAGCCGCAGGCCACCACGCGTTGGCGCTCCCCGCACCCTGCAGACGCCCTCGCCAAGAAGGCATCACCATCGTGCCATCGCCACTACTTCCTTTTTCTCCCTCCACCGCTGCTCTCGATTTGCTCATGTCTCTCCCTCCTGTCTTTCCATCATCTATTTGCCACTTTTTCCTCCCGTAATCAGCTTCTCTTCTGCCAAGGCAAAACAGAAAAAAGAAAACATACAAAAAATAGGAAGAACCCTTGTGCAGCAATAGGATCTCGTCGCCCACGCCTGGGCTGCTGACGGCCGCTGATGATAACTACATGAATTTTTGCGTTAAATATCATACATATAGAAATTTTAGACATCTTTTATCTGTAAATATGGTGCAATTTGATTTTAATTTCCATTTCATTCAGAAACAAATTTGTGAACATTTAGTTAAATTTTTGGGTAGAACACTTAGTTAGATACTCATCTAATAAGGTCAATGCCTTTAGAATAGTTTGATTAATAAAGTGTTTTCTCTTTTTATAAAATACATTGTACATAAATAATTTTTAGTCTTATCATTACTTTTATAAATATCTTTTTGTACATATTAGTTGTAAATAAATCACATTTTTAAACCATGTCACATATTCCATCTCATCATATCATAGCACATCTATTTTCTCTCATCTCACCAAATCACAACACATACCCCACCCAATCTTAAATAAATAAAAATATTTTAATAAAATAACTCACCCAATATCATCCTTTTAAATCATATCATACCACACCCCACCAAATCTTATAATGCCACATACCCCACCACACCAATTTCATAAATCCCACCATCTCTTTGGCCACGGATAATACCCCAATTAAACCTTATCTCTTTATTTCTTCTTCAGAAGCTACTGGAAGCAAGGCGGCGCTGGGGTTTGGAGCTCTGGTGAGATGCTGGGAGGAGCCCTGGCGATGGCACTGGCTGACGCATGCAGAGCTGGGCGCCGGAGGCTGGAGTGGCGCGTGTGGTGATGGCGGTTGGAGCTGCTGGCCGTGCGGGTAAGCAGCAGAGGGCCAGGTGTGTGGTGATGGCGGTTGGAGCTGCTGTGTACAAGGGGCGGTTTGCAGATGTGCAGAGCGGCGGCTGGTTGGTGTGAAGCTTGGGCATGGCGGTGCGCAGATCTGGAGATGGCGGTGTGCAGATCTGGAGCGGCTGGCGATGCTACCCAGGTGCGATGGCATGAAGCTAGGGCAGATGCTGGGCTGGGCGGCTGTTGGGCTGGGCCATCCGATGGTGGTGCGGTGCGGCTAGGCGGTTTGTGCAGGTGGGCCTGGGGGCGCTGGAAGCTGGCGCGGCCAGATCTGGTAGAAGGGTGCGTGGTGTGAGTGCGGCTGAGGTGGCCAAGAGGCGGCCAGGACCAGGGGCGCCTGGAGATGCTGCTGGCTGGGCTGCTGGCGCGATGGTGGAGGCGGATGGCGCAGGCTGGACCAGGGACCAGGTGGTTGGCGATGGAGGCCAGCTGAGGTGGCTTCTGGCGCCCTGATGCGGACCAGATGCTGAGCTGAGGTGGCAGCCAAGTGTGCAGGGCTTGCGCAGGAGAAGTTGATGCAGAGGCACCTGGAAGGCCCTGAGGCCTATATAAGGACCCCAAGGTCCTCATCTGTAAGGGGTTCCGGGTTAGAATTTTTTTAGGAATTTCTAGTTTCCATTTCTTCCCTGTATTTTCTGTTCTTCCAATTCTTAGGGGGTGCTCTGGTTTTGGATTTCAGATTTTTTTTATAGTTTTATTTTCTGTATTCTTCCCTTTCCGCAGAGCTGTGAGATCGGGAGGGGCTGGTTCGATGTATTTTTTTTGGGTTTTCCATTTCATCTTTAAGGGCATTCTAGGGAGGTTCTCCTTCGTTTCTTCTGAAAAGAGCAGTGCAGTGTTCTACATGTTGGGAACTAGATTTCTATAAGAATTTATTCTAGTTTTCTTGTTCTTCTTTCAAGTAGTTCTGCAGAGCAAGAGAGTTCGGAATTTCTCATGATTTTTAGTCTCCATTTTCCTGTATTTTCTGTTCTTCCAGTGTTGCAGAAGGGACTTAGCCAGTGAGATGCTTTGATTTTTAGTTTAATTCCTTGCCATTTTCTTCTGTAATCTCCCTTTCAGCAAAGCAGGGAGGGAGTTGTCTGGTTCGATGGTTCAGAGATTTCGGAGAGGTTGGTCTCTTGTGTTCTTTGCTGTGGGGAGGTGGATCAGATCCGGAGTTGCTGTTGGGGTTGCCAGGATCGACAGTTCGTTCCTTATAGTTCTTTAATTTGTTATATGCAATTTTCTGAGTTCGATCCATTTGCTTATTTCATTTGTGCATTGCAAGCGATCCAGGGGCACTTGCTTTGCCCATTTCGTCTAAATTGATTTGTTCATTTCTTCTGCATTACTGCATTTTTTCTTATGCATCACATTTGAGTTGGTTTGTGTTGCTGTGTTGGGGGAGATCAAGTGTTCTTACAATTCTTCAATTTTTATGAAATCATTCCAGTCAACTTTCCCATTTCTTTGTGTTTCAGAAGGCGATCCAGTGGCATTTTATTTCTTATTTCTTCTGTGTGAATTTCTTCATTTTTTATGTGCATAGATGATTCAATCCGGTACATCTGCTTATTTCTAATTGATCTGTGATGGAGAGTTTGATCCAGTAGCATTGACATTTTGGTTCAGTTCTTCTGATTTGCTTGGTCCAATTGCTTTGTCCATTTCTTCTTCAATTCAGTTGTTATTAGTTTGGCATTCTGCTTTTCTTCTTACTACTGGAGGGGGAAGTGAAGAGAGCATTCGATATCTCAGAAGTTTGACATTACACTTTAAACTCTGTTTACTGTTTTCTTACTAATTCATCCCTCGAGCTGTGAGGGTACAGTGGTTTGGAATGTTCTTTTGAGAATTCATGTTCCGTCATCTTTCCGAAGCAATTCAGATTTAGAGGTGTATCTGTTTGTGCCTAGTTTAGATCTCTCTCGATTTGTTTGATCCCTCAACTGTGAGGGTACATTGATATTACATCTCTTTTCATTTCAGTTCAACTAGTTCTTTCATTAAATTTGGTCCGTTGTGAGTGATTTGATCAGTATAGGTTTCAAGTTGAAGTAGCTTTAATTCAAGCTCTATTCAGCCTCTCCGTGGATATGACCTGTTCTCACCATTGTGCTAGTTCCTTTTTGCTATTTTATATTTGTGAGACAGTTTAGAGGAGGTGAGCTTGTTGATATGTGCAAGGAACTCTGGACAACGGAATTGCACAGTCAACAATGCGCGCGTTCCAGCTGACACCAGTGCTCAGCCAGCCCCAGCGCCAGCCCTGCCAGCTTCAAGCACCACCCCCCCCGGCCTCCTGCGCCGACGCCGACGCCGCAAGCGCACTAGCGCCTGCACCCACGACCACCTTTGCCTGGCACCTGCGTCCGCGTCGGTCAGCCGCTCCCGCGCCGGCCTGGTCTGCTGGCGCCAAGCGCCTACCTCGCCCTGCCCGTCCGTCCTCGCACCGCACGCCCACGCACCCTCGTCGCCAGCGCACACGGACCACATCACATTGGGTCCGCTCCCCCCCCCCCTCCACACGGACACCGCAGCCACACCAACCCCTCTGTCGTCGGCACGCGGCCCCCTTTTTCCTCTCCAGCACTCTCTCTCCTTTCCCCTCCCACGCTCTTTCTCGGCTTCTCCGGAAGAAGAAAAAGGAAGAAGAGGAGGGGGGAGACGTCGTCGGAGCCTCTGCCACCTGACCCGCCCTCCGACGCCATCATCGCCGCCCGCCAGGGCCATCGCCGACAACCGCCCCACCGCCGCCGTACCCTTCCTTTTCCCTCCCACTCTTCGATCTCTCCCACTCACTAGTTCCTGCGTGAGGGTTGCAAGAGAAGGGGGGAGAAGGTAGCCCGGCCACTATAAGTGGATCCCCGGTTCGCTACAGTACTCGGCGGTGCACTAAGGCTGTTATTGTACCGCCAATACACGGGCTTCATTCATGTGCCGTTTGCGTCGTTGTTGTCGTCTCGACGAATTCCAGTCAATCAGTGGCCCGTGCCCTGTAGCAGTCCATCTGACTCCACACTATTGGTCTCAATTTTGGGTAATCTCTTACACGTGCCACATGAATTTAACTTCCTCGTCCTTCTACCAAATGAGAAGCCGACAAAAATAGTACTTGATGAGGAGCATCAGGACAATTATGTTTCCCAAGCTATTGTTGATATTTTATTGTAAACTGGTGAGATTATTGTTGATGGTGATCAGACTTTTGTAGAGTTTCACCTAAAATTTTAAGGTAAAACTCAGATGAAATCAATTAATTATTTTGATGGAGCATGGTGCACTATTGATCTCTCGAGCTCCTACATTACTTTGGGAAATGAGTAGTTGGAAGAGCAACATTTTGCTATCGACTCAAACCAATCTACGTGCATTATCCAGCCACCGCATTTAAGAGATAAATTTTGTTTTCCCAAATATATTTCTACTACTGTCAAGCCAGTGCTTCCAGAGAAGACTGTGATTGATGAAAAGCCATTGGAGTTGGTGACTATTATTGATCATGTATGTGTGAAGACTATTTTTGTTGATGTTTGGGATCAAGACTTGTTCATCAAGTCTGGACTTCATTTGATATGTGATGATGTATTTGAGATAAACCCATCATTGATAGCTACCAATGATCTACAAGATTTTACTAGAGATCAGTGCAACTATGATATGAAATGGTGTGATCTTGACACACACATTCTATGCAAACTGCAACTTTTCAGAAGGCATATTAGTTTGGATATCCCTACAGTGACTTTACTTGTGCATGACTTTGTTATTCCCCTGCCTTTTGTATGGATATTGCGACACTTCAAAACTCGAGGATGAGTTTTCTCAAACCATGGGAGAATAATGGGGAGCGAGAAGCTACATAATTGGTTTGGCCCAATTGGAGATTTTTTTTCTGTAATTTTGGTGCAATTTTCGCACTATTTTTTAGTCCAAGGGTAAAGTGATGCGGCACAACAGGCTGGGAGGGCGAAGAAACCAGAAAACCGGGAGGGGTGAAACGTGGAGGAGGAAGAAGGAGAAGGGGTTGGGCTTCCACCCTTGGGAATCCACCCCGCCGACGGAGAAGACAAAAGGCTGCGCACCAAAATTGTCTTCAAATCTTCATTCTTTTGTCAAACAGTGTTTTACACCTTATTTATAGTGAGGGAACCCTAATGGTCCTCACTAATACATCCAAAGACTGAAATACCCTCAAGCCTAAAAAAATAGGTCCAAATTCGAATCCAAAAATACACACAAAATAAAAAGAGCTCAAATGGGCCTCATATGGGCCTTATTACATCAACTAAATGCTCAAACTCATAAAATAAACATGCTAGTGGCCTGACGGCAAGTCGCCAAGCCAAATGGACGCCGTCGTCGCTGCTCGTCGCCTCTGTCAGGGTAAACATGGACCTGGTTAGCCCGATCCCAGGCTCGGATGTCCCCACCAATTCTCCCCTGATTCGAGAAAACTCGTCCTCGAGTTTTGAAATAGGGCAATATCCAAGAGGAGAGGAGGTAAGGAGCAAACACAAAACACATCTTGAAAATATGTAGGTCCATCAAGCAAAGATCCGCATCTCGAGTTGAGAAATGTGTCTTAGTTTCACTCTATATATGATCAAAGTCATCTAGACTGATGTTAGCTTGTATATCCTTCGGCTGTTCGACCACAACTCCAATTATCTCTTCCATTGTCAACTCGTTCTCCTTAATGAAGTCATCTTGTGCTCCAAACATCTCAGACTCAAGTTGTTGATAATACTCATCTATCAATGATTCATCTGCTTCATAGGATACTTCAACTAGTAGGTTTTTAGATTCCTTAGTAATTGAGGAGTCAACCTCATAGACAATCTCCTCTTGTTTGGCCAACTCGTCATATAATCGTTGAAGAAGATTATCTATTCTCACGAAACGTTGATCCCATTGGCGCCAAAAGTTGGTAGGTGCTTCAGACAATCCACAATCCATCGTCCCAAAACATAGCAAGACTTGTAAACCGGTCGATAAATTGATTGTGCAAACCTGGGTGGCAGAGCGGAACTCTGTGGGGCTGCCGCGTGGCTAGAGCGCGTTGTAAGCAACTGAGCAAGTGATGACACAAACGGATGCGATAACAGCTCTGGTGCACCGCCTGTGCACTGACTGACCGGGTTTGGTCAAACCGGGTCAAACTCGGTTTATGGACAGCTTAAAAGGGCTCGAGCCCGTCCTCTTCCTCGTTCCACCTCCTCCTAGCCCTCGCACAAGGAGAGCAGGAGAGGGAAGAAGGCGGCAGCCAGGGCGATGCGGCGCTGGCGCAAGCGAGGCGGTGCGGCGGTGGCACAGGGCTGGCGAAGGCGGGCGGTGGCGCTGGCGCTGGAAGAAAGCGACGCGGGGAGGCCAGGCGGCTGGCCGACGTGGCGCAGGCACCAGGGAAGGCGCCGGCGTAAGCAGGCTCGGGGCAGACGCAGAGCTGTGCGGAGGCTGGCGAAGGCGAGTCGGCGCTGGGCGCGGTGCTGACGGGGGCGCCTGCGCACGAGCGCGAGGCGGCCTAGGCGCGTTCACAGGGCCAGTGCGGACAGGGCAGGCACAGGGCGACGTGGCGCGAGAGAAGGCAGGGCAGGGGGGCGCAGTGGTAGGGTACGGGATCGCGGGGCGCAGGGGCGCGGCGGTTGCGGGCGCTAGGGCGCCGAGTCGCAAGGCACAGGGACGCGAGGGTGGTGCAGGCACCGGGGGTGCTAGGGGGCGACCGGAAGAGGGGCGCGAGGACGGGAACGGCGCGCGTGGACGGGGCGCGGGGCGGGTGAGCCGGGCCCTCGTGCGTGAGGGCACGCGGGGACGGCCCCTCGGGTCGCCACCGGCCTGGCTCCGCCTAAGCACAGGGGCGACAAGTGCGGGTGGGGGTTCTCCTGTGCGCAGAGGCGCAGCGGGAGACGATGGAATCGTGGGGGCTCTGATATCAAACTGATGCGAGACAGCGGGCTCGGAGGGCGAAGAAACCAAAAAACTGGGAGGGGTGAAACGTGGAGGAGGAAGAAGGAGAAGGGGTTGGGCTTCCACCCTGGGGAATCCACCCCGCCGAAGGAGAAGACAAAACGCTGCGCACCAGAATTGTCTTCAAATCTTCATTCTTTTGTCAAACAGTCTTTTACACCTTATTTATAGTGAGGGAACCTTAATGGTCCTCACTAATACATCCAAAGACTGAAATACCCTCAAGCCTAAAAAAATAGGTCCAAATTCGGAGCCAAAAATACACATAAAATAAAAAGAGCTCAAATGGGCCTCATATGGGCCTTATTACATCAACTAAATGCTCAAACTCATAAAATAAACATGCTAGTGGCCTGACGGCAAGTCGCCAAGCCAAATGGACGCTGTCGTCGCTACTCGTCACCTCTGTTAGGGTAAACGTGGACCTGGTTGGCCCGATCCCAGGCTCGGATGTCCCCACCATAAAGTAGTCCAAAAAGAGTCAAATTAGAGTCCATTTAGCTTTTATGTGTAATTTTGCATTTATTTGAGTCAAGTCTTATTTGGATAGGAGTTTGTATCTTTTTTTCTTAAGGTTTCTAATATGATAAGTCTTATTAGGGATAGACGTCTATCTTTAATTTGAAGTCCATTAGGATTGGGAATAGCCCAAACCTATATAAACACATGTATGGCTCTATTTTGAGATAGTTGATTATTGATGAATTAAAGACAAAAAAGTTTGTTCTCTGTGATGGAGAAGGAGCTAAGAAGAAGCTCCACCCCAAAGTGGTCCCTGTGAAGGGGAGGGCGCAAAGCCTACACCACCACCTTCTATCCCCTCTCCAGTGAGACTCCGGCTATCTTTTCCTTTTTTTCCACTGTCTCCCACTCTGTCCCGCATCAGACCCTCTCTCATGGTTACTCTTCAAAACTTCTACAGAACCCCAAGCACTACTAACAAACATTGCAACTCAAATGATGTCAAGTAGAACTACTACAGATGCTTCATGAATAAGCAAAGCATGATAGAAGTCAGCAAGATGACAAGATCAAGATAACAATAACTTTTATTACCTGTAATGCCAACCCATAACCTCCATTTGCCTCTTGCTCAAAGTAAAGGAGCTGTAATCATGACAAAATATACCATGAAACATATGATAGGATAGAATGCTACTTATAGGAATAGGCAATTCATGATCCTTGCTTAAATAACACAGGTAAAAATAAAATTGCCACCATTCCTTAGAGGACAATTCCTAGGAGTTGGTGATGGGTATAATACCTTAAATTTACTTTGAGCAGCTGACATTACTCTAATTACTACTCCTGCTTGAGCTTGTTCCTCATTAATTGTCACACCAAAGAAATGAGCACATTGTTTCTCAACCTGAACAAAGCCAAAGGGAGAAAGCTTAAGATGGTCTCTGGGTAAAATGCAAGCATAAGAGGGTATACACCTTGCCACTCAATGATGTCCCAAGAGGGAGAGGCCTGACTGTCACAGTTCCATTTAGAGCTTCTTCAAGAACTGTAGCAGAAACTGTGGTCTTGATAGGAACACCAAGCTTGCTACAAAAATCAAAGATCAAAAAATGTACTTCCTTCAGCTGACAAATCAACAATCTATTGATTTTCAACTGCAAATCACCTGAACAAGGCAGCAAACATGGTGTTCACTGTTCCGAGATTGGATAGATCAATTTCCATATCCATACTTTCAGCTTCCAAAGCCTGCACAAATCAAGGGCAAGAAATCATGGGGTGAAGAACAACAAAGAAATCATCAAGCTGAACCTTAATCTAAGCATGCTAAATACATGCAGCCCCGGGGGAAGAAGCAAGTCAAAGAAAACACCTGAAACAATTGCTGTGACAGCTTTTAACATTCAACAGAAATAGCAATTTGGTAAATTAAAGGTGAAAGTATAAGAACTTGATTCCAAAGACTAAAAGAGCCTGACTACACTGTTTGGTAGCCAGTGTACAGAATGAAGGTTGCCAAACAATTCCCAAACCTCCGGTGAGAATGAGCATTTAGAGATCAGATGATCATTGGACTCGGGATTCATCCCCCCCACCCCCCCACAAAGGCAGCAAGTAATATTGATATCGTCCAAGGCTTGAGCTAGCCAGATGCTTGTGTAGTCTCTCATGGGAGATTCTCCAAATGAGGAAGCTCCCCTATAAAGGCTCCTGAATCTCCTAAACCTGCCTAGAAAATGGGAAGCAGGTTTCCACCATCATGGATGAACCAATATAAGCAAACCTAACGTCCACTATTCTTCCACCTCCAAAGCCATGTATCTGTCCCATTGGACTAAAAGTGCTTCCCCTAGAAGATGCAAGTCTACCAAATGAAAATTCCCTCCCCTCACAAGTCCCTCCCGGAAGTTGGGGCATACTGAATTCTGGGAATCTTGTAATTGAAAGCAACCACCACTGAAGAGCTAGGCAACAGCCTAGAAAGCTGTTGAAATATTCTTTTGAAGAAAAAAAGAACCATCAGCCATCCCAGAAAAAAACTTTGCTGACAATTGCCAATAGCAACCTGATTAATGCCAAACTAGGCATGGGAGATGTTACACAAGAAGGTAAGAATCACATTCCAAACCCTGGATCTCCAAGTATTTTGCCAAAAACCTCGAGCCATAACTTAATGATATTTATGTCACCATTTTGACTATATCAGGAGATTAAAGAAGGGTAGATTAGTCTTCCTTTTGTCTTAATCTACATAAAATTAAGTTAAATAAACAGAGATGACAGTAGGGTTGTATATGATGGAATATGATTTATATGGATGTACATATGATTATATTAGAACACAGGGTGGATTGTGGAATCGGCCGACCCTGATCAAGATCACCAATTCCGCATCAGATGCCAATCCGATTCTGCGGGGTAGCCCCCCTAGATTGTAGAAATTCTGGCCGAATTGGCTGGAATCAGACCGAATCGGCCAGGATCAGCCTGGATTGGCACATCCCAGGCTGATACAGCCCATTCTGCCACACAATTTTTTTTCCTCTATACATTAATTAATACATGCATTAAACCATCATTTCACATATATAAACTAATACATATTTATATATATAGACAAATTGATATGTCTAATATGATTGTCGACATTAATTTACATGTTCATGTATATAAGTACACAAACACATATAGACATATAAAATTATAAATGATATATGATATATGTACTGTATATATATATATATAATTACATATTCAAATATATGTATTATGTATATGCATACATTCATTATCATATACACATATATTAACTATATATATGTACACATTATTATATTTACATTAATATATGATTGTAGGCATATTCTTTGTACCACGCAGGTCGATCCAGGTGTGCATACCTGCACATTGGAGAATTCAGGGACTCAAGCTCCATATTCCAACACTGTTAACAATCTAAGGATTGTAATATATGTATAATGTATACATTTATATGGATAACATATTAATTATGTTTGTGCATTAATATGATATGTAGATATGTATATGATTACATATATATTGTGTATATATATGTGAATGTGCAAAGTTATATGTATGATTGCAAATATCAGAAATATATATATATGTGTAAATATTGAAGACATATTTTCCTGACTTTTTATGAATTCTTTTCTGATTTTTCCTTTTAAAAAAACATTTTTTAATCTAGCCAATCCAAGATTGGCCCGACTTCTGGCTGATCCACCGATCCAGATCTGGATCAGCCCAAGGCAAACCTTGGGCCAATCCAATTCTTTTTTCCTTGAAATTGTCAGGGTCTATGCAGAGAAAGGAAGATTCTGGGGTATATCTGTAATTATACAAAGAACTAAATAGACAAAATTGCTCACATGTCATGCCTTAATTTGCCTTGGCAACCAACCATGTGCAAGTTGCAACAAGGCAACACATGTTAACATCAGTATTTTATATGGAAGCACATCAAACACACCACACACTAGAGCACATCACATAAATCCGTGCACATAATAACTTGGATGATCTCCCATATTACAACAGGCTATTCCAATACACAAAATCAGATGCCAATTTTTCAAGTTCATCATGAGACACGAGATATGAACTCAAAAAGCCCGCTCACCTCAAAGCCAGCAGTGTCATACTGTCTTCTTTTCTCTGGGTCTGATAAGATGCTATATGAATATGCCACTTCTTTAAAATGATCTGAAGCTTCAGGGTTATTAGCATTTTTGTCTGGATGATACCTGCTCAAAGCACAATAGTAGCAAAGTTAGTAGGTGTGTTTAGTCTAAATTTCAGCGTATTTGGTGCATACAGACAACTAAAGAGAAGGCAACTGAGAGTAACTACGAGGCCGGGTGGCAATCCTGACCTATTAACTACATCATGCTGAATTTTAGCATTCACGTAGATGACTTAACAATACCCTATCTTCTGGTTTTGCCGATAATCTGAGGAAAAGGTTATGACCTCATTCTAATTTGAGATTGTATCTCTCACTATGAGATGAAATTTCCACTAAATAAAAGTAAAAAAGGTAGAACTCAATGATTTGTGGATAAACAAGAAACTTAAGTCCATGGCGCTCCTGGAATTAAACAAGTGACTAACTATTAGTTTTCTGCAGCAAGCAATTTTCATCATACAATTTTTGTCTTTTCCGGAAGTGGTTGATCATTTATCCTTTATATCAACTTCAACCTAATAAAATTATTGTATTCAGAACACCAATAGTTGCTTCTGGTGTCAATGTCCAAACAAATAAACTGCTTATGGGTGAGACATGATGTCCATCCCTGACCACCTGCAAACCTTTCTAGAAGACAGCAGTGGATGGAGAGGAACTATACCGGATTTGCAAGATTTTGTTCAGGCAAGTGATCCATTGCAAGATTTGACAGCTCATGTTAATGTTTCAGTGGCCTTTGGATCTGCTTCCATGTTGTATAAGGAAGATGCAGCTTCTGTGTCTTTGTTGCCTAATGGAGGTGGTTTACCAAGTTCTGAGATGGAAATGAGTAATGGACTTGCAACCCCATCCAGATGTTTGCGGTACATTATAAAATGCAGCAGATATAGCTCACTCAGATTTAGCTGCTCTTTGCATTAGGCTTTGAAATTGATAGGTTAGAAGATGGATGTTCATACTTTTAACTTTATGACGACAACACAGAAGGAGATGAATGCTTTCATAGTTTGGTTTGTAGCCTTCAAGCCACAGTTTGGGGTTTTCATTTCTGTGGCCTTTTTGTGTTTGAGTCTTTTTTTCCTCGTTGGAGTCATACTTGTGGGAGGCAGAGGGATCTCTCCTCCGCTTGAATCTTTTATTTTTGGGAAAGTTGACCTTGGATCCTCTATCTATGGACTATGATTGTACCACCTCTATCCATCTTTCAATAAAGTTGACATCTTTCCAAACAAACATGTAAATAACATAGCATGACATAGATTAACTCTTATTTCTTCCTAAGATCCTTTCCAATAATTTTGTTCTTCTCAATGTCTCCTTGAAAATATAAAACAGCTCAATTCACCCCTTGAAGAGTGCCAAAGGTCCTTGAAGAACTATCCAGCAAAGCACCCTGTAACAACCTAAAGGTCAAGAAGAATTAGCATCCCAACCAAAGAGAGATCCCATGGACGGTATGGACAGTCCAAAAAAGTCATGCCCTCCTAAATTCTCTCTTTTTATAATTTCCTTTTTCCCCCAAGCTAGTGAAACCTGTCCTCTATGCCTTCAAAATGCTTCTTTATTTGCAACATAATTGGCTGCACAACCCACAATTCCCTTTGAAAAAAGAAACTCTCTTTTAAAACTTCGTAATCAATTCCTCTTTGCATATAAAAACAGTCATCTTGCTCCCTAAAGAGTTCAATGACTTTTCAACACAGTCTGGCCACAGCATAGTGAAAGTAAAGGATCAACCATTATGTGCAATGCCCTGAAAACCTCTTATTCAAGAAATGTCTCTTACCAACATCACATTCCTTCATAAGCTATTCCACATGTAACCCATCATAGAATCCCAGACAAATCAATTATCACATGAGAAATAGAACTTCAATAATGAGTGGCCCACATTTCATTCATGACAAAAGGTCACTGCTGAAACTCCCAGTTTCTTTTTTCTCTTAGATTCATTGTAATAACCAATTTTTGCGGATCAGTGGGTCAGACCAGTTCAGTCTAGTTCTGGTATAGTACAGCACACCAATACAGTCTGATCCAGCTGATTTGACCAGATTCAATGTTTCTAAATAAAATCAAACTTCTAACCAATGATTCTTTTTTTTTGTTTGAAAGTGGGCGGATCTATTAGCCAATTGTGGGAAACATATTGATGATATTTGAGTGACACCTCCTATACCTACGATGAATGCCTAATAATTCTTTCAATATTAAATAATTTAGGGAAGTTCCCCATTTCTTGAAAATTTTGTTGTGGATCTAATGGAGAACTTGTTAATAATGGTTTAGGATCACTTGCAACAAGTTTCCAGTCATTTTACAACCTTACCAAAATACCAATGAAATTCTTACATACAACCAAAGGATCAGGTTCAACTCGCACCATACCTTTGTTCAATGCTTTCAATAAACTCCAAGACAGTAGCAAAATGGGCTTGAATCCTTGACCAAGTAATCCCTTGGGAAAATCATGCAATAAAAGGTCGTTTGGGGAAAGGGGATGAGGAAGAAGGAAGAGGGCAACAGATCTGCGCACTATGAACAGATCACAGAGTCTTATTTATATTGAATCGTCTCGATTTTTATTTTTATTTTTTTTTTTTTGGGGGGGGGGGGGGGGTAGGGGGGAGGGGGGAACGTGGATAGTACCACTGGTATTATAAATGGAAAAAAGTAAACATGGGGGGAGCTCTCGAAACTAAGAGCCCCACCCTCATCATACAACACCCAAAAACCACACAAAAGAAAGTCATGTAATCCTCCGAGATCTTTCCTGTCTCCATGTACTACCTATGCTTCAGTGTTCTTTGAACCTCCTTTCTTGCGGACCGCCTCATTCTTCCCCTTCCAAGCAATATCTGCCATCCACCTATGCTTGATCAAAAGTAGTATGGACTTCAATCCTTTGTCCACTCCTTCCTCGAATACACCAATCAACCATGCAATTTCACTCACCTGTGTCTCCATGATATTCTCAACCTTGGTCAAGATATCCATTACCTCCCCCTTGGTGAGGTTCCCATTGTCCACGGTAGCTAAGTCCTCTCCTTGGAATGCTTTGTCAACCTGCTCCATTGCTGCATGCAACTCTTCCGACGCCGAGGGAGGGGTCAGAAGGGCTAAGACCTGTGGGTGAGTGGCAACTCCCTCCTCCTCAGGCCTGACAACCCCATCTGCCAAAGGGGCAGGCAGTCGAAGCACAAGGGTTTCCCAGAGATGATCACTCTCGACTTCATATGCAAGTGGCACATGTTATACAAAACGAGAAGCATGTGATGCAATTCGAGATGCCGGGTGGCCATAGTCAAAGCATGTAGGCCCAGGTGCTGTGCGATACACCCTATATGATTTGGAACAGTCTAGTACAGTAAAACCCAACAATAGTGATCCATCTAACCAAATAAACATTTAGTTTCATCTCTAGATCTCAATGTCAATATTATTTCTGTTGGAGTGATTACCTAAGGAATCTTCCCTCACACCCATACATCACACAAACTATCATCATTCACCCCCATGATAAACCAGCAGCCTAAATAGTTTAATATAGCAAGTACCATTTTCCCATGCATAGAGATGAAAAACAGCCTCATCACCACCCTAATTTAAAACTAGATTTATAAGTCTTCCCCAAATAGCATTACCACTAGAGGCAAAACCGGTAGCCAGTTTGATTATGTGGGTGGATGCCAGATGAGGTCTACAAAAATAAATTACTTCCATTCTTTCTACCTCTATAAGAGAAATTTGTCCTCAAGTTCTATCATCCAAACCCCCCTTGCTTGGCCAGATGTAGAAATCTTATTTGAGAAAACACGGGGAGATGTTCATACTGGATTCTCACTGCGAGCTATAGAGATGTGTAGATTTATCTCCTTACAGTAAAGCACATGCTAATTCACAAACAACATAAAATGCAGTAAAGTAAAAAAGAAAATAACTTCAAGTAGACATAAAAATCATTATGAGACATGAAACACAAGCAATTAAACTGTTAAGCTCAATGATGTCCAAATAGAGAAAGTGCAGCCAGAATACTGACATATTCTTAGGCTCTGAAAACTAAAGGAAATGGACAGAGAGATCCACACTCCACAGATGTGTCCTATTTTCACATATTGCCACCAGTCCACCCTCAGCAGCTCTCCTATAATAACTCCCCAAGGTCAACGTAGGGCTCTGAGGTGTCCACTAAATCGGAGGCTAGTAATTATCACTTTCCAAGGTTCAACGCTCGAGGGATGTGGGCCCAGGGTTTGTTAGCCTTGGGAAAAAGAGATACTCATGAGTTTGGCGTCTGCCGGGCCTGAACCCAGGTCTCTCACACTCCGCAAAGAGCTTAATACCACTGTGCTCAGTTCCCCATCATCAAGAAAAAGAACGTTCAATGCTTTTAGTGCTTAGATTAGACAAGTTTCCTCCTTGAGACATTTATTGCCATCATTCTATGACATCAATACATCTGAATATGAATGACTTTAAATATTCTAATAGCTCCTTTCCAAGAAGAAACTTCCAAAAAATAGCTCCTTTTCGAGAAAGATACCACATGCTTTTGTGCTTATAAGAGAATTCCACTTTTCAAAGAGAACAGGTGAGCTGAAATTTGATGGGAACTGCCAATTGGTCCCACTTGAATGCAATTGGAAAGAATCACATTGAACAGAGTTTTTGGTGATTCTCATCCTTAAAGAAACGCAGAGGTGCTCTGAGATTGGAACCATGTATGATTTACATGCATGAATTCTTAATCTGAATTCCCTTGCCCAACAGATCTGGTTCCCTCCTCATCCCCTCACCTCACCGCCTGAAAACCCAAAACAGGGAAAAAGAAAAAGAATTTAAGATGCAGCATAAAAAATAACAGTTAAGAAACTACATCTCCACAAACCCATATTGATCGCCTATTTCATGGAAAAAGGATACACCTGAGGAGTTTAACCACAGAGCCATTCCTTGAGCACGGAGCTTCCCATTATTGAGTGAAGCTAAAAATTAAATCCCTGTAATGACCGCAACAAGATAACCCTAGGTATAGTATAAAACAGTTAATAATTGCTCATAAACACAAAACAAAAATGTTTTCGGCAAGAGAAAGTTATGGCGACAGGATCCATTCCTCTTCACTTTCTCGTTCTTCTCACAGCGCACACCAATTATCAAAAAGAATGACAATAAAAAAGAATCTTCGAGATCAGAGAAGCACAATTACTTGAGAGCGAGCTTCCTGTACGCCGACTTGATCTCCTGATCCGACGAATCCCTGGACACGCTGAGCACCTCGTAGGGGTCCCGCCGCACAGCCGGCGCCGACGGCCCTTCCATTTTACCCGAGGACACCATCACCAGCTCCTACTCCCACTCCTCCACCTGAACAAGCGTCTACCAGCTTCCTAAAATTCGCATCTGCCCCCGGCCGCGGGCTACACTTGTGAATCGGCCAAGGCAAAAGCCCCCACCTTCCGTTCACTCGGAAATTGTCCTGCCAGAGGAACAGACGATGGAGAGCACCCAGCACTCGCTGATCAGATCCAATGGTCCAGCAACAGGAACCCAAATCCCCCCTCCAGTTTCCCAGCTAAGGAATTGGCAGAAGGTTTCCGACCACCATCGGAGGTGGAGCTCTAGAGAAAAGATAGATAGAGAGAGAGAGAGAGAGAGACCTGCAATGGTGGGGAAGGAGAAGATGAGGAGAGAGAAGCGTGGGGTTTCTTCTCCCACTTCTGCTCTCCTACCCGTCGTTGGTCGCGTTTGGCTTCCTCGTCTTCTTCTCCTCCCCCTTGCCCGCCGGGGTTCGTCTCGTCGCAGCCAACAACGTCGGCGTTGGGTATCTCAAAAGTCATTTTTGCTTATGTACCTATAAGATCTGATATTTGCACTTCGGCCCTTATAGCACTTGATCACAAGATTTGTGGTACCGTGGAACTCAATATGGTACAGATCGAAATATATTATATTCGTCTCAGGGATCCTCTTGTTCATGTCGGGTCTATTTGGTTATATGTAAAATAATTTAATAAGAAAATAATTTTTTATAGAATAATTTTTACGTAAGAATAAAAATACAATTATCTATTTGATTGTCAAATAAATATAAAGTTATATAGAAGGATATGAGATCTTATGATCCTCTCTGATGAGAGAGAGTCATATACTCCTTGTGTACTAACACTATTCATTAAATTTTTTATTTTATTTTATTTTTTATTTTTAATATTTTTAAAAAATAAAAAAATTAGATAACTAATGAAAAATAAGTAATTTTGACAAATGAAAACACAATTTGAATGAATAGTATTTTACAGATATTTTAATAAAAATAAAAATTAAATTAACTAATAAAAAATAATTAAATTTGACAAAGACTACTTAAATTAGTAGAAAAAAATAAAAACACAGCTTACATGAATAGTACATAAAAGGTCAACTGTAGCAACTACTTGAAAAATGATGCCAAAATCTAGGATTTATGCGATTTGATTTTTCAGATTTTATTTTTCAATGATACCAAATGATTTGAAAAATAAAATTTTCCTAGAAACTATTTCCTAACGTGGGTTTTTCGCTCAAACAAATAGACCCTAAGTTTGTGAGATACGACCAACCATGATTGATCGACATAGAACAGAGATTTTTACTTTTTTAAAAAAAAATTTAATTAGAGATATTTCTATCAATTACATTCATGTAAATATGTTTCCTATTTTAGAAAGAGAAGAAAAGGATCACCAATATCCTTTTTGGTGTTGTCCAAAGGTACTTCTATGAAAGGAAAATTCATGATATATTAATGTTTTAATATCCATTTTGGTGTTGTCCAAAGGTACTCCTATATGAAAGGAAAATTCATGCTATATTACTTTTTAATTAGTGAAAGCAACTCTAAAAAGAAAGGCTTTTAGAACTAATCAAAGCAATAATAAAATATAGTCTTGCATATCTATCTTCCTACCATTCAAGAAAGAATGAGACTGTGGGGTGGCCTGTAAGTTAACCCCCAGCCGTCTAGGTGTAGTCAAAGGGAAGTTAAATGGGCATGGAATGGTAGGCCGGCACAGAGAAAGTGTCCATCAAAACGTTTAACACAAATAAGATGGGTCAGATCGAATTAGACTCTTCAAGTACAATCTAATTAGAAGCATACAACACTAGTTCGATCCAATTCATGATTAAATTTTGATAATCATAAATTAAAATAGATGTTAAAAAATTAATTTGAGATGGCAAAATTTCAAGTACGTTACAGCACGCACGGTCGATCATGCACATAAATACTATTATAATCTGAGGGGTACATGTCGAATTATAAGTATAGGAGGGGACGTCACCTCAATCTGTGGACACTGGGCGGATTTGAAAACCATGGTTGTCCGTCTTAGAATGGAAAAATGCGTGAAAAAATCATTATTTCCTTCCCTCCACCTAGGGTTGCAAACGAACCAATACACTCGACAAGTAGTTCGAAACTCGGCTCGATAAAAACTCGACTCGGCTCGTTTATTAGATAAGCGAGCCGAGCTTGAACAAAAATATAAGCTCGATTCATAAACGAGTCTAGCTTGAACAGAGATATGCTCGACTCGAATATGTTCGCGAGTAGCTCGTTAAGATACTCGATAATATGCTCGTTAAAATACTTGATTAGTTACTCGTTAATATACTTGAACAATATTAATTTCTTATTATAAATATGAAAATATTAATATTTATTTATTTTAAAAGAATTTTTGTTAAGGTACGAAATACTTATGAATATTAAAATGTAAAATATTAAATATGAGGGTGTGAATACACAAATTATGAAAGGAATGGCTGTAGACGAACTAATACACTCGACAAGTAACTCGAATTCGACTCGGATGTTACTCGAATTTGACTCGTTTAGTAAAGTAAACGAGTCAAGCTCAAACAAAAATTTAAACTCATTTCATAAACGAGTCGAGTAAGAGCAAATTCAACTGGACTCGTTAAGATACTCGTTAAGAGCTCGAACTCGCGAGTATTTAAACGAACCAAGCTTGAACAACTATTTTCAATACTCGATAAAACTCGAGCTCGACTCGAACTCGATTAAAATTAACGAACAGAACTTGAGCATCATAATACTCGGCTCGACTCGACTCGTTTGCAGCCCTACCTCCACCACATCTCCCTTCGAGACTCCCACATCCCATTCGCATCTTTGAAGGCAATCTTAATGTTGATAAATTTTGTAAGACCCCTTATCAAATCTATCCAAAATTGATAGGTCGCTTTAATAAGTGAACAATATTTTTGAAGACCTTTTATTTTGTTGGGATAAACCATATCTATTTTGACAGGTCGGTTAAGAGAATCTTGAAAAGCCCTGATTTATTCAGGATAAAACGTCTGACAACTTATTCCAATATTCATTTATTAAAGAGCCTCTGAAAACACGAGTTTTGATTCAAAGAACTCGATTTTTCCTAATTCTGAGAACCCATGAACCTTGTATCGATCTTTCCTATAAGCCAAATCAGATGCACCATATGATTCTCTCTCTCTCTCTCTCTCTCTGTTGTTAATTTCTTCCATCATCCTCAGAGATGAGACAATTTTTTTTTTACATATATGTAATTATTGATTCTGGATTTCACATTCATATGGTTCCTAGTTTTTGTGCTTATGTTAAAGCTGAAGCTCTTATATTTCTTTTTTAATATAACCATGACCTTTTTATGGGTATTAATATTGGCGTCGGTGTCAATTGCGATTCTGTTGATGTATTCGCTACTATGTCTATTGCATGGAATTCTTTGTTCATTGGGAACTCTTAACGCAAGTCACCTCATTATAAAGCACTGTGGCATTTTTGTGGAGGACACTTTGTGAGAGATGCAAATCTGATTTAGAAGATGCCAATCATTCTCTAATTAATTGCAGTGCCAATGAGATATTATGGGAGAAGATTGCATCTCACTTGGGCTGGACTGAGAGGGTTGTATGTGTACTAGACTTATGGAGTAACTACACCAAATGGAAGAGCAACAACATTATAAGAACGAGAATTGCTAAGCACCGGGCGCCCGGGTGCTTGGTTTACCCGGGCACCCCAGGTGGCGCCGCCCCATTGGGCAGCGCCTGTTGCCTGGACCCCACACCCAGGTAGCCGTCCAATGGAGCGGTGCCACCCGGGGCACCTGGGTAAATCATTCACCCGGGCGTCCGAGTGAATAGCATTTCTCTATAAGAACATATACCAAGGCTCTGGTGGCAATGGCTTTGGAAGTATTGTGGATCAAAAGAAATAGATAGATTTTCGATCCCTCTGAGGCAGAAGATTATCTCAGGACATCTAGTATTATTGTTAGAACAGAAGAATTCTTAGTAGCAAACAAAGAAACCTGGTCTAAGGAAGTGGTTATGGACGAAAACTAGATAGAAACTAGTAAAAGTTGGAGATTTCTAATCAATGGAAAGGAAGCCTGCTCAAATGTGAACATCATCAGGTGGCAGAATCCAAAGGTGGATTGGGTGAAAGTGAACTTTGATGGTGCAACAAAAATGGAAGATGGATCTTGGGAGGCTGGTGCAGCTTTTATTGTCAAAAACTACGAAGGCGAGGTACTGATGGCTAAGAGTTTCTATGAACAAGGTTTGAGCAATCTTAAAGCAGAAGCTTTTGCAACTTATAAAGCAGTGGAAATCTCATCTGACATGTTTGGCCATACATACAAGGAATTTGGATAGAAGGTGATAACAAATTGGTGCTGGATTCCATCACTGAGACAACAAATAGCCCCCCAAGAAATTGGTTATTGGTTGAGGTTGACAACAGAAAAACTCAAGACCTTGAAAGATTTTAGAATTGACTGGGTATACAGAGAGGGGAACCGTGCGGCGGACTAGTTGGCAAAGGAGGCTAGACAAGCAAAAATGGATATGGGATGGTCCTTAGCTCTTCCCTAGGAGCTCATGATTACATGTCTAGAAGATCAAACTTGAAAACCTCCTTGAAAGGGTTGGCCATTTTCTAGGTTATGGTTTTAACTATCTTTAATTTTGTTTCCCCGTTCTGTTAGATGTTTTTTTTAGTTCTCTTATTTTCTTTAGCTATTCTTAGGTTTTAAGTGCCTTGTGGCCCTGTTTGGTCCTAGATGTCATTTTATTTCCTTTCAGTTACTTATGAATCACATGTTATGTAAAATTTTCTTTTTTTAAATAAGTATAAAATTTTCATCTTAGGGAAGATTGGACAAAATAATACATTTTACAAACTCCATGTATTACTTTGTCATGAAGAAAATAAATTAATAAGTTATCAGTTAATCAATAGGATGATGGTATCTCTTGTGACTTGTGACAAGTAATATAACAAGTTGATATTCAAGTCTGCATGAAAATATAAGAAACTTAAATTTTAGATTTTACATTCAATAATTTTCATCCAAGGGAAGTCTGTTAACATGGCTCTTTCATATTATAGAGAAGAAAAGAGTGCATTATGAATCTATAGTAGCAAAGTAGAACTACCATAGATATCCAAACAAATGTCAACCCAATGAACGTGGTTTTGAAGAATATTGTTGTTGGCCCTTTTGGTATGGCAGCAAACTAGCCTAGAAGGGGTGAATAGGTTTTTTTTTTGAAATCTGAAATAGAAACTTAAACACAGAAATTAACACTTTAAGGTTTGGTTAGTTTAGTGTGATAAAGAGTAGTAGTGCGGAAGCAAATAAACAATCACACAAGGAATTTATCTTGGTTCGGCCCTTCCCACATGGAAGTCCTACGTCCAATCCCCAAGCAACCTCTTGGGATTTCACTAACCGAAGGTACAGTCCCCCTCAAGGACACTACGTACAACACCCTGGATACCCCACCAGGTCTTCTTCTCTTTCTCGGGCAAAAAGACAGCCCACTTCTTTTCTAGGCTCAGAAGCAAACCTACTTCTTTTACAGGTTCAGAAGTAAACCTCCTAGAACAAACTCCAGTGCGGTTCTGCTAGACTTAAACTCCCAGCTAAGTCCTGTTGGTACAAACCCCAACAATGTTCTACTAGACACTAACCTCTAGCTAGGTTACACACTGTATACAGTCCTACAGCTACATAAGGGTCTTTCTTAGAAAAGAAAGAACAAGACTAAGAGCTAATACAAGATGAACACTATGGACTTAGCTCACAGTCACAGACTCTCCCTTAAGATTACAATGAGCATAGGGAGAATGGAAGAGAAGAAGGCTTGAAGGCGATGAAGACTTCTGCTTGAAAACTTCTGTAGATTTTGGCTCGAGCTCTTCTCTCTTTCTCTGAGTGTTTGTGGCGTGAAGGTTCTTCTCACAGTTGTACACTCCTTGAAGGATTTTCAGGAAGGCTCTTTTTTCTTCAACCATGCTTCATCTTTTATATGAGAGGCTTTTGAAAAGGATCTATTGAAGAGATCCGTTAAAGTTCTACTCGTTGCTCATCTCTTGTCTTGATCACTCTTGTGGTCTTCGAGGTCTGTGAGCATGGAAGAAAGTGTTAGCATAAAAGAGTGTTTACATGAAAACTGTGCATGCTACTGTGTTTCTCTTAACATGCTAAAACTGATAAGTCATATCTTTTTCTGACAAGACTGAGAAATTACGCATGCAGCTTTTTGTCAGAAGATATTTGACTTTTCATTTAGGCGCCAAAAAACACTTGAACATACAAGAGAAATTGATGTGAATGTGACTTATAAAATCGTTGTTCATTTATAAGCAAATCGTTGCAAGATTATGAACAAATCGATGTAAAACTTACCAAATCGTTGTGAGATCGATTTCTTAGCAAATCGTTATGGCCACTTAGCGAATCGTTTTGAGATCGATTTCTTAACAAATCATTATGGCCACTTAAGAAATTGTTGTGAGATCGATTTCTTAGCAAATCGATATAGTTCTTTATAAAACAAATCGTTGTAGTGCTTATTAATTTGGCACTTGAACTGAAATCGATGTATATAGATTAGACATCGATTTTATCATTTTAGTGCGCCATATTGCATCAATGTGAGACTCAGCATTTTGCTATGAGATTGATGCGACACAGATGAAACATGATATTCAATGAGACTTATCATCTGTAAATGGGATTGATGCAACACAGATGAAACAAAAATATTTATGAACACCTATATTTTGTTATCTCCGCAATACCAAGATACTATACATAAATACATCATATATTTTGTTATCACCAAAATGTCAAGATCACAGATAACCATAGAGTGGTTCAACAATTGTGAGATCACTCTTTTTCACAAATATTTTTTTCTCATATATGTGACTGTTTCTAATTTAAAATTAAATCATAAAAAAACTTAAATTTAATGTCAAACTCCAAAGTATTGGAAATGAAGTAATTTAACTTGGTTGTCAAATTAGTATGCTAAGTGGCAAACATAGTAGTAAAAATATATAGCCCTATACTGTTCTTCATACTAAAATAGAGTATTCTCCACAAATAATTGTCATTCTATCAAATAGTTCTCATTCTGTTATTAATGTTTCTTCAATTTATGCTCTACAAATAATACTCATTCCATCAAATAGTTCTCATTTAGCCATTAACGTTTCTTCAACTTTCTTTTCACTTTCATCATGTTCCATTAGAGAAAAAAATGTTTAATACTCAAACGACTGAGTAAAAAATCTACATAACTTACCTACTCGCCCTCATAATTAATCACGTGCTAAGGGTCTGTTTGTTTTAATGTAAAATTTTATTAAGAAAAGCTTTTCAAGAAAAATCTTATGTTTTAGATCGTTTGTTAGCCTTGAAAAGTAAAATATGGAAAACGGTATCCCAGAATTCCCGAATTTTGGCATCCGCCGTTTTTAAGCGGATGCCATTTTCCTGGGCATTCTAACGTGCAGCGATGTTTGTGATGTTTGCTGAGACACTATTCATTTAGTTACATTTTTATTTTCTTTCCACTCATTTAATTAGTCTTTGTCAAATTTAATTATTTTTTATTAGTTAATTTAATTTTTATTTTTTATTAAAATATCTATAGAATACTATTCATTCAAATTATATTTTTATTTTATTTCTCCTACTTTAAATTGTCTTTGTCAAAGTTACTTATTTTTTATTAGTTATCTAATTTTTTTAATTTTTTAAAAATATTAAAAATAAAAAATAAAATAAAATATTTTTTTGATGAATAGTGTTAATACATAAAGAGTACATGACTCTCTCTCATTTGAGTGGGCATAAGATCTCATACCCCTCCCATACTCTCTATTTACATAAATAGTCAATGAAAATATTTATCGGACAACCAAATAGACAATTATGTTTTTATTTTCATGTAAAAGTTATTCCATAAAAAACTATTTTCTTAGTAAACCATTTTATATGTAACCAAATGGACCCAGTCTCACACCTTGTGAAATTCGATGTCTAACCAATCAACACCCCAACTAAGCAATCACATAGATTTTTTTACTCGGTCTCTAATTATAAATATTTCTCTTAGAGAAATTGCCTTAAATGGACACACAACAACAAATGTTAGTCACGGGCATCAAACTGGACTTATTCAATTAATATTGTGCTAACTCTAGCCAACAACAGCAATTCATTTTTTCCCTTTTTTTGAAAGGTAAAGGGGGGGGGGGGGGGGGGGGGGGTGTTGAGAATTTAAACCTAACACCTAAGGTATACAATGGAGGGGTTTTACCACTGAGTCAATCCTTAATGTTAGGAAGAAGTCGAAGGAAAGAAGTGGTCTTAAGTGAGGGGGAGAACACTGTACAAAGATATCTTCCTTGTACATTTATTCAACAATTTTCTATTTTCATATTATTTTAGCAACTTTATTATATTGGTATATGTAGTGCCAAAAGCACTTCTTTAGTTAACTTTTCTCTAGCTATAGAAACGTATCTCCCCCCTGAAATTATATTTTTGAAAAGATATATTTATGAGAAAAAAGTATTTTTTCCCCAAAATACTATGTAGAGAGGGCGGAAGAGAGGTAGGGAGAGAGAAAGAGATGGATGATAGGGTGTTTGGGAGCAACTTTTTTTAAAAGACTATTTCTATCTAAAAATTATAATATGTTCTCTTTTTATCTAAATTTTAAAATTAAAAAAAAGTGTTGTAAGATGTTTGGCATGGGCCAAGGAGGGGGAGAAAGGAGGATGCTGGGGGCCGGAGGGGGGAGGGGGGAGGGCGCCCGGGCAGGGGCGAAGGAGGGGCGTTGGGGGGGGGGGGGGGGGGGGGGGGGGGGGCGAGGCTGGGGGTCGGGGTCGGGAGGCGAGGAGGGGTGCGCCGGGGCTGGGGGGGCAGGGGGAGGGCCTGGGTGGGGGCGCGGGGGGGTCGGGGCGGGAGGGGGGTGCGCGCGGGGTGACGCTGGGCGGGCGGGGGGGCACTCGTCGGGGGGAGCAGTGTCGGGGGAGGGGAGGGGCGGGGGGGGGGGGGGGTGAGGGGGCCCAGGGCCGGGGTGGGGGGGGGGGGGGCCGGGGGGGGGGCGCAGGGTCGGGGGGGGGGGGGGGGGCGCCGGGGGCGGGGGCAGGGCGGGGGGGGGGGGCGGGGGGCGGGGGAGCAGGGCCGGGGGCGCAGGGCCGGGGGGGGCGCCGGTGGGGGGCTCTGGGGCGGGGGAGGGGGAGCAGGGCCGGGGGGGGCGTCGGTGGGGGGGGGGGGGGGCTTCGGCTGGCGGTGGGGGGGGTGAGGGCGCAGTGGGGGGGGAGGGGGTTGGTTCGCCGGATAAAGGGGGGGGGAGAGGAGGAGAAATCAGGTTCTTAAAAAAAACAGGGTGAGACTTGTTTTTTTTTAAGAGAGATTTACATAGAAAAAAAATTCTTCACTAAAAAAAAATTTACTTACCAAACATTCTTTGTATTGACTTCTCTCTTTTTTAAAATTTAGAGAAAAAAGAGATAAAAAACTATAACCAAACACCCTATAAATAAATAGATAGAAAAAAAACTTATAGGGTGTTTGGAGCAATTTAAAAAAAGAAACTATTTCTCCCTAAAAAAAAATGTTGAGTTCACTTTTAACTTCAAATTAAAATCATAAAAACTTGATGTTATCTATTTGGTAAAAATAATATAATTTTTAAAATTATGTTGGTATGTTTGAGGCGAGAGAGGGAGCCACCCGGGCGCAGGAGGGCGTGTGGGGGGGGGGGGGGTCTGCAGGGGTGGCGAGGGAAAGGAGGAGGGGGGGGGCGCAAGGGGGCCGGGCGGGGGGGGGGGGGGGGGGCACGGCGGTGCGGATGGGTGCTTGGTGGGGGTGTGGGGGGGGGGGGGGGGGGGGGCGCAGAGGTGGCGAGGGGAAGGAGGAGGGGGCGCGGGGTGGGGGCGCAGGGGGCCGGGGTGGGGGTTTCGGGGGGTGTAAGGGGGGGCCGGAGGGGGGGGGGCGCAGTGGTGGCGAGGGGAAGGAGGAGGGGGCACAGGTGGGGATGCCGGGGGGGCCGGGGTGGGGGTTTTCGGGGGGGGGGGGGGGGGGGGCAGTGGTGGCGAGGGGAAGGAGGAGGGGGGCGCGAGTGGGGATGCCCCGGGGGGCGCAAGGGGGTCGGGGCAGGGGGAGTAGCACTGGGGCGGGCAGGGAGGCGAAGATGGGGGGGCGCAGGGCGGGGGGGAGCAGCACCGGGGAGGGCAGGGGGGCCGGGGATGGGGGGGCCAGGGCGGGGGAAGCAGCACTGGGGCGGGCAGGGGGCCGGGGGTGGGGGGCGCCGGGGCGGGGTGAGGGGGAGCAGCGCCGGGGAGGGGGGCGTCGGGGCGGGCAGGGCAGGGGAGGTGTCGCCGGGGACGGGGGCGGGGCTGGGGCTGGGGGGGGGGGTGGGGGTTCCTGCGGGGCAAGCGGAGCCGCCGGGCATGGGGTGGGGGTTCGGCGGGGGGAGGCACGGGGGAGGGGCGGGGGAAGGCTGGGAGAGAAAGGAGAGAAATGTGTGTAATTTTTTAAAAAAATTGGTTATGACTTATTTTTATTTTGAGAGAGATTACATAGGATAGAATTTTCATTTTAAAAAAAATGGTAACCAAACAGGTTAAGGTGCCTGACCTCTTTCTTTTTTAAATTTAAGAGAAAAAATTGTTAAAAAAGTACATCCAAACACCCTATTAGTAGAGAATAAGATTAGTTGAATATTTCTATATCCACTTTAAGCTTATCTCTAATTATTAGAATACTAATATTTTTAATAGAATGCGAACAAATAAGCAATTATGGAAATTCCAAGGCAAGACTTTCTTGCGAAACCAGAACTTCTGACAAAGCCGTATTTTTCACATGATAATTGATGTTATGATTCCTAATATACTAATCTCCGATTAAATCATGGTCAATAAAGATCTTAGACATGTTTCAATAAATCATAATTCATTCGGGAAGTTATGTTGATAAAAAAACAATTAAGCTCATGAAATCATATATTTGCAACATATTAATTTCGTACAAATATAATGGTAGATGAGAAAAACATGAGCATTGAGAATTAATTATGGGAAAGGCAGATGCCAGGGACGATATAGCGTTAGGACGGGTCCGAATGACTATTCTGTCTCATTTTGAGAATGCTTTCAAAATATGCCAAAAATATATATATAAAAAGAAAAATAATCTACATACCTCTTATATCTTTCGTATTCGAATATGTATGTCTAAAATCTTTATGTTATACCCTATATCTGGAAATCGAAAAATATCTTACTGCTAAGTGCTAACAATCCATTAAAATGGAAAGAATACTCTGTTAATGTATAAATATAACCATTAAAATAGGAAAAAGTTCTGTTAATGTATAAACATAACCATTAAATAAGAGATGAAAATATTAAAATATCCTTTTTCACTAAGGGAGATAGAGAGAGAACTCAGTGGGGTTAGTCCGATAAGGCTGATGACCAATATTGAGAGAGAGAGTGTGTGTGTGTGAGTTAATAAAAAATAATTTAGTCTTTTTACTTTCTTATCTCAATTGTAATTAGATAAAATAGAGACATATTTAATGAAATATATAGAATAAAAGATATAATATATAGATTTCAGGAATATATATTTCAAGTATATATACATATATACATATTTTTCAAAAAAAAAAATGCTACCACAACTGTTTATTAACCAGTAATAGTCTCATCACCAGGTAAACAAATAAACAATAGGCTGGTCCAAAAAGGACTGTTGCATGAGAAAGTTCCTCCGAACTATGCTGGAAGATTAGAAGTATCAACCATCGCGCCCTGCATTGTAGCTCTACTTTCTTGTTATGATCAGGGTTTATGGCTAATATTCGCGCAATCTAACATCCTCAGAATGTCAATTGCTTCATATAGTATTACCTAATGTGTATCTAAGTTGGTTCCCCTTATGGTCATGCTATCTAATTACTCTCATTCTTTTTATGCACCTTGTACCATATCCCATCAGATATATTTTAAATTTTGGGGGGCAAGTGTAGAACATCATTGCTACACCTCTCAGAGATGACAAGCTCAAATGGTAGAGCACTCACTTTGCACAAGCTCCACAATTAATGAAACGTTTATATCTTATTTCCTTAAAGATAAATTGTTATCCTAATTGTCATTTATATCCTCCGTACCATTCTCTTCCAAGATAGTACATGGCAATTGGCAAAAGAGCTAAAAGGAGAGAGAGAGAGACTTGTCACTTTTACCCTCTGTTCCATTCTCTTTCAAGATAATACAGTTTACATGGAAACAAGTCTATAAGAAGAGTTCTATGTAAAGAGGTACAGTTAGTGAGAATCAAAGAAGCCAAGCTTTGGCTGTCCCTGTCGACGATCGCGGTGGTCGGATTAGCGGGCTGCTTTCCACCTAAATGAGGGGTAACATAACGCAGACCTGATGGGCCACAAAGAGCGCCGGTCCGGGACTCGGTCTGATGGACCTTTAGAATTAAAGATTTTTACTAATGAGTGACGGAGACCGTGACTCGTGTAGAACGTGGAACGAGACTCGAGACTGCAGACGCCAGCGAAATATTGACATCAATTTTATTTTATTATGTATTTTTTTATTTTAGTGGAGTTTGATTTAGTTAGGTAGATTTAAATGTCTAATTTTGGTAAGTGGAGCTTATTTGCAGATGTGGGACAAGGTTGGTATTTTGTCATTTGTACTGGGGATATTTGGTCCAGTGGGTAGATGAACAGTAGGGTTTTATGGGCTTGTCCTATATATACTTTTGTATGTAGTCTTTTGGAGGGGATAGAAGAGAAGAATCTGATTTGAAGTTTTCTGGGAAGAGGCGCCGCCTCAATTTGTGTGTTGTGTTCCTCTCCTTCTCTCAACCCCCTTTCCCTTCTCCCTGTCGTCCCCTTCTCCTTCCCCCTTCGTCTGCTTGCTCTCTTCTCCCTCCCCCTTCATCTGGCTTCCCCTCCCCTGTGCGATCTCTGCTCTCCCTCCCTCTCTTCCTCCTCCCGCAGGTCTGTCCCGCATCACGGGGACCGTGACTCGTGTAGAACGTGGAACGAGACTCGAGACTGCAGACGTCAGCGAAATATTGACATCAATTTTATTTTATTATGTATTTTTTCATTTTTAGTGGAGTTGATTTAGTTAGGTAGATTTAAATGTCTAATTTTTGGTAAGTGGAGCTATTTGCAGATGTGGGACAAGGTTGGTATTTTGTCATTTGTACTGGAGATATTTTGGTCCAGTGGATAGATGAACAGTAGGGTTTTATGGACTTGTCCTATATATACTTTGTATGTAGTCTTTTGGAGGGGATAGAAGAGAAGAATCTGATTTGAAGTTTTCTGGGAAGAGGCGCCGCCTCAATTTGTGTGTTGTGTTGCTCTCCTTCTCTCAACCCCCATTTCCCTTCTCCCTGTCGTCCCCTTCTCCTTCCCCCTTCGTCTGCTTGCTCTCCTCTCCCCTCCCCCTTCATCTGGCTTCCCCCTCCCTTGTGCGATCTCTGCTCTCCCTCCCTCTCTTCCTCCTCCCGCAGGTCTGTCCCGCATCAATGAGCACCTGAAACTTGTCTTAAATAACTCCATATGATCTTCATAAGAAATCCCTATAATGATTACTTTTAATGGAAAAAAATTATCCCTCCTATTAATAACCGTTCCAAAAATAATATAATCTATAAAAAGAATTCCTTCTAAGGAAAGCAAATCACAAAATTATCTCATTTGCAAATAATGGTCCCCATTTGTCTCTTCCATCGGTCAGTAGACATTCTGTGCCACTGTGGTAATGAGTTTACTCAGAGTTAACTTTATTTAACTCAGAGTTAACTCAAAAAGTGCTTTGATAGTGTATAAAATTTAACCTAGATTTAACTGAGTTAGATGAGGGTTAACTCTGAGTTAACCCAGGTTTTCTCAACCAACCTCCAAGGGTCGACTATAGTTAACCCACCCCTAACCTATCCCATTTACCCCTCCCGTATGTGTCCTCCTGAAAAAGCTGCAGCGGCTGTGACGATGACATCCCCCTCCCGCGAAAGTTTCCGTCATCACTCCCCTCCTGCTTCCTCCCGCCGTCGCAGAAGATGCTTCCTCCCGTAAAAGGATCCGCCATCGCTCCCCTCCTGCTTCCTCCTATCATCCCAGAAGAGGCTTCCTTCCGCCGTCCCAGAAGGCTTCCTCCCGCCGTCACAGAAGAGGCTTCCTCCGGGCTTCCTCCCGTCTCTGTCGATCCATCGAACACCCCCTTTCGCTCGTGACAAGCATTCCTTGTGGGAAGCTTTCCACCATCACCGTTCGAAGCTTTTCCCTTTTGAGCTCCCGTCGTTCCTATCTGGTGCTGAGGCCGTGCCCTATCTATCTAGCTGCAGATTCCTCTGTGCGGCGCAGGAACTACTCCATGTGCTTTGGTTTCTACAGGAGGACCCCATGGTAGCCTGAGTTGTCGACTCGCCCATCGTCGCTCATGATGCTTGCTTCATACATGAGTCACCTCCTCCGGCTTTGACTGTACCGTTCGTTGCCCCTTTCTTCACCCTGGTAAGTATGACATGATTCCCTGTCATGATGACCTATGCCCTACCCGTGACTGTAGCCTTCCTTGCCCGTTCTTGAACTTGGTTTCGACGGATTGTGTATAAATCCCTAACGCTGTCTATTTCTCACCCTCTTGCGAAAGTGCTCTTGTTCAGTTGAAGCTTTTGTTGGGGTGAGTTCTTGACCATTTTTATTTTTTATACTATTTGAATTTTTGACTAATTACGGGTTCTTTTTTAAATTTGGATGTGTTAATGATCATGGGAGGATTCTTCAAATTGTTCCTGCCTTTCAGAAAGAAGGTTAGATTTCTTATACTCCCTATGTTTGGCCTATCTATAGGTTCGTGTGGTTCCTTTATGTTCTCGAAAATTCTTTGAGGAGTGAACCCTTTAGAAGCGCTGCATTTTTTTTGTTATCACAACTTTATCCATGTATGCATGTATGCATTTTTTATTCATATATGGGTTGTTATGGTTCCTTTATCTTCGCCTCCACATCTTCTGGCTATTGTTTTTTTTTTTAGAATCATAGACTTCCACAAAATTGTTTGACAAAATTTTTTTTAGACACTCCTTTTGGTTTGGTCTATATCTATGTATGTATTTTTTGTTCATTTCTACCTATGGTTCTACTGCTTGCCTGCCCTCTTCCTGCTTCCTGGCTAAAATTTTATTAGAAACTCTTTTGGTTTTGGTTATATCCATGTATGGGTTGTTGTGGTTCCTTTCTCTTCCTCTCCCCATGTTCTGGCTATTGTTTTTTTTTTAGAGTCATACTTCCACGAAATTGTTTGAGGTCTTTAATTTCTGGTTTGATTTTTCTTCTTTTCTAAAAAACATTCATGTTGGCAGTGGTATAATTATGAACTTATGATTTCTTGTTATCACTGCTTTATCTATTTTAAGCATATAGAAGAACTGTATTTTTTTACCTATTCATCTCCTTATTAAATATATTATGTAGAGACCAAATATGTTTCTTTGACAGAATTTTTTTTTAGACACTCCTTTTTGGTTTGGTCTATATCCATGTATGTATTTTTTGTTTATTTCTACCTATGGTTCTACTGCCTGTCTGCCCTCTTCCTGCTTCTTGGCTAAAATTTTTATTAGAAACTCATTTTGGTTTTGGTTATATCCATGTATGGGTTGTTGTGGTTCCTTTCTCTTCCCCTCCCCATGTTCTGGCTATTAATATATTTTTTTAGAGTCATATACTTCCACGAAATTGTTTGAGATCTTTAATTTCTGGTTTGGTTTTCCTTCCTTTCCAAAAAAAATTCATATTGCCAATGGTAAACTTCTACTTTTTTGGGTTCCCTTCTTGTGTTTAGACCCACCTTTACTGTTGCCAGTGGTAAACTTATGCTTTCATGTTATCACTTCTTTATCTATTTAAGCATATAGAAGAGCTGTATTTTTTACCTGTTCATCTCCTTACTAATATATTATGTACAAACCAAATAGGCTTCTTTGACAGAATTTGTTTTAGAAACTACTTTTGGTTTGGTCTATATCCATGTATGTATTTTTTTGTATTAATTTGTTATTATTAATTTTGTATTGATTTTTCTATTAATTTTATTAATTTTTCTATTGATGTTAGAAAAATTAATAATTATAAAAAATAATATAAAGTACTATCACACATTTTTTAATACTATTGTATTTTTTAAGCGATTATTGAAAATTTTAATTGATGGTAATATGTTCATCCCATTTATAAAATAGTTTATATGATTAAACTATTTCAAAGAAATGTACATAATTTAAATGAATAAAATGTTGGTTCAGGGGTAGTTGTGGTATACTCATCAAAGTGGAAAAAGTTAACCCGTCAATGCCAACCAAAGTACTCAACAAATATGTAGGTTAACTCCATTTATTCAAGTGAGTTAACTCACTTGTTACCAAAGCAAAAAGTGGGTTAGCCATGTATAACTTTGATCATGGGTTGGAGTTAAGATAACTCCAACTCATTACAAAAGTGGCCTGAGGGGCAGGGAGCGTTGAGTCCCGAGTTCCAAGGGAGAGAGGTGTTGGTCACTGCAATACTAACCAAAAAATAAAAAAAAGAAGAAGAAAGAAATACTGGCTACACAATTAATAGCTACTTATGCTGCGGACTCTACTTAACACTCTTACAACATCTTAACAAAATCGTTAAATATTTTTTTACATCATTTCTCATAAAATTATTTGTAATATTTAACTCGTTAAAGATAAAAAAATAGTTAATTAAAGAAGATAAATAACTACATATCTTAAATAGAAATATTAAATATATTTATATTATTTCTCATAAAATTAGTTATCACTATTAACCTGTTAAAAATGATAAATAATAAATAAGAGTGATAAATAAATAATTGAAAAAGATAAATAACTACGTATTTCGAATAATAATATTAAATACTCTTATATCATTCCTAATAAAATTATTTATCACTTTTAACAAATTAAAAATAATAAATAGTCATAAATAACTTACAAAAAGAGATATTGTGAATTTATATATAAAAAAGACGAGAAAAAAATGATGAGACTTGCGTACTGCACACGGACTTAATAATGTTCTTTAAAACAATTTCAACATGATGTTTTTACCTGACTGTTGAATAATAAGTATTTTTCAAAAAAAAAAATCTCTCTCAAACCACTTGATGGGCGCTCTTCCCCGCCCCCACCCTTCCATAAGCATGGAGTTGAACTGAGAGAGAAAACAAAAAAAGATGTGCAACCATAGTACACACACATCATATACGTGATAATATCCATTTAAAGCAGGATATACATATCATATTATTGTGAGAAGATCAGAAAATATATAATTAATAAAAGCCCTTGTATGGTAATATATGAATCTCTGATTAAGTATTATAGAACATGGAAGAGTAGAAGACGGGTACATAATTGTGGAGGCTATTTCCAACCTCCTAGGACCATAGGCCCATTACGATCCAGTAAGATAGTTAGGTAGCGGCTATCTAGCCACGTACCCTCGGAAACTACTACAAGCTTCCAAACACGCCTCAGCCACCAAACGCCTAAGGGTTCCAAGACGTCTGGTCTCCAGACACCTCCAAACCTATCTGAATAGGATAGAGTCACTCAGCACTCCTATTCGGGAGAATACTCAGAACCTCACCGAACAAGCCTCTGCATGATTGGACCCTCCGCGATTCCAGTGTCAAGATCACTGAGCACCAGGCAGCCGCGCCGAGCAAGTTCACTGGCTCTTGTTCAGCACCTCTACAGCCTACAACGCTACACGACTCTTCGCTTCTCCGTGACAGTTAATGAGACGACGCGACATGCCTCCCCACAATTTGGAGCAGCACAAGCGTGAAGTCCCAAGGAGCGTCTCGAACGAACATCTCTCGCCTTGGAAACTCAACTGTTGCATCCCTCCAGTCATCATTGGAGAGAGATGCACCCGGATCTTTCAAGTCTCCTGCATATATAAGAAACATGTTACCTTCATGCAAAGATACGGGGAATGACCTCACACAATCACTTACGTGCGAGACCACACACCCAAAAGAAACTTCCCTTCTTGCCTTTTGAAACCGTCACATCTGCCTTACATCGGAGGGTTCTCTCAGTTCTTCAACCGAGTTCCCCTGATGCCTGTTCTGGTCTTACAGGCCATCATCCGCATCGACCATCGTTTTTTTTTTCCTCTCTTCAAGTGGAGGTTCGTTCGGCCCACTACCGAACAAGAAAACACGACCACAATAACAATATGAGAAATGGAACAAACTAACCCGGCAACGGATCTCTCAGTAAAGTTAACAGACAATTGCAGAAAGATGAGCAGGGGACCAAAAAATCCACAACTCTCTTCTTATTTGTGTTCAAGTAAGAAAAATCATTTGATATAATGTAGGAGGAGAATCTAGACCTGCTGATCCAAAATGTCAAAAGCCCAATTACAAACTTACCAAACAAGATCCACCATGAAACTTCACGAACACCTGATCTAACACCTAAATGGAGAGCCACTTAACTCGACATTAAAATAAGGAGAAAAATCCAAGGCAATAATGAGAGACTCTCAAGATAGCCCCCAAACATGCACTAAGACAAAAAAAACTAGCTCGACGCATGTTCCACTTATTAATTTGACAAATTGTTAGCTCTTTAGAACCCTTAGTTTGGTGAATGCAAAATGGTTGACACTCCTACCAGATATTGGCTAGTAGATCCCACGTAAACGACGATGACTCAAAATGAAGTGGAGTGTTAAAGAGGAAGATAATAAATTGCTCACAACTACGCCCACGATCCTCGTAACAAGCAACAACGTCCACAATGGCCTCTACGTTGAAGTTATGCCCACAACTTGACCTTAACTAATGTCACGCCGTATGAAAGTATCTAAGAAGAGCAACCACCTCCTTTAAATTCCAAAAGAGCCCTTCACCTAAGATAACTGACATTCTGCACTCAAGTTGATGAAGGGCGATCTTGAATGACCTCATCATTTTATTTTGTACTGTTGCCCCTTATTGACTTAGACATCAAAAAAAAATTCTTGGAGATCCTCATTCCAAGACCCTTGATCTTCCATTCCCCTTTGCAAATCTCTCTCTTGATGAACGAAAAGTGCCATCTTATTTTTCAATTCTGAAGGCCATCCTATGATTTGCAATCAGGTTCAAGACCGTACATCCTCAAAGAAGAAACAATAAATTATCCACAAGAATAACTCAACTTGAAGTGGACAGTATTATGAAATATGTGACAATTAATAACTACTTAATACATTGGCATCTTCATATACATGTATTCCTGCAAAGTGCAAACTCTCATATTTTTGTTATATACGTGCGTACCTCCGAATGCATTATCTCCATTTAAAATTTTAGGTTTTTGAAAAAATAATCATATTAAGAGAAAATAAATAAATCTTATTTACAAATATACTTATTTCACTACAGATTAGACTATATCTCTACACCCTCAATGTTATAAATTGATATATCATTTAAATTTCTAAATAGTTAGAGATATACACTTTTCAGCAAACTTGATCGTGCCGTTCGGATCAACTGTACCGCATCATTTTGGCACCCCCAACCCGATTTCCTCCTCCCCGCGCCACCCCTCCCTGTTGTTCGTCGACCCTCTCTCCCCCTGGGTCACCTGCCCCCAACCTCTACACACCAACCTTCGTCGGCCCCCCTCCCCCCCCCCCCTCTTTCTCACCCGATAGTGTTGACCATGTCAAAGCCATCACACCGTGCCACCGCGATCCACGACACAACCAACCATACTTCCGAAACTTATACCAGATATACCAAACAATGTTAATAAATGTAAAAAAAATAAAATAAAATTAACACACGACATCTCATCGTGCCAAAACGAAATCTAACTTGAGGATGGTTCCATCATTTCAGTCTAAGTTAAAGTCGAGGATATAATTGCATCTATATAATGTATTCACATATTTTTTGAGAGTTAATAAAAATGAAGGTTATATGTCAAAAGATACCGCTTTGGAGTATATATACGAAAGAACCTTAATATATCTATGTCAAACCACAACAGTAGGACAGGGTTTGACCCTGTCAGGCTAGGGCCAAAGATAAAAGGTCAAGTTTAGACCGGGGTGTGGACCGAGTGGTCAGGCTTCCTCAAGTCTCAACACAACAACACACAACCCCCAACACACACACACACACACACACACCCCCCCCCCCCAAAAAAAAAAAAAAAAAACATATATGATACTCTGATAGTATGATTATGATAAGTTCCCTCATGTTTATTTACTTTTGATATTTGTCAACAAGCCCGGCTAAGGAAGCATGAACAACAAATTAATAAGTCAGATTCTCTTATTCCGTTTACAGTGGGGCCCACACCTTGCAGTGCATTGGCCAACAAGGCATTCAAAGCGTGGAAGTCTTCAAAGTCGGTGTTCTTATTTTTATCCCTTACCACAACCTTTTAGCCCAATAGCAACAGGAGCAAGGAACAATTAATACCAGGAAAACTACTTACCTCTTCCACCCACCCATCAATGGGCCCAAAAGACCCAACAATTTCCAGCCAAATAAAATGCATACCGATCAACTAATATATATATTTTTTAAATTGTACCTTCAAACACAGGAAACTCATAATAATTAGTACCAGAAGGTAACAGGAAAATTTACATGAATGGAGGCAACAATTTAAACAAAAGGCCTCACCTCACCTAATCCTAACCTGTGCTGTTCTACCCAGCAACCATGTACATATCAAGCGACAGGCTCTCTATATATGTTACTGAAATACTAAGCTTCCTGGGATCCTTTTCTTATCCTTGACAGCACACAGAGGGCAATATTACTATTATTATAATATCAAGCGGCGAAATATTCTATCTGAATTCTGAAACAGGAATTTCTAGGTAAAATTCTGACGGCCCCGGGGGATAACGGAGGCGAGGCGCCGCCAGATTTTTCACCAGGCACCCCGGCGTGTGGAGGATCGTCGTCCCAGAACCTACAGTCCTATAATCTTCCTCTTCTCTACCCACTCGCCCACGCCATGGAGAAGAATCACAGACGCAAGATGGAAGGAGAGGAATGGGGGGAGGGTCCTCTGTATTACCTCCACCGGGATCAGGATAGAATCGGCGGCCGGTCGGCGACCTGGTATATGTCCGCCGTCACCTCTGACAACCACAGCCCGGGGAACAGCATCTGCACCAAAACAAAAGTATTGGGAACATAAGAACATGGAACGGGGAGAAGGGTAAGGTGCTCTTTCTCGTGTTATGATGGGGGACTGGTGGTTTAGTTTGAGCGTACGTCGAGCTGCTTTTGTACGATGCGAGGCCGCTTCTTCGGACGGCGCGAGGCACGGCGACCGGTGAAGGCGTAGAGGTCCTCGTCGATCTCCTCCTTAGTCAGCGGCACCGAGAACCGAGACCGCCGCCTACGGCTCCTTTCCGGCGCGCCGGACCTCAGGCGGGAAGCCTGGTTCGCCGGGGGAGAGGGCGCCGGCGACGGGGTTGGGGAGCTAGGGCTGGGGGTCGGATGCTGGCTGGGCTGACGGCCGTTGCAGACTGTCGACTTCCTCGTTCGCAAGTTCCATGGTAGCTCCTCAACAGCGGCGGCGGCGCCAGGGACAAGTGAGGCAGAAGCGGAAGCACCAGGTACGGCCGCCGCCGAAGCGGGGGAGGAAGAGGGAGCTGGCGACACTCTGTGGCCGTCGCGGTCGTCCGCTTCCTCGACCGGCGCCACCGCCGGCTGGTTACTCCTCCCCTCCCCGGGCGACACGGCCGGGAGCTCGATCCGCCCCACCGCCTCCCGCAGATGGTCCATCAGCTTCGCTCTGATCCGCTCGAAGCCGTCGTCGCTAGACCCCGCAGGCTTCCGCTCCGTCGACGGCGCCGGTAGGGACGACGCCGGCGAGGCTACGGAGGCGTCGCCATCGCCGTCTACGCCGGCGCACTGGAGCAGGCGCTGGTTAGCCCAGGCCGCGCGGAAGGGGGCGATCGGGTGACGGGAGCGCGGCTTACCCCCCAACGCGACCGGGCGGTGTGCCGGCGGGGACGGGGAGGACGATGAGGCGGCGGCCGCGGCCGCCGTCATGACTTCCACGGCCCTCGGGACGTCGCCGGGGTACAGCATGGCGTCAGATCCGGCGGGGCAGGGCCGCAGGGGCACGTCCGGCTATCTATCTGGTCGGCGGAGAGATGGCCGGCGGAAGGGAGAGAGGGGTGGGGTGAGAGAGAGAGAAGAGAGAGAAAGCCAAAGAGGGAGTTATGTGGCAGGGTCGCGGCTATGGCGGCAGGTTCCCGTTTGGGGTCAGGGAGGCGTGAAATGGCTCCTCTTTAAAGTGTTTTATATTACCCCACGGTGGGGGTTTGTTAGAGAGAGAAAGAGAGCGGACTGATCACTGGAACGAGAGAGAGAGAGAGGTGTTTGCAAATACGGAGAGAGAAGGTTCGGTATGAGGGAGAAGAATGAAGTGTGCTGTGATACGCGTCACGGTCTACTGTACCTTCATCCTTCGTCGACACGTGTGCTAATCATCCCTTCGGCTCTCCTCATCGTGCGAGCTAACGCGCATCGCAAGGGCGCACATCGGAGAGATCGCCTCGCTTATATCCCTTTTGTATCAGAGACATATGTAGTGCATATTTTGATATCGGTACATCTATTAAATATGTGCAACTTATTTTTAGAGTTTTTAAAAATAAAATTTAGAGAGATATTATAATTCTAAGGATAAATGATGCACTTTTAATAAATATACCCAATTATTGTATATATATATATATCCATACGATCACAACCTCGTCGGATCCGGCACTAACAAACTTGCTGCTGTGCACGCAACTTTGGTGCACATCAGAGCACAGAGAATGCCAATTCCCACTGCGGGAGTTGAACGGCGGTGCTTCGTGCGATCCTGTGGAGCTGAGGTGGTGAGGACGGGTTCTTTCCGCGCCTCGCGACTAACCCGGGGGGGGGGGGGGGGGGTCGTTGTTGGTAGGGGTGTAAACGAGTTGATACGTTCGACGAGTAATTTGAAATTCGACTCGATAAAAATTCGATCAGATTCGTTTATTTAATTAACGAGTCGAATTTGAATAAAAAAAAATTCGATTAATAAACGAATCGAGTCTAAACACATGTGAGCTTGGCTCGATTATACTCGTGAACAGCTCGTTTAAGAGCTCATTAAGAACTTGTCTAAGTACTCAATAACACTTTGTTTAAATATAATAAATATATATTGATATAAAAATATTTATTTATTCTTATATAATTATTTTTATAATATAAAATATTTATGATGGCTTAAATGTCATAGACTAAATCCACAGTATATATACACAAATTATACAAATGAGAGTATATACACAAATCATGTAAATAGGAGCATGAACACAAAACTTAGTGTTGCAAGGTCCCCCAACATATCAAACATCTTCTTCCTCCTGAGACCAACATGCGAAGTAGGTGGGCCCCCTGGTGGGGCCGAGAGGTGCGTTGTCGGCTACTGGCATCTCCCGCGACCACTGTGGATCATCCGTCAGTGACAGACGCTGCTCTCAGCGGCTGCAGTACCGTCATCGACAGTGCAGAAAAGGGGGCTCTGTGCGGTGTACGAAGGGGAGTTACAACACCATTTCTACCTTGCCGCGCACCAACTCCCTTTCTTACGATGTCTATCTATTAATCTCATATTATTTGTGACAAATTATGAATATATTTCAAATATTATATTAAAATAGTTACATTAAGTAACTTATCAAAACTATGAGATATGATAAATTTAGGTCTTATGAACGATCAATTTTTTACTTATAAATTAGATTGGACTTACTTATATATACGAACTCGAAAATTTAATTAAACTCGTTAAGATATTCGTTAAGTGCTCGAGTTCGAGAATACTTAAACGAGCCGAATTTGAACAGATATTTTTAAGACTCGATATAACTCGAATTCGATTTGAACTTGATTAAAAATTAACGAACAGAATTTGAGCAACATACTACTCGACTCGAATCTCGTTTACACTCATAATTGTTAGGTCGTTTAAACATAGGCCAGAACCGTAAATCTAAACATCCACTTGACAATACTAACCCTTAAACCGGGTATCGTGGCGCTGTGTGGTACCCAGAAAGCAAATGGTGCATGAGACTCCCGTGGCAGGGCCTGATCTTTGGTGGAGGCTGTGACGTATGGATGTACTCCCGAGTGCTATCGCCCAATATGGCCCTGCCACGTCGCTTATCAAGTCGGTCCTGACGCACTCGTAGACTAACCTACCCCTCGTGCTCCCTACGTGGCACTGGCCGGGGAGTCCAGCGACATATTCTCTGCGTGTAGGCTTCGGCCGAGGAATACGTCACCAGGCGTAGCCCACCCCCCGACTGGCCTAGCTGTCACAGTGTGCATGGTGAGCGCCCGCGGCAGAATCCGCTGCTGTTTTTTTTTTTTTTTTTTTTTTGCCCTTTTCGTTTTGTGTAAGAGAAAGGGATGGTGGGCGAGCCGTCCTGCTAGGCATTTCGCAATTGATTTTTACTTTATTAAGGAATTTCTCGCAGAAGAGTTCCTCCTCATACGATGGTGTCAGCGTACAGACTTAAGCTGGAATTAGATATCAAACATTTCTTTAACAGTTATGAGAGTCTGGTCACAATATAATGTATCCAAGTCTAGGTTGTTGGAATTAATCTCAGAACAAGCGCGTAAATAATAATGTGTTGTAAACCCTATGTATATAATAGGATGTTTGGAATTAATTTTTTTTTAAATTATTTCTATCTAAAAATTAATAATATCTCTATTTTTATCTAAAATTTAAAATTCACCTCTCCTCTGGACTTGCTAGTTGGACAACAAACTGTTCATTAACCACCATTTAACACTGTCTACTGGGTCATCACATGACCACCGAGACCACTTGTCACACTATACACATTAACCATTAAACACACATTTCATTACATAAGCATGCATAATATAAATCATAAGCATACTACAACACACACAAATCTATCAGACTAATAATATGAAACCATACCTAATAGTAACCAGCAGGCCTGGGCTAAGTTCACACCAGAACCTCACAGCCCATCCAACACAACTCAGCCACGGAACCTGAAACGTGTTCGACACTGACGCTGCGCCTTTCACATTAAAACGTGTCCGACACATACGACGCCACTTAACTGAATCGCGTCAAACATACACGGCGTGACTCCAAATTAACGCGACAGGGCACACTGACGCGACCAAGTCGCGTCGGCCCGACTCAACGCCTTTAAACCAGGCGGTCAACATCGACCGTCAACGGTTACAACCGCGTCCATCACATACGACGCAAATAACAATATTAAACAATTCTCTAAATCGTGGCAGACCATGTCGCCGCGTTTAACCTTAACGCGACAGCCCACATAGTCGCGACAAAGCAACTGCCTTAACAGAAACGACGGAAAGCAAAACGCGTCGACGCGATACGACACGTTCAACAGAATCGCGGCGGGTAACCCCGACGCGATTCCAGCTCGTCTGCTAGCTCAACTCACAGGCCGAACCCACACTCCCACACGGGAGAAAAGCCACACACAACAAACCAAAACTATAAACAGGTGATATGTTATTCTCTCAAACCACCCACACATGCATATCCCTTAAACCCAATCAAACCATAAACAACAAACCAAAACTATAAACGCGATAAGACGCGTTCAACAGAATCGCGGCGGGTAACCCCGACGCGATTCCAGCTCGTCTGCTAGCTCAACTCACAGGCCGAACCCACACTCCCACATGGGAGAAAAGCCACACACAACAAACCATAAACAACAAACCAAAACTATAAACAGGTGATATGCTATTCTCTCAAACCACCCACACATGCATATCCCTTAAACCCAATCAAATCATGCTCTTAAACTCAAAACAAGGTAGGAAGTGTGACGACCCTAGATATTTATGCCCATTAAGGCTCCATATCCAGATCCGCCTCAAGCGAACGGACCGAAGTCTCGCAAGAGATATCTCACACAAGTGTCCAGTAAGAATATAAAAGACAACTACACAGTATAAAATACAAGAAAGTACATGTGCTCATACTTGCATATAACAATTTACAACTGTCCCATTATATTATTACATGTCTAATTAAAAAGTACAACTACATGGGGCATACCCCGAGGGAGCACAAGCTTACACAACACTAACTAACTACAACTCAACTGCTGGTGGTACAAGTCTGCCACAACGCCGCTGCAAGTCAAACACACGACAAGCCCTGAAAAGAACTGTAGGGGAGTGAGCCTCAACAAGTCACAGGCTCAGTAGGGGCTACCCAAAACAACAACAAACTACGAACACCTCAACCCCAGAGGGTCTCATTGGCAACACCAATAGCCAAACCATTTCATGCTCACAACAGTTGAGTTTAAACTGCAATTAAATATAAACACATTAACTATTCATAACCTCGGAAAGTAAGAGGGAACAACAGGACTAGCTTCACACCACTAGTCTGCTCAACAACAGTAACGCCTAGGCCTCAAGCCTCACAGGCAAACCACAGTCACAACCAATCATTTAAGCTATAAGCCACACAAGCAAACCACTGCCTTGGCTATAAGCTTCACAAGCGAGTCTCAAGTATGTGGGTAACAGGACTGCTAACCAAAAGTTTGTCCTTTATACCCCAAACCACAATATGTCGAAAGCCACACATAGAATGGCAGAGCTGGCTACAACGGCCAATCCATCACACACGAAAACCACATACGGAAGCTTACTCGAGGAAGGGTAAAGCACATTGAGTTGAAGGTCACACCACACGACCTCTATGAAACACAGTTCCACGTCAACACCAGAAAAGACTGGTATAAGACATACCACCACAAATCATTACCCACACAAGATATAGGTACTTACTACCACAATGTACCAGCACGGAAACCGCAAGTAAACCAGTGCCGTAACAGGGCACACCATAGCGAGCTAAACGACATTTGGTGAATCAACACTCACCAAGCATAACCAAAACTGTGCCACCACTCGGGCACAGTATAAGCCACAACCGCAGTCACAACTGTGCCAACACCAGAGCATACCTCGAACGAGTCAAACCTCGACTATGAATCACAAACGCACGAATCACAACTAGTGGCAAAGCACGAGTCGGAAAAGAACGACGCCACCAAACGAGAACGAACTACTGGCTGATCAGGCCAGTATCCAACCCGGACAACATAACACAAGAACAACCTCTCAGTCTCGCAGTCACGGACGAAAGGTCCAACTGCCACTCCACGAGAACAAGTCAAACAACTGTGGAGACCAACCAACACCACACCTACAGACACACAGCTACAGGTCTATGCCTGGCACCTTTAGGGACTCTGGCCTAAGATCCCTAAAGTGAGGCACTGGAAAACAGGACTAACTGGGGACCAGTGTTGACTACTGGTGTCTGTACCCCCAACTACGAGCGCGCTACAGGCGACTGAAAACCCACAAACACAAACCGCTGCCCTACTGTCGTCTTTCCCTCAGCCGGACGTACAACTCAAACACAGGAGTGAGGGTGTCCAAGAAGATGACACAGACCTCGACGGTACAACACAAGTACCGGGACAAACCCCGAGCACAACAAACACACGTGCCTGGCTCACAAAGAACCTGGGGTACCCGACTAGAGAGGCATTCCGGAATAGGCGTCAGACCACCACACTCAGCTAGCACAAATCACGATATATACACAAACACTTTCTATTACCAATTACGGTACATATGTTAGGAATAGCTTGTTCCAGTCACCCCGTGACTTACAAGCTAACCTACACAATCACACACATAAACCATATTAATAATAACACCACAGCCTGTCATCGGTCACCTTGTGACCTGCACTGTCACACTAAACACAATACACGATAATCACGTAATAACCATACTTATACTTTACTAATTATCCATCGAGGATAACTTATAAAAGATCCTAAAGGATCAAGGCTAGGTTCAAACGTGAACCTTACTGCCACAACACCACGGACTAACACAATAATTAAGATACAATAAACACAATAACGTATGATGTCAGCCAGCCAGGTGCACCACACGTCATTCACATAAACAACATGTCCAACACATGGACAACACGCTCCAAGAGCGCTACGGGTGCCAACGCACCACACATACTACGTAAACATCAAACCGATTACATACATAACACATTGACCACATAAAACATGCTCACCTCGTGAGCAACATGCTCCGTGAGCATAACAAGTGCAGTGGCTCCACCTGTCATTGCCATGCACAAAAAATACAAATAATCGAATAACTAAAACGTTAAAAGCATGCATAACCAGACCTCTCTGCTGAAGTCGCGACATGGGGATGTGTCGCCTTCAGAACGCGACGCCCCGACCTGTCGCAATAAGAAACCCTGTCGCGACGGGTTGGCCTGTCGCGACCTTGTCGCGACGGCAAGGTCTGTCGCCTTCACAGGCGCAAACCCTAATCCGGGAGGAACTCCACGGATTACCACTCTAGACCATTCAAACCACGATTAATTCTCATTTTACATGCTTTATTGGATACCCTAGCATGGTATCTATGGTTTATGAACTGGAAAACACATCAACCACACCATGCACACGATCCAAACATCAAAATAAGGTGGGTTCTCCCTAACTTCGCGAAGAACACGAATTCCAAGCGTTTCCCCCACTCCACGCGACGTCCTCGCGGCGAGAACACGCCTCACGCACCGCCAGAACCTCGAATCGCCAAGAAACCTCGCAGCAGCTCCCCCCTGGTCGAGCAGAGCCTGTGGAAGCTCTGTTCGGCCGGGGTTCTTAAAAACAGTACAACGGTTAAGAACGCGATGTAGCCCTACGTCGCGACCTGAACGCGACGTGGGAGGCCGTCGCCTTCACACTCCTGACATCAGCAGACCACCCAGTGCATGACACTTGGTGCACATGCAGACGTCGACGCTCAACGGCGGCAACATGAACGCGACCACCAGGGCTGTCGCGTTCAGAACGCGATGCATACCCCTGTCGCGTTCACAGGCAAAAAACCTGTGAGCGCTTTGGGCCCACTGGCCGGCCCACCAAGCCTCACAACGCACCCAAACGCCTGAAACACGTACTAATGGGCCACACATTGGCCACCAAACCCACTAAACACGGATCCACGATGATCTGAAAAACGCGCGACGTTACATTACTATCACCTAAAAAGAACTGTCGTCCTCGACAATCAACACAAATCACAATAAATTGGACTATCACCTAAAAAGAAATAAAATCATATACAGAACAAGAAGGATACTCTTTCTCTGCATCAGCCTTTCAATTCATCTACGCTAACTGACTCATCTGTCCATTTCCATCCTTGCTTTGTTCTTTTCTTTTCTTTCAATTCATTTCACAATTACTCTGTTCTGTTGATTCCATTACCTTTCCTTACCTTTCAATTGTAGGCGATTCTACCTTGCCAATGGCACTTTATCTCCTTGGACTGAACCTACTTTCATATTTTCTGAGCTGTGTTTGCAACATTTCTTTCCGGGCCATTTCTTTCTGCTCAAATCCTTTCATTTTATTCCACTACCTTTGAATGTTCTTTCGTACTAAACCTTGCTTAAATTATCGAGTTTCTTAATGCCATTCCATTACTCACTTATCATTGCTAGTCATTATTCTACTTTATCTGCATTCACATAGTTAACTATCTAACCTGTGAGTTGCGGTCCCACCACACTTCCGCTGCGCCACTCTGATTATACAAAATATTTGACAAAATATTTCATAAAATTTGCTTCCATTACTATTCACAATTGCTACGCACTTTCACCATTATTCTGATTCCGGTTAAATTCAATACAGATTGCTTTACTTGCTCAATCAATACTGGAAAACAATATCAAAATTTCCAAACTGCTTTCTCCAATACTTCAATTCTAATTGTGCCACACTTTTTTTTTAAATCCAAATTTTGCCATACCATTACATTACTAACATACTTTATTTTTCATATTCCTTTTTGACTTCAATTTACATCCTCTAGCTGACTAACCACATTATTTCCATCATTTCTCAAAACATCTGCTTTCATCTTTGTGGCGCTGCATTCTTATTTCAAGAAAATTACGCTGCTTAGCTGACTTTACACATATTAACTTTATTTCAATCGGGTCAAATGGCATCTTAAATCGTTCACTGTTTATCTGATTGCACTCTTTTCTTTCTATACCTGACGGTTTCAATTTCCATTCAGCCATGCTCAGATCTGCACACTATTCCTTAACTGTCCTGTCCCTTATTCTTATATCAAATTTTAAAATACTGCCTCGAGAAAACACTTCTGCTTAAATTAACCCACTTTCTGTGTGCTGCCATACAAACTCTTACTAATCACTTCCTCAGTCCTTCAGTTACATCTGCTCCACAATCTATCATACTCTTTCTTTTCCAAATTAATAATCTGCCAACTGTGCCTCCTTTTTTTTTTGCCATGTATTCTTCTCAATTATTTTATTACTTAGCTATTCGTCATGTACTGTACTATTCACACAACAGTTCATACAAACACTCTTCATTGACGACTGCCAAAGCTATAATTTGAATTCAATCTCTTTAAATATCGTAACTAGCTCTGCCTGATTTCTTTATACCACTTAGCTTAATATTGCTCAACGGATTTTTAACTAATCCATTTCTTTTTTCATTCTGACCCGCATAACTCTATCTTACTCTGAACATTCTTAATCTTAGCTCCAATCTTTTTCAAACAGAAACTTTACCTTTTCTCTGCTCAACTACAATCAATTTCTAATCAACAATAACCTTATCTGTAACACTGTATTCCTTAACGAACCAATCTATGCAATTCTCATAAACTGTTACTTGTCAAACTAATATCTTTCTTACAGAGTTGTCAAAAAAGTCCACTATGCACTGATCTTCTTTTACCCTCTCTTTGCTTAACTGACCACTTCTGCTCAGACCTCTAATTATCAAAACACCCTTATCCTCATCGAACGATCATAGTTCTTTGCTCTTCTATTTACCCACACTTCATTTGAAGTCAACCTGTCTTACTTAATCATTCTCAACTTGCCAGAGCATTAATCACATTATTACTCAAGCTACTTCTCAATTCTTACTAACACAAATCTTAAACAATACCTCTGCCAAGGCCCTCATCTGCAACTTATCACACACACACTATTCCTTACTAGAACATTCTGCTGATCTATCGCAGTAACACCCTATATATGTCTCTGATAACTCTGTACTTTACTAACATATATCGGACATATCCCTTTCAGGGCACTACTTTACCTTTCTCCTATAATCTCTGCAACTGAAAACCTTTAAATACTATACTTTAACTGCACTAGTGCCAGGGTGCTACCACACAACTTATGCCATTATCCACGCTGTGGCTCAACAACTGCCCACAACTGCCAATTTAACAAACAGAAACACACGGTTTACGTGCCAAAAGCTCACGTAAAAACTACTTTATATCACACAACACCACAGACTCACTACCAGCAGTGGACATTAATCCATGTATTGGGACATTGTAACTTCAATGTCTTTTTATATTCTAACTGGACCATGCTCTGATACCAACTGTGACGACCCTGGATATTTATGCACATTAAGGCTCCATATCCAGATCCGCCTCCCGCGAACGGACCGAAGTCTCGCAAGGGATATCTCACACAAGTGTCCAGTAAGAATATAAAAGACAACTATATAGTATAAAACACAAGAAAGTACAGGTGCTCATACATGCATATAACAATTTACAACTGTCCCATTACATTATTACATGTCTAATTAAAAAGTACAACTACCTAGGGCATACCCCGAGGGAGCACAAGCTCACACAACACTAACTAACCACAACTCAACTGCTAGTGGTACAAGTCTGCCACAACGCCGTTGCAAGCCAAACACACGGCAAGCCCTGAAAAGAACTGTAGGGGAGTGAGCCTCAACAAGTCACAGGCTCAGTAGGGGCTACCCGAAACAACAACAAAGTACGGACACCTCAACCCCAGAGGGACTCATTGGCAACACCAATAGCCAAACCATTTCATGCTCACAACAATTGAGTTTAAACTGTAATTAAATATAAACACATTAACTATTCACAACCTTGGAAAGTAAGAGGCAACAACAGGACTAGCTCCACACCACTAGTCTGCTCAACAACAGTAACGCCTAGGCCTCAAGCCTCACAGGCAAACCACAGTCACAACCAATCATTTAAGCTATAAGCCGCACAAGCAAACCACTGCCTTGGCTATAAGCTTCACAGGCGAGTCTCAAGTATGTGGGTAACAGGACTGCTAACCAAAAGCTGGCCTTTTATACCCCAAACCACAATATGTCGAAAGCCACACATAGAATGGCAGGGCTGGCTACAACGGCCAATCCATCACACATGAAAACCATATACGGAAGCTTACTCGAGGAAGGGTAAAGCACATTGAGTGAAAGGTCACACCACACGACCTCCATGAAACACAGTTCCACGTCAACAACAGAAAAGACTGGTATACGACGTACCACCACAAATCATTACCCACAAAGGATATAGGTACTTACTACCACAAGGTACCAGCACGGAAACTGCAAGTAAACCAGTGCCGTAACAGGGCACACCATAGCGAGCGAAACCACATTTGGTGAATCAACACTCACCAAGCATAACCAAAACTGTGCCACCACTCGGGCACAGTATAAGCCACAACCGCAGTCACAACTGTGCCAACACCAGAGCATACCTCGAACGAGTCAAACCTCGACTATGAGTCACAAACTCACGAATCACAACTAGTGGCAAAGCACGAGTCGGAAAGGAACGACGCCACCACACGGGAACGAACTACTAGCTGATCAGGCCAGTATCCAACCCGGATAACACAACATAAGAACAACCTCTCAGTCTCGCAGTCACGGACGAAAGGTCCAACTGCCACTCCACGAGAACAAGTCAAACAACTGTGGAGACCAACCAACACCACACCTGCAGACACACAGCAGCAGGTCCATGCCTGGCACCTTTAGGGACTCTGGCCTAAGATCCCTAAAGTGAGGCACTGGAAAACATGACTAAATGGGGACCAGTGTCGACTACTGGTGTCCGTACCCCCAACTACGAGCGCGCTACAGGTGACTGCACACCCACAAACACAAGCCGCTGCCCTACTGTTGTCTTTCCCTCAGCCGGACGTACAACTCAAACACAGGAGTGAGGGTGTCCAGGAAGACGACATAGACCTCGACGGTACAACACAAGTACCGGGACAAACCTCGAGCACAACAAGCACACGTGCCTGGCTCACAAAGAACCTGGGGTACCCGACTAGAGAGGCATTCCGGAATAGGTGCCAGACCACCACACTCGGCTAGCACAAATCACGATATATACACAAACACTTTCTATTACCAATTACGGTACATATGTTAGGAATAGCTTGTTCCAGTCACCCCGTGACTTACAAGCTAACCTACACAATCACACACATAAACCATATTAATAATAACACCACAGCCTGTCATCGGTCACCTTGTGACCTGCACTGTCACACTAAACACAATACACGATAATCACGTAATAACCATACTTATACTTTACTAATTATCCATCGAGGATAACTTATAAAAGATCCTAAAGAATCAAGGCTAGGTTCAAACGTGAACCTCACTGCCACAACACCACGGACTAACACAATAATTAAGATACAATAACGTACGATGTCAGCCAGGTGCACCACACGTCATTCACATAAACAACATGTCCAACACATGGACAACACGCTCCAAGAGCACTACGGGTGCCAACGCACCACACATAATACGTAAACACCAAACTGATTACGTACATAACACATTAACCATATAAAACATGCGCACCTCATGAGCAACACACTCCGTGAGCGTAACAAGTGCACTGGCTCCACCTGTCATTGCCATGCACAATAAATACAAATAATCGAATAACTAAAACGTTAAAAGCATGCATAACACGCTCTGTGTCGCCTTCAGAACGTGACGCCCCGACCTGTCGCAATAAGAAATCATGTCGCGACGGGTCGGCCTGTCGCAACCTTGTCGTGACGGCAAGGTCTGTCGCCTTCACAGGCGCAAACCCTAATCCGGGAGGAACTCCACGGATTACCACTCCAGACCATTCAAACCACGATTAATTCTCATTTTACATGCTTTAATGGATACCCTAGCATGGTATCTATGATTTATAAACTGGAAAACACATCAACCACACCATGCACGCGATCCAAACATCAAAACAAGGTGGGTTCTCCCTACCTTCGCGAAGAACACGAACTCCAGGCGTTTCCCCCACTCCACGCGACGTCCTCGCGGCGAGAACACGCCTCACGCACCTCCAGAACCTCGAATCGCCAAGAAACCTCGCAGCAGCTCCCCCCTGGTCGAGCAGAGCCTGTGGAAGCTCTATTCAGTCGAGGTTCTTAAAAACAGTACAACGGTTAAGAACGCGACGTAGCCCTACGTCGCGACCTGAACGCGACGTGGGAGGCTATCGCCTTCACACTCCTGACGTCAGTAGACCACCCAGCACATGACACTTGGTGCACATGCAGACGTCGACGCTCAACGGCAGCAATAGGAACGCGACCACCAGGGCTGTCGCGTTCATAGGCAAAAAACCTGTGAGCGCTTTGGGCCCAATGGCTGGCCCACCAAGCCTCACAAGGTGCGCAAACACCTGAAACACGTACTAATGGGCCACACATTGGCCACCAAACCCACTAAACACGGATCCACGATGATCCAAAAAACGCGCGACGTTACATTAACATCACCTAAAAAGAACTGTCGTCCTCGACAATCAACACAAACCACAATAAACTGGACTATCACCTAAAAAGAAATAAAATCATATACAGAACAAGAAGGATACTCTTTCTCTGCATCAGCCTTTCAATTCATCTACGCTAACTGACTCATCTGTCCATTTCCATCCTTGCTTTGTTCTTTTCTTTTCTTTCAATTCATTTCATAATTACTCTGTTCTGTTGATTCCATTACCTTTCCTTACCTTTCAATTGTAGGCGATTCTACTTTGCCAATGACGCTTTATCTCTTTGGACTGAACCTACTTTCACATTTTCTGGGCTGTGTTTGCAACATTTCTTTCTGCTCAAATCCTTTCATTTTATTCCACTACCTTTGAATGTTCTTTCGTACTAAACCTTGCTTAAATTCTCGAGTTTCTTAATGTCATTCCATTACTCACTTGTCATTGCTAGTCATTATTCTACTTTATCTGCATTCACATACTTAACTATCTGACCTGTGAGTTGCGGTCCCACCACACTTCCGCTGCGCCACTCTGATTATACAAAATATTTGACAAAATATTTCATAAATGTTGCTTCCATTACTATTCACAATTACTACGCACTTTCACCATTATTCTGATTTCGGTTAAATTCAATACAGATTGCTTTACTTGCTCAATCAATACTGGAAAACAATATCAAAATTTCCAAACTACTTTCTCCAATCCTTCAATTCTAATTGTGCCACATTTTTTTTTTAAATCCAAATTCTGTCATATCATTACATTACTAACATACTTTATTTTTCATATTCCTTTTTGACTTCAATTTACATCCTCTAGCTGACTAACCACATTATTTCCATCATTTCTCAAAACATTTGCTTTCATCTTTGTGGTGCTGCATTCTTATTTCAAGAAAATTATGCTGCTTAGCTGACTTTACGCATATTAACTTTATTTCAATCGGGTCAAATGGCATCTTAAATTGTTCACTGTTTATCTGATTGCTCTCTTTTCTTTCTATACCTGACGGTTTCAATTTCCATTCAGCCATGCTCAGATCTGCACACTATTCCTTAACTGTCCTGCCCCTTATTCTTATATCAAATTTTAAAATACTGCCTCGAGGAAACACTTCTGCTTAAATTAACCCACTTTCTGAGTGTTGCCATACAAACTCTTACAGATCACTTCCTCAGTCCTTCAGTTACATCTGCTCCACAATCTATCATACTCTTTCTTTTCCAAATTAATAATCTGCCAACTGTGCCTCCTTTTTTTGCCATGTATTCTTCTCAATTATTCTATTACTTAGCTATTCGTCATGTACTGTACCATTCACACAACATTTCATACAAACACTCTTTGTGACGGTCCTCGCCGTTCAGACCCGTTAACCTAATAGCGAGCCTGACTCGAGTCCGTCTCCCGCGAACGGGCCAGAGCCTCGCAAGAGATATCAAACCATGAGTCCGTAGAAATATAAAGGAACCAGCTCAATTATTCATAAGATCTGCCAATCTCATAAATATTTACATGAAATATACATAGCTGTAGTACAACTGTAACCAAACTACAACAGAACCTGGGGCATACCCCGAGGTGAACAACAGAAAAGTAAAATTACACTGCTGGTGGTGCTGACCCTCCACTGGACGACGGGCGCGAAATCTCCTGATCTCCCTCACCTGGTAGGATGTAGGGGTGAGCCTCTCGAGTCACTAGCTCAGTAGGGAAACTCCCTAGAAACCGAGCAAACCAACACAAGTAGCAAAACAGGAAATGCTACACGAACAATTTATAATATTATCTAGCAGGATATAAAACTGTAAGTACCACTTACCATTTACTGCTTAACAGGAATCGACGTAAATAAATAAACAGCAAAACCAAACAGGTGTACGAGCTACTGTAGAGAAACGCCACACTCGGGCCATGTCAACTGGTTCGCGACACCAATTACTGACCCGGACAAACAACACAGAACTACCTCTCAATCTCGCAGCCACGGACGAAAGGTCCAGCTGCCGCTCCACTAAACAAGTACAAAGAACTGTGGAGTCCAACTAAACCACCACAACCTGCAGGTCACACACACCGTAGGCCCATGCCTGGCACCTTTAGGGACTCTGGCCCGAGCTCCCTAAAGTGAGGCACTGGAAAACAGGACTAGCTGGGGCCCAGTACGTCTACTGGTGTCCGTCTCCCCCAACTACGAGCGCGCTACAAGCGACAACACAACAAACTCTCTCTAGTCGCTGTCCCACTGCCGTCTTTCCCTCAGCCGGACGTACTACTCAGCACAGGAGTGAGGGTGTCCAGGAAGACGACAAGACCTCATCGATACCCAGTACCGGGACAAGTCCCGAGCACTCACGTGCCTGGCTCACATAAAACCTGGGGCTCCCAACTGAAGAGGTATCCACGGAAGGCGTCAAACTACACGCCACGTACACAGAAACCATGTGCACATCGCACAAGCCACGTGAAACCTCCACGTAAACCACGTGAACACCATATAAACCACACACCACATGCTCTCCGAGCGTAGAGAGAGTGCCAATGCACCTCTTACTATCATCATATATCACAATTATGCTAAACAGATAATTATACACTTACATACATTCTCGGATAACAACTTTCAGCTGCTGTCGCGATAGGGTGTAGCGTCGCCTACAGGACGCGATGGCACAATAGGTTGCCTTCTGAACGCGACGTATCGCGGTGTCGCGACCTGGTCGCGACGCCAAGGGTCGTCGCCTTAGCAGGTGCGAACCCTAATCCGAAATCCATCATCCGGATCACCCCAAACTCTTTAGAACCTACGGTTTTCATTCCATTTTCATGCTTTAATGTGTTCCTACACATGCTATCTAAGGTTTAGAAAGCAGGAAACACATTATCCACATCACACGAATGATCCACGGATCAAACCATTGGAAATCTCCCTACCTTCGCAAAGAACGCGAAGAACGAAGCTCGTACGACGTTTCCAGTCACCCCGTGACTTACAAGCTAACCTACACAATCACACACATAAACCATATTAATAATAACACCACAGCCTGTCATCGGTCACCTTGTGACCTCCACTGTCACACTAAACACAATACACGATAATCACGTAATAACCATACTTATACTTTACTAATTATCCATCGAGGATAACTTATAAAAGATCCTAAAGGATCAAGGCTAGGTTCAAACGTGAACCTCACTGCCACAACACCACAGACTAACACAATAATTAAGATACAATAAACACAATAACGTACGATGTCAGCCAGGTGCACCACACGTCATTCACATAAACAACATGTCCAACACATGGACAACACGCTCCAAGAGCGCTACGGATGCCAACGCACCACACATACTACGTAAACACCAAACCGATTACGTACATAACACATTGACCACATAAAACATGCGCACCTAGTGAGCAACACGCTCCGTGAGCGTAACAAGTGCACTGGCTCCACCTGTCATTGCCATGCACAATAAATACAAATAATCGAATAACTAAAACGTTAAAAGCATGCATAACCAGACCTCTCTGCTGAAGTCACGACATGGGGATGTGTCGCCTTCAGAACGCGACGCCCCGACCTGTCGCAATAAGAAACCCTATCGCGACGGGTCGGCCTGTCGCGACCTTGTCGCGACGGCAAGGTCTGTCGCCTTCACAGGCGCAAACCCTAATCTGGGAGGAACTCCACAGATTACCACTCCAGACCATTCAAACCACGATTAATTCTCGTTTTACATGCTTTAATGGATACCCTAGCATGGTATCTATGGTTTATAAACTGGAAAACACATCAACTACACCATACACGATCCAAACAACAAAACAAGGTGGGTTCTCCCTACCTTCGTGAAGAACACGAACTCCAGGCGTTTCCCCCACTCCACGCGACGTCCTCGCGGCGAGAACACGCCTCATGCACCTCCAGAACCTCGAATCGCCAAGAAACCTTGCAGCAGCTCCCCCCTGGTCGAGCAAAGCCTGTGGAAGCTCTGTTCGGCCGGGGTTCTTAAAAACAGCACAACGGTTAAGAACGTGACGTAGCCCTACGTCGCGACCTGAACGCGACGTGGGAGGCCGTCGCCTTCACACTCCTGACGTCAGCAGACCACCCAGCGCACGACACTTGGCGCGCATGCAGACGTCGACGCTCAACAGCGGCAACAGGAACGCGACCACCAGGCTGTCGCGTTCAGAACGCGACGCATACTCCTATCGCATTCACAGGCAGAAAACCTGTGAGCGCTTTGGGCCCAATGGCCGGCCCACCAAGCCTCACAACGTGCGCAAACACCTGAAACACGTACTAATGGGCCACACATTGGCCACCAAACCCACTAAACACGGATCCACGATGATCCGAAAAACGCGCGACGTTACAGGAAGTCTCCCTACCGGAAGAAGACGCCGAAGAACGCCCCAAAACCTCCTCGCCGACGGCACGCCCACGCTCCGAACGCCATCCTCGCGTGGTTCCCGCATCGCACGAGCCACCCGGAGTCAAAACCGCCAGAATTTCGTCGGAGAAGCTCCACAGCATCTCCCCTGCGCCGGACAGAGCATCCCCTACTCTGTCTGGGCGAAACGATGAACTTAAACCTCTGATTGAAATCGCATCCGGGTCAGACGCCGTGTTTAACCTCTTTAAACGCATCCACCCTAGCCGACGCCACAAAACAACCGTGTGACACGCGTCACAGAGTCGGTTCGCTGAATCGCATCGGGCAAGGCCGACGCTTTCAAATTGCGTCGCCTGGCTCCGCCACGTTTCAAAACAGTGAACCAAAAATGCAAATGGGTTGGCATATCCGGTCCACACTGCTCACCCTGTGCACAGAAACCACACAAACATCCCATTGACCCTCTCTTGGTCAAGAGCACCACGCCTAGATCCGATAAACCCTGATCCGAACCACCGTACTGTTACACTAACCCCCACCGGTAACAGTACTACTAACAGTGCGAGAAGTAAAGCAACAATAAATGAAGACACTGCATAACACACAGAAACCGGTGGCGTAGTACGCAACTCCTCGCAGGAGTGTGCCGAGAGACTGGAACCTCACAGGCCCAACAACACAACAAGCACACACACACAAGGTAGGACCAGCTAGGGTCTATGGCTTGGTGCCTCGACACCATAGAGTCCTTCGACCCTAGCCACGTATGCACACTCAGATGCTCTCCCTCACGTCTGGTCCTCGATCGGTTTTCCCCTATGCCGGACTCGAACAGTGGAGAAGGGCCCCCACGAAAATCGGCTCGTAACCACCACAAGGGGCACGCACTGGATGGAGTTGCACTCGACGTCCAGGCTCATCGGCAGAATAGCTCAACGCCAATCATCCAGAAGAAGCCTTTACCTCAACGTCCGGGAAACACAACACAAGCACGGAAGAACACAACACAAGCACAGACGAAGATGCTCTCAACATCCGGCACATCATGCCAACAGGCGGACACCGCGTGTCAACACCTCATATCACGAAAAAGGGAGCTCAGCCTGTCGGGACCTACCTGTGGGGCTGACGGCAACATCGATTGCCGCCAACCAGGAAAGGGGTAGACGGCAGCATCCTGGCCGTCTACAAAAAGTAGACGGCCACATGCTGGCCGTTTACCTCCAGTCGACGGCAAGCAATCTTGCCGCCTAGTTACTTCCTGAAGAACTTGACGTCAACCGATGTTGACGTTAAGTTCTTCAACTCAGCAGCTGAAAACGGCGCCAGGCCGATCCCAAGGGCGATCCGGCCCAAAAATCAATGATTTGCTGAGGGGAAATGCTTTCCCCCATCACAAGGAACCACTAGAGAGCCGTAAAAACAACGATCCAATGCTTCGATCGGCGATTTCACCCCAAAATCCAACATGGACAAACCCTCCCCAAAAACCACGATTTTATGCAAATCACACAACACAATCATGGCATTGCAACACAGGGGGGGTCAAGGGGCAGAGTCCCTACCTCAAAAACGCAATACAACTCCTAATGAACCTCGAATCGCGTCGATTCCCCTGGAGCTTCACTGCGAAGATGACCCTTCCAACCTCTGTTTCTCGCCCGATCCGTCGCCGCCACGAGCACCACGACCTCCCCACGAGCTCTCATCGGCCGCCGGAAGAAGTGGTGAAGGAGAGGGGTGAGGGTGGTGGGAAGGGGAGGGAGAGGAATGAAGGAGAAGGGGCCTCGGGTCGCCCCTAAAAACACAGGCCGGGCAGGTTGACATCAACATATGTTGCCGTCAACTTGCACCGACAATCCTTGATGTCAACATCGCTTGTCGTCAAGTGACGCCAAGACTATGTACACGGCAGCACCCTCTCCATCTACCCTCTATTGACGTCCACAATCTTGACGTCAACCTACTGTTGATGTCAACACCCTTGACGTCAACAAGCACTATTCCAAAAAAAGATCCGTTAAGGGTCCAATAAGGCCCAAGGCCTTACACTATCCCTTGGGCCCGACAGCGCCTCCGGTTCGTTGTCCTCTCAAACCTTTGGCTGGTGACCACAGCTGCAATTTGGGGCTCCTTTGCAGTCTATCAATGTCGAGCTCCCCCCTGGTGGTTATGGTGGTCGTGGGTTGTGGGTTGCCTATTCATGTCGCTCCCCCGTCAGTGCTCACAGACATACTTTCCGACAGCTCAAAACAACATCGGCTCCTACTACGAGTCTGTGCTTGGCACCTTTGAATGGTCCATGGGTTTCTTGTTCCGAACTCCGTCCGGAGGCATGACCATCCTTGTCTAGAGGAGGTCGACGCCTCCCTCAACTATGTATCCTATTTAGTATGAATGAAGGCATCATCGTTTCACTGTAAAAAAAAATAAAAAATGAATGGAGAACCAATTATAAACCTTCTGATTGAGAACATATTATGTCCCTGTCATCAACCCAAATAGAACTAAGATAAGGATGGATTGAACAAAATTTTGCAAATGAAGGAAGAGAAGAATAAATCAATTTTTCATTAGAAGAGCAAACATCAGGATCTACATGAACATCATAACGAAATTTTTAAAAATACCTTTGTTATGTTCAACCAACAGGCATAACTAGACAATCTCTTCAAACTATAATTAAATCCACATATACTGAAGCTACAACCATAAGAACCTTCACCTAGATCTCCTAAAAAATATGAGTGGCTTTAAGGAGATCACAACTTCATAAGACAAATCTCTATTGCACTGCTCATTGCCACGACCTAAAACTGTTAGACGAGGTGCTCTTGCTTGATCCCCCAAGAGACCTAATGCTCGTTGTTTTCCAACTACACACTTACCAAGATCTAACACTCTGGCAAACGGGAAGTATTGTGCCACATCATCGCACCTCTCCTCCCCGCTCCTCCAATCGTGCCTCGAGATCTTGTAACCCCTTACGACTTTTAGGCTCCCGCAAATGTGCAAATAGGCCCCTCATCACCCCTGGCTGGTGCTCAAATAGCCCAGCCAACCCAAGAACTAGGAGCCAATGCTTGCTAGCTATAGGAGGAAGCAAGCCTCCCTACTGGGTGGGTGGCCCAAGATCAACAAGGACTTCATTACGAGCTGTAAAATTGAAGCATGGCCTTAGTGTGGAAGACTCTGGAACCCGAATTCCAAAGAGCTCAATTATGGACTCTAGAGTGGGAGAATCATGATAAGCTCGACCCAATAGTCTAGACCTAGCCCAATAACACCCATAGCAAGAGAAGAGGGAGAGGGCCAAAGGGGAGCTTTAGTTCCATATCGGCCATGAACTATGTCCCAAGACTACGACGGTCTTCAAGAAAAAGTCAATTGGTGTAGGAAAGCCAAGGTAGTAACACGTGTTAATACGTCACTCATTCTACTTCTCTTCCTTCTCTCTCCTCTTCCCAACTCATTCTCTCTCTCTCAATCCGAGCTAAATTGACTTGAGTTAGAATGGTTTATTTTGGAAACCCTTTCTGAGACTAACTCTTTGTCTTTTTAAGTCAGATCCGCTTAAACACATGGCAAGCACAAGTTAACGCATAAACTAAATAGTTCATAGCTCGCAACCCAAGCTTGGACCCCTCAAGATCAACCCATTTGGAACACCAAGGAACAACCGACTTCATCATGTTCGTCTCCAATTGCTATTGATCCGATATCGGAATCCTCTACAACTCAAGATGCTCAAGATGGAGTTCCACCTAAGCATGATAGTGGTGATATTATTTCAATTTCTAAACTTTCTAGATCAGAAAATATTTTCATATCTGGAGTTACTAGAATCTTTCCATCAGAGGTGTCTGAAATTGAAGATGATGATATTGAGCATCGGTCCCATCGTCTGGGCCTTGTTCTTCAAGCTCTTTTTCGAAGTACATTAATTTTTTTAGAATTGTCATCTTTATAATTTTGACAGCATAATTTTTTTCTTATCTTAGATCTTCTTTTATGGTTGACCTTCAAACTTGGCCTAAGGCCCTCAATTTGATTATGGCAACTGTACCCCAATTTTAGTTTCCTTTATTAATAAAATGGCTAGATGAGTCCCTTCATTAAAAAAAAAAACTTCATCAGGTTCGTGCTGAATATTCCCAGAAGCACTTCATTTAGTGCGATACTGATGGCAAATATTCTTGGAACCCCAGATGAGGTGAAAGGAGGCGAGTAATTGATGTTTCTCTAAGGAGAAAAGCTTATTGCACTTGCATATAATATGACTAGACAATAGCCCATGTGACACCCCTCACATGAGGAGTGATAAAGTGACAATCTAATTGTTGGATGCCACATGGACTTGTTACCTAGTCATATATAGTGCAATAAGCCTTTCTCTTCTCTAAGATACAAACTAAAACATATGCATGGAAGGTAAACAAGTAGAGAGAGAGTATTCTTATATAGTGGTTTTGGCTCTATCTGTCTAATGGATATCATGGTACCTGCTTGGTAGTTGCCATATTTTTGCTATCTAAAACATGCGACACTCTCTAACAAGTGCATTATACATGCATAGTACCTTGCTAGTAGACCCCGTTGTTGTCATTTGCCATATTCTTTTGTTTTGTAGTTAGGATTATATATATATATATATATATATATATATATATATATATATATATATATCACCTTTGTACCTGCCAATGACCTTCGGTTATTCTTGGGCATTTTTCTTAAGACTTCGTTCTAAGTTTACCTCTCAATGTTGTACGAAAAGAATGATTTAACTCATCGAGTTGTGACCAGGGTTTATGTAATTGTGTGCTCACTGCATTTGGTGAGCGTCGACATAAGAAATTTTATTCTCCACGACAAGACCTTGACAGTCTTTGGAACTGCGCTTAAGTGATTTTACTTTCTAAAAATTTAAAAATTTCTCAAAAATTTTCCCACCTCAACTTTTGAGACACAAACTCTAATACATTATCATTCTCTTCCCTTTTTTTTCCCTCTCTATCTCTCTTCTCTAATTTTTTTGACAATCTAACATCTGTTTTCTGCATTTAAGATTTCAATTATTAGAATTCAGAATCACTTTTTTCACTTTTATTGCCAAACGTGCTTAGATGGATTTATCATCTAAACTTAACCTGCTGCCGGTGCACTTTAATTAGGATTCCAAAAAATACTGAGAATTGTTTCCCTTGCAATCCAATTATATTGTTTGAAGTTCTTGCAATAAGTATTTCTTAGCGTTGAGGACCCCGGTTGGATCGATCGGTCAGAACTCTTGCTTAAAAGCAGGAGGTCCCGATTTCGATTTCGGGGGGGGGAATTACCTGATTTACATGTAATCCTCGAGGTGTGTAGATCCGGAATTTTTCCGGTCAAGTGGGGTAAGGGCAATACGGGTACACGGAAAGTAGGAGCTGCCAAGTCCTAACCTTGGAGTTCACGAACACCAATCCTTGAGTCCACAAAATCACACGGGACGGAATTTCTTCGTTATCAAAAAAAAAAAATATATATATATATATTTCTTAGCGTTATTATACGGAAAGAGATGTTGTATCAAATTTTAATTACTTCCTTTAGGTGTTCGCTTGAAGAACTATTCTTAACACCGTTAGGCCATGGGGTTATATAGAACTTTATGGTTAGAGTCAGATGCCTACAAATTCTATATTGAAATTTATCAAAGTTTTCATGTATATATATATATATATATATATATATTTCATTTGTTAAGTTCCTTGTGGATCTCTTGCATAAGATTACATCTGCGGGACGCTCGGTTTACGTACCTGCATGGGGTTGACGACGATCCGAATCGGTCCGGACGCTTATCTTATAACCTGCTTTTGGCTCGTTTTAAGCTTTAAAATAGGGCCTGGTCCCTCCCTCCCACAAATAAGTGAGCCTGGTTCAGACTGGCCAGCTATATACTTGAGCCGGTTGGACCTGGACATGGTTAGGCCTGGCTATGGGATGGGCTCGCCCTGAGGTGTACATGAGTAGGCACACTTGATTTAACTTGTTCAACTAGTTAAATGAGTTTGACTTTTTTAAGAAAATAAAAATGTTAGTTTTCAACTTATTTACATATTAACCCCTCTAAGATCTAGGCCTTCACAACTGCATAGTCATTTGAACCTAAGGAGGACTGCAAGTGCTAATCGACAAATACAGAATATAATAAAGTTGAAAACTAGATAATCTCTGAAGTAAAATCTCGGCATACCATCCAAACAGCTAAAGCTCAATACTTTAAGATGTTTCGGACTGACCTCGTAAGTATCAACCTTACTCTAACCTCGCCTTGATCTCGTCATACATACGAAGACGAGCTATAGCTGTGTCGGAGAGATACATATCTAGAAGGTAGAACGTAAGAACTGGGTAAGACAAGTGCTGTAACACTAAGGGAGCTGCCTGCAAGTACTGCAGTACATGTAAGTTTCATCCCCGAGTCCACCCCTTAGCCGATGGACGCGAACATCTTTTCTTTGGGGGAGGTGAATAGTTACTTTGTCCATCCATAGAATGATAGAATCCTACGTTGTGACTCTCTATGTTGGACAACTCTCTCTCTCTCTCTCTCTCTCTCTCTCTCATGATCCCTTCCTCTTCAGAGTACTCCCCATTCTTTGCATTTTTTTCTCTTATTAGACATCATCAACAAGGTGCTAGAAGAGTGTGGAGTCATGATTCCCTCACTTTCTTCTCTTCTCTTCTCTCTCTCTCTCTCTCTCTCTCTTATACCATGTGTGAAGAATAGTTTTGGATGGGCCAATTTCAATACTATACAGCTCTAGAATTCTATACAGTAATTGAACCCAGACAAACTTTTTACTGGATTACCTAAAATCCCTGAGTAGTAGAATTGATCCGGTTTCCTCTCTTCTTGTCGTTCATCTGGATCGCAGAAAACCGCTCCATGATCCCTGAAACAATGATCTGTGTTGTCCTGTCATGATGTTCATTCACAATATTGTGATTTAATACACATACTCTAATTATGCCATTAACCTCATCTTATTACGTGAGAAATTTGCATTAAAGTTGGGAGATCGGCTGTGCGCTCTCTTTCTGTCGGCTGTCTGTTTAACCCAGTTATTGTGTTCTACGGGCCTTCCTGGTATCTTTGTGAACACCTCATCATTTAATCCTCGTCTTATCTCGATACCAAACAAGGACCGTAATTTTTTAGAACCAGATAATTTAATTTGTCCGAGAAGTAGGTCTTCGAATCCGTTGGTAACTTAAATTAATTGATTTGGTTTGAGCAACTGATGGAAGAGAGTGCCAGCATGCTCTGGAAATACAACTACGGATTGAAATGATCAGCAAATCTCTCATAGGAGGATCTCAACATAAATGCGAGCTAATTAATCTCGAAGATATCAGAGAGACGCGCTGCAGGCCATACTATATGATAAGAACAAGATCCAATCCTTAAAAATAAATGAAGGACGCCTCGATCGAGTCTCTAGTTATCAAAGAGGATCATCATGCTAGAAATGAAGAAACAAAGGGCCGGTGTGGAAGATCAGGTTATTAAAGATGATCTAAGTCATGGAGATGTAGAGAGTGACCAGCTGGGATCTCCAACATGTACAAAATCCAGTTATTAAGAATGAGCTAGATACGAAGATACAGAGGGTGACTAGAATTAATCTCCAGTGGAAAATCCAGTGATTAAAGATGAGCTAGAAATGGAGTCATATCTCCAACACGTACAAGATCCAATAATAAAGATGAGGTGCTCATGAAGATGGAAAGGGTGCCCCCATTTGGTGGAATTAAGCGAAGCAGGATAGAAATGTTCCAGAAGGGTGTGGCCTAAATTCGCGAGGTCAAAGAGAGAGGAGAGGATTGGTGGGTGCTCTATATATATATTTATATATATGGCCTCTGGGTCTTATAATTTCACTGGACCACCACCAGCACCTTGGACCTAAGATCTTCTGTTCACCTCAGTGCTCCTGCTGTGTATGTACATAACATCTTCCCCACCAACATAGACAGTACGATGATCTTCTTCACAAAGATGAGGCCGTCCTCATTCTTGTTCATGTGCGTCGCCGTCCCCATGCTGCTGCTGCAACTGCAAGTCCCCATGAGGGCGTCGGCGTCGTGCGCTGGTACCATCGAGCTGACCTTATGCGACGACTTCTTCCACGGCCAGCAGGCCTCCCCCAAGTGCTGCGCCTTCCTGAACGACGAGCAGCCTTGCCTTTGCGAGGCCATGAAGCAAGACCCTCACCTCCACTCTACCATAAGCTCTGCAAAGGGCCACCAGCTCTTTGCTGCCTGCCACCTTAACTTCCCTGCCTGCTCATGATGATATGCGGACTAAAATGGCCGAGGAATAAAGTGTAGGAACATCCACACATTGCTTGGAGCTCGCCGGCTGCTTCTGGCTGGGTGTCTGATAAAATGGGCCATGCTATATATCATATCTATGCATCAGACTTCGACATGCATCTTTTGCGAGCATTTTATGCAAATGTTTGATAGCTTATTGGGCTTCTCATGGTCAATATATGGTTTCTCTCTTGAAACTGAGGTGTTATAAGCTTCTTAGGATTATAAAATTGTCTACTAGGCCACGGTCAACCTTATGTGTAGTTGGCGAGCCACGATATTTTGGCAACGAGAAAGCTAACAGAAAAGATACGTTTGAACTTGGAGGAGACCCATGATTACATAAATCTAGATTATAAGAGACCCACCAAAAGATGACAACTTGTCGTTTCTGAGGTTATCGTCTCTGTTTACCAAAGGTGTTCCGGCCTGCAGACTGCCATCAAACAGCCCTTCTTTATCCACCTCTCTCCCATGTAGAGAGGATTCCTAAGCCCTCTACTCAAAACGTTTTTTAACATTAGATTCGAATGGGCGGAAGTAGACAAGGTGCAAACTAAGCCCACTAGAGATTGAGGGGGAGTCGCTCCCTGGAGTCAAGATACAATAAAGAAGAGTGGAGGGTGCAGCAACCAATGTAGAATTGCGATGGACATGGGAATTTCTCTCAGCTCTACTTAGTTTAATTGAATGTCCAAAGAATGAGGCGAGGCTGACTTCTATGAATCGATGTGAAGGATAGAATTCAAATGGAGAGTTACCATACCATGGTGACCAAAGAGCTCTCCTTTTACAAGAACATCTGCCTCCTGACAGCTTAGCCGTCCAATACATCAATCACCCTAACAGAGAGGCTCCCAATTACAGAACATAGCATTTCATGAAGTAGCAGCTAATTGACGTTTCTGGTTAGCCTATTACTTTGGGCTGCCATGAAAAAAGTATTCCCATGCCTGTGACAAAATCGACTTCACATTCCAAACTATCCGAAAGACAAACAGATGCACGACGATTCCATGAAGCCTCCAATAAATGTTAGTCCAGTTTACATTTATGGATCCTCATATGGCAGATGACCGAGCAAAAAATATACTTTAAGATATGCTAAGAAGAATAAAGGATGAAGAAACAACTTTCTATCTCTTTTCATTATCACTATTGCTCGAAATGAATCTATACATGAAAGAACAAAAATATACTTTATGATATGCTAAGAAAAATAAAGGATGAAACTTTCTATTTCTCTTTTCATTATCACTTGCTCGAAATGAATCTATACACGAAAGAATTTTGCTGGGTGTTTTTTCACAACCAGCGATCCCTCTTCATATCCCTCTACCTCTCTTTCCCTTTCTCTTTCTCTTTCTCTTTCTTCCCTTTCAACACCTCCGCAGGGCCCTCGAGCTCTCTCCCAGAAGGAAAACAAATTCTAGGGACGTAAACGTCAACTGGAAGGAAGGTGACCAACTGGGAAATTTTTAAATTAGATGGGACGAAATATGTACAGCAAAGCAGGATGCTCAATCCTGGTTAGGTAGACATTGCTCTACAAAATTGGTGTGATCCTACAATGATGCCAAAGCGCGTGCCAAGGCATTGGACAATCGTTGAATTTTCTGCGATAGTTCTGCACTTTTCGAGGAGTAAACTGAGGCATTAGATACCGCAACACTAATGTCATGTTTGACGGCATCCAAACTCCGATAGTAATTGTTCTCCAGTCTCCTCTCGATCATCTCAGGCGATAGAGGAACAGGGAACCTGTAGTCAGAAATGACTTAAGTTACTTTAACAACACTTTCGTTGTATGTTAGTGGGCTAGAAAACAACGACCAGAGATGATCTGACGATGAGTTATGAGATCACATCCTCTAAAAAAACCTCCTGGCATGCAAGACTGAATAGCAAAAGCATATAAGACACTAAGGTAATTCGGGGGCACACTATTGGTAAAAAACTAAATTGTCCAAGCATGCAGGATAAAATGAAGATTCACCTGTTCATAAACTCAGACTTGAGTGCTGCTTGATTCAACCTTAGGATTCCATGAAGGTCCTACAGATTGTCAGGTGATCACTATAAGAACTTCAAAGCACATGGAAGTAACAGAAAAAAAAAACTCCAAAGGATATATAGATGGTATTCACAACAATTTTATGCTGAGAATTTACCCCATTCTTTAACGAGTCCTGCTTTAACTTGGCAAAAGCGGATAGAAGCGTCTCTCTTCTCCTTCCATCAACATGAGGATGTTCCCACTGACTATCAGCATCATGAAGCTCCCAAGGGCTATGGGGATGCTGGCCAGACGAATCATTCTTGTATTGGATGAAGAATCTTTCCCATGGGCTATCCGGAAATTCTGGAGATTTAGCTTTTACTGCCACTATTCGACCCTCCCACCAACTTCCACCCTCATCTTCGTTCCTCCACCAAACTTGACATTTATCCCTGTGGGTCCAATTCCTCTCAATGGCAGCATCATATCTCGTCTTTTCCACGAGAAAGTCCGGAAAGGCAACAAGCTCAGGTAAAGTCAAACCAAAGCTTCTATGAAATGCACAAGAAGATGGGTCTATGAACTCAAGGGTGAGCTTGCAGCAACTCTCTCCAGAACCAGGAAATGTAGAATACTCAAGCACAATGATTCTGCAAAGCTCTACGGCCTTTAGGCTCCCCCACTTCTTCCATGGGCCAACTTCACGAGAATGGGAAGCTTTTAGATATTCCTCATGCCCCTGAGAAGAAAACAAATTTAGGAACCACGGAAGAGAAAAAGGAAATTTGAACAAATATTTCTTATTAGACAATGAATATGAAGCTACCTGTCTCAAGTATGCAACTTCATCACCTAACTGTGGAATATATCGATAACCCTCCTCATGCTCAGACAACAACAACCAAGATGTTTTCTTCAACGGATGCAGATTTTTTCTTTTACCTAGAGGACTCAAGTCACAAGCACTATAATTTTCCCTCCTATTTCGCTGAGACCTTAACCCAACAGTCATTTTTGAAGTTGACCTCCACTTATCACCCAAGAACTGCCCACAGCCATTTAATGCAGATTTTCCTCCAGTTCTGGACATCTCTGCACCACTCTGAGTTGCCCCATTGGACATATTTGAAATGTCTTTTGTTCCCAATGGCGTTGAGTAATAGACTGAGTTAAAATTCCTGGCTGTGACATGATGGTCATAATTTGATGTACTTTCTTGAATATGATTCACATCATCTCCCAAATTTTTTCTACCCCTAGATGAATTTGACCTTTTATAAACAGCATTATACTTCTTAGAATAGGAATCCACGTAAGAGTCTGAATCCTGCGATGCAGACAATCTAGTGCTTTTGCCCTCCCAAGTCTCCACTCTTGCTGATCCACTGTTCCAATCGCTATTGTATGGGCTCTGCCCACTTGTACCTTCATCTGCTTCACGAGCTACTGAGATCAGGTTCTGCTCTGCCTTCATGGGACCATCAGACACCAAGTCACATTCAGAATTCCAATCATCAATAGCAACAGATTTTAGCTTAGAAGATGGACTGCAAGTTTCATCATTCAATCTGCTTGACTTAATCTTCAGCCTCCTGTAGACAGGTTTCCTGTCCACTAGATAATTCACAAAATCATGGGCAGATGCACCTTGGTCAAGAGGCTTGTTAGAATCACTTTTCGTTCCAGGGCCATGAAGGTCCTCACCATGCACTGGCTGTTGTGCGGTGGTTCCGTGCCCATTGCATGCAAGTGGATGTGTTGCTCCTTGTGTAAGAACATCGGGGGAGAGAGGCTGGGATTCATTTTCTAGACCAGGACCAGGCTGTTCACTTCTTGCACCGACAAAATCTTCTGAAACATCACCTGCAAATTGGTCATTCACATCATTTCTATATGCTGAATCGGTTTGATCTTCAGAAAATGAGGGCAATCTAAGTTCATGCTCAGACTTCAGATGCCCACCTGAATTACAGCCAACAACATTAGGAACGTCTACACCTGAACCTTGTGTGTGCCTTGCATCCATTGCTGAAGATTCAGATAAGCGTAAACGCTTTGTTGAACGTGTTTTTACTTCTCCCCACTTAATTGTGCCACCTTTGTACCTAGATGACAGCTCATGCTGACCAACTGCATGTGAAGAAGATTGAGCTTGTTCAGAGGATCCTGGATACGAGCCATTTAGATTAGTACCATTGGATAATGCTCTGGCTGATAACAATGCTGCATAGTCCTCTTGATGGCATTCAATTTTATCATTCCCAGAAGGTGTTTCTTTTCGATTACGGACGGGTAATTTTAAAAGCAATCTTTTCTTAACTAATGGTTGAGTGACTTGAGAAGCCTTTGATGCATCTTCACATTCACCCACCAAAACTTCTTTCTGCTTTCTCTGCTTCACCTGAGACTTCAGAATTGAATGATCAGATTCATTGCTTTGTGTGTTTGAATCTTGAAGCATCATTTCACTATCTGAAGAATCAGTCTCTGAGACATCCTCATCTTCTCCATCTGTTGAAGCTCCATTAATCTGAGAAAACAGAGTAAGAGCATTGCGGGCTGCACGTCTTTGAGGTCTTAATGACTTTGACTTGGAAGATTTTCTCTTAGAGGGCTTGCCATTCCTGGATCTTCTCGTCCTATGATTCTTTGATATGGTTCCATCACGTTCATCTAAGTTTCTCCTTTTAACTCGCCTCCCAGAAGATGTTGTAACTTCAACCTGCAAACAATTATGCTGTCAACTATGGAGTCTGGAAGGAAGCGAATATCAAACAATGTATGCTATGAATACCTGACTTACCTCAGTCTTCTGGATTTTCCTTTTGGACCTACGAAGGCCTTCTTTACTACCATGGTTTCCCTCACTTTCTTCTGCACTGCACTCTGAATCTGCAGAGGAGCTAACCCCTGCACTTTCACCATCACCCTCACTAGAAAACTCCTCAGTGGCATCATATTCTGAATCAGTATCATCACTTTGCACTTCATTTTCTTGGTCCCAGTCCATGGCATCTAGAAACTCAGGCACTGGCTCAACCCATCTATCCAGGTCAATCAATGGAAATTGGTAGTCTCCTCCATTGATGTTATCAGCTGGACCAACAGCAAATTTGACAGAAGGAGGATGCCACTCAATACCTAGGGCACCTAACCGACGACGTTGGTACATGCTCTGATAGGGTTCAGGGTAAGGAATCATACCTGGCATTTTGCAAGTGAGACGAAAATGATTAGCCCAAAACAATGAGCAAATGAAAATGCGTAAATACTAAACATACGAATTCTATGGTGCCTCTCATCTCAGACATCGGATCTTAAGACTTGATTGCTGAGAGGAGGTTGGCCCCAAACATGGGAGAGTTAGCATTCTCAAATTTCTGAGAAATGAAAATCACAGTCACAGGAAATCCTTCCCCAGAAAGTGAAAATTCACTCCCAATGAATTAAAACAACATATTTGCAACTTTATATGAAAGTCCATGCAAGTGAACACGTGTCTGCATTTGCATAGAAAGAGGGAGCAAACGATCACATGGGCAGTCAATATTTCCCAAGAGGGGGGGGGGGGGGAGACAGAGAAATAGGAAATATTCCCAGCATCCAGTAAAACAAAACCTCAACTACTTACAAACCATGTGAAAATCAAGCAGGAAAATAGAAGCACATGGAGATTTAGAGAATCCAAATGCCCCCTCAACTTCAGTACTCCCCAGCTTTGGAGTGTCAACCTTAAGTTTGCTTTCCAGCATCCAATTTCCAAATAGGACAGCGGGAAAAGAATATGGCAGAAAGGATGACAAGAAACTATAATTCTGTAGCATTTATCTCAAGTGTTATCAGTAAGTATTTGTCCATACTTGAATCACAAAGGAGATCCTGCATGTTCCTCCGATGCGGGGGAAGTTGTGTCTCCTGCATGCAAAATCAAGATAACACAGAATATGAATTAGAAAGTAAAATACCAAACCTACACCGATAGAGAAAAGAAGCGCCTGGCACATGTGCTTAAACATGAGGACACACTGCATCGTGCAATCTTATCAAGCACGGAGATTCATGTAAGTTAATTACCAAAGAATGCCAGACAGTGGATATTTAAAGGGACAGTATTCCATAAAAAGGACATTTCCAACAAGCTTCCTGAGCAGACGGACACTGAAAAAACATGTCTTCATGATCTCAGACAAGAAGAAACCATTTCATTTGCTTCGATCAAGTAATATTTAAAACATCTTGAAAATCTTGGCATGCCACCAATCTACCTGGGAAAATGTTATAACCTCAATTGTCGAAAGCAGCTAACTATGCTTTCTCATGAAATCTTCTATTCATCCGTGTACTCCATGACAGTGCATATTGACCATACAATTGACCAAAAAATGGACAGTTCAGGTGTCCTGGAAGTTGTGTCAATAGACTGTGAGAATATTTTTTAAACTTTTTAAAATTTCATCTTTTCAAATTTATCTTTGGGATTGATTTATTTGACTTTTATTTATTTACATGGACATGGTCTTATTTAGTTCGTTTGACCTCCCCACTAACCTCGGTTAGTGTTAATTATATCAACACAAATACTGAACACCCTTGATTAACCATCAGACAACCCCTTTAAAACAGAAGAGCGTGACTCACTATCGAATGAAATGAATTGTACATGAAAGAAAATAAAGTTGCAAGCATGCAATCTATTTTTTTGGAATTTTTTTTATATTTGTTTCATTTTTATTGATCTTTAAATTCAATTTTCTTTTTTTGGGCTATTTTAAAATAATTGATTTCATTTATTTAATTATTTTCGTCATTTATTTATTTAAATTATGATTATATGAATTAAATTAATGTTTTCATTTATTTATTTAATTTAAAGGGAGATTAACTTAGGGTGGGTCAAAAATGATATGAAACATGACTTGTTTGTTATTTTTACGTTATGATAAATTAAGTAACAATGTTTGTGAAATATTTTGTTAAGGTTTGTCGAAAAATTAGTTGATTTTAATTAAAAAAATGATTAATGAAGAATATGAAATAAACGTGACATAGTATGTAATTATACTTATTGAACATGTCTAAGGTTGTAAAATTAGCCCAATAGGCCCATTAACGTTATCACATATGAGAATACAACAAATGTCGGCCCAATAAGCAAGTTAAGGCCCATTGAACATTATGAACGTGGTCATTCATTAAGTCATGGCATAAAAGATACAAATCCGGCCCAATAAGCAAGTTTGGCCCAATAGACCTTTTTAGATACTTGAGAAAATGCGTATTGTGCCTTGCACAATATTCCTTAGGGCTGCCTTGCAGACCCTTCTCCTTGGACTGCCTTGCAGTCTAGAAGTCTTGCTTCTTTGGAGCTAGCAAAAAATCCTCCTTCAAGCTTGGCCGCCCCCCTCCTTTTATAGGGAGTGGGGAAAGACCCCGTCCCGGCCATTTACATTTTTACATATTTCCCCTTGTGTGTTTATTTCTTTTCCCCCCTTTTTCTTTTCAAAGTCTGTTTATGCCCTTAGGGCCACGAGAGAGAGAGAGAGAGACGCCGGCGGTGGCTGAGGAAGCTCCCTGGTGCAGTGAGTCCCAGGGGAGGAGCCCCCCGCAGAGGTGATTCGAACAGGGGAGAGAGAGAGAGAGAGAGAGAGAGAGAGAGAGAGAGAGAGAGACGCCGGCGGTGGTGGCGGCGGCTGAGGAAGCAGGGGAAGCTCCCTACTGCAGTGAGTCCCAAGGGAGGAGCCCCCCGCAGAGGTGATTCGAGAGAGAGAGAGAGAGAGAGACGCCGGCGGTGGTGGCGGCGGCTGAGGAAGCAGGGGAAGCTCCCTGCTGCAGTGAGTCCCAGGGGAGGAGCCCCCCGCAGAGGTGACTCGAACAGGGGACTCCCCCCTCGAGACTGGCGTCCGATAGCGAAGCATAGGGCGACTATCTCATGTGAATCTTTCCAACTGTATTTTAGCACATGTTGCCTTTCAAAGGGTCCATTTCATCTATTCTGCCAATGCATTTCGGCTATTTTGAGTTTCTTGAGATCTATGGTGGAGATGTCATATTTGTGAACTTGAGATGTCGCAGCTTATGCCATACTTGCAGTGAACTTCTCATTTCTTTTAGACTTGCAGTGCCATGGACCATTATCTCATACATATATTTGATATGACAACAATGCCAAAAAAATTTCCCTTACGTATCGAGAATTATGACTTTACTGCAATATATTTCTTTTGACATGCTGCTTTATCCTTTCCTTTTCTCGTTCTTTTTCAGCAAAATCTGATCTTCTGTTGTTTTTGGCTTACAGAGTTGGACCAATTTGGAGACCTAACTGGCTGTTTTGCAAGCAGAGACTGCTATAACTTCTACAAAAATCGTGCAAGCCATGAATTGGCGTAAGATGACGACCTCACTTATGCATGACAGAGCTGTTCGTGCCATTCTTTTGTACATGTTGACCTTCTGAGGACAGACAACACTGGAGCATATAGTTTCTTGAGGGATGTTATTTTTAGCATCAGCACATGCTATCCATTCATTTTGACTTTCTCCTTTTTGGGCTATCCCAAGGGCCTATCTTGGGACGAAGACTTTTATTTGCTATATACATCGCGCTTCTGTGTTCCACCAACAGCATGTGATTTTTATTGATAACATGGGTTTTAAGGCTTCCCCAAAAGTCGTGAGCTATTTCACTTAGAGGATTAGGGCTCCTCTGGGGCCATAACATGCTTGTGTTAGAGAATTAAGACTTCTCCAGGGCCATAATCTTGATGAGGAGATTTGAGGCTCTCTCGGGCTCGGGCTCGTGATTTGGGTGAGGATTGAGGCTACTGGGAACTCGTGATTTGGGTGAGAGGATTGAGGCTCCTGCGGACTCGTGTCCCTCGGGCACGTATTTTGGTTGAGAGGATTGAGGCTCCCTTGGGCACGTATTTAGTTGAGAGGATTCATGAGACTCCCTCGAGCACGTATTTGGGTTGAGAGGATTGAGGCTCCATCGGGCACGTATTTTGGTTGAGAGTATTGAGGCGCCCTCGGGCACGTATTTGGTTGAGAGGATTGAGGCTCCCTCGGGCACATGATCTGGGTGAGAGGATTAAGGCTCCCTCGGGCATGTGATCTGGGTGAGAAGATTAAGGCTCCCTCGGGCACGTATTTGAGTTGAGAGGATTGAGGCTCCCTCGAGCACGTATTTTGGTTGAGAGGATTGAGGTTCCCTCGGGCACGTATTTGGGTGAGAGGATTGAGGCTCTCTCGGGCTCATACTTTGGTTGAGAGGATTGAGGCTCCCTCGGACACGTATTTTGGTTAAGAGGATTGAAGCTCCCTCGGGCACGTATTTTGGTGAGAGGATTGAGGCTCCCTCGGACTCGTACTTGAGTGAGAGGATTGTGGCTCCCTTGAGCACGTATTTTGGTTGAGAGGATTGAAGCTCCCTCGGGCATGTATTTGGGTGAGAAGATTGAGGCTCTCTCAGGCACGTATTTTGGTTGAGAGGATTGAGGCTCCCTCAGACACGTATTTTAGTTGAGAGGATTGCTCGGGCACGTATTTGGGTGAGAGGATTGAGGCTCCCTCGAGCACGTATTTTGGTTAAGAGGATTGAGGCTCCCTCGGGCACGTATTTGGGTGAGAGGATTGAGGCTCCTTCGGGCTCGTACTTGGGTGAGAGGATTGAGGCTCCCTCGGACACGTAATTCTTTGCTTCTTTTTCTCTGTTGTTTTTTTTTTTTTTATTCACATTACCAACCTCAGCGCCCTTTTCAGATTTTCGCCAAGATTGGCCCCCTCTAGTTTTTTCCAACGTGTCCTTATAGGTTTTCACGTTGAGGGGTTTACCCATTTTTGCTTAAGACGTCTTTTCGGATTTTCACCTCAACATGGTTTTTAGACCTTTTTACCATTGGTCCACCATAATGAAGTGATAGACCAAGTCCGTCGGGACACCTCTTTTTTTTAAGCCCCTATTTATTTTATTTCTCTTTTTTTTATAGGGAATTAAAGGCTTCCCTGAGAGCCATAGGATTTGAATTTAGATTTTAACTGGGTTGGCCGACCTTCATGGTGTGTTGGCCAGAAACTTGGGTTTATAGTCGGTAGGGAATTAAAGGCTTCCCTAAGAGCCATTAGAATTTGAATTTGTGTATGGTAGAGAATTAAAGGCTTCCCTGAGAGCCGTGAGAATTTGGATTTGGATTTTGGCTGACTTGGCCAACCTTGATGATGTGTTGGCCAAGGGTTTGGGTTTATGTGCGGTAGGGAATTAAAAGCTTCCCTGAGAGCCATTGGAATTTGAATTTGTTTCTTGGTTGAGTTGGTTGACCTTGATGGTGTATTGGCTAACAACTCAGATTTATAGTCGGTAGGGAATTAAAGGCTTCCCTGGGAGCCATTAGGATTTGAATTTGGTTCTTGGCTGAGTTGGCCGACCTTGATGGTGTGTTGGCCAAAAGCTCAGCTTTATGGTCTGTAGAGAATTAGAGGCTTCCTTGAGAGCCCTAGTTTTAGAGCTTGGATTTATGTATAGTGAGGAATTAGAGGCTTCCCTGAGGGCCGTGGTTTTAGAATTTGGATTTATGTATGGTAGGGAATTAAAAACTTTCCCGAGAGCCATGGTTTTAGAGTTTGGAATTTCAAATGGTAGGGAATTAAAGACTTCCCTGAGAGCCATAAACATGTTTAGAGGATTGAGGCTCCTCTAGGGCTCGTGATTTGACTTTTGACTGGCCTTGACGACTTGTTAGTCAAAAGACATGTGTTTCGACCTTTGACTGGCTTTGATAGCTTGTTAGCCAAGAGGTCATGAATTTCACTTTTGACTGGTTTTGACGGCTTATTAGCCAAAAGACATGGTTTCGACCTTTGACTGGCCTTGACGGCTTGTTAGCCAAGAGGTCTGGATTTTGAGCTTTTCGACTGGCCTTGACAGCTTGTTAGCCAAAGAAGCCCGAAATTTGACTTTTGACTGGCCTTGACGACTTGTTAGCCAAAAGACATGAGTTTCGACCTTTGACTGGCCTTGACGGCTTGTTAGCCAAAAGATTTAGATTTTGAGCTTTTTGACTGGCCTTGACGGCTTGTTAGCCAAAGAAGTCCGGAATTTGACTTTTGACTGGCCTTGACGGCTTGTTAGCCAAAAGATATGGGTTTCGACCTTTGACTGGCCTTGACAGCTTGTTAGCCAAGAGGTCTGAATTTTGAACTTTTCGACTGGCCTTGACGGCTTGTTAGCCAAAGAAGCCCGGAATTTGACTTTTGACTGGCCTTAACGGCTTATTAGCCAAAAGACATAAGTTTCGACCATTGACTGGCCTTGACGGCTTGTTAGCCAAAGAAGTCTGGAATTTGACTTTTGACTGGCCTTAACGGCTCGTTAGCCAAAAGACATGGGTTTCGACGTTTGACTGGCCTTGAGGGCTTGTTAACCAAGAGGTCGTGGATTTGACTTTTTGATTGGCCTTGACGGCTTGTTAGCCAAAGTAAGTCTGGAATTTGACTTTTGACTGGCCTTAACGACTTGTTAGCTAAAAGACATAGATTTCGACCTTTGAGTGGCCTTGACGGCTTATTAGCCAAAAGGTCGTGGATTTGACTTTTTGACTGGCCTTGACGACTTGTTAGCCAAAGAAGTCTGGGTTTGACTTATTATATATCTTTTTGGAACGAGAGTTTTCTCTTTTGTTTGGGTTATCCTTCTCTCTCTTTCTTCGAGCAGAGTTCGAGTTTCCCACACTTCTTATAAGGGCGAAAGGACACAATCATCGTTGTCTCGGTCGTAGCCCCTAAATTTAATTATTCGTTTGAATGACCTTGGGGGTCGTCATTGACAACTCTTGTGTCTTTCCTTTTATAAGGAATGTGGGATATCTCAATCTCACTCTAAAAAGGTCGAGAGAGTACCCACTCTTTTTTTTTCTTCTTTTTTTCTTACACCAATTGTGACGCCCTTTTTGGGTTTTCGCCACAACTAGCCCCCTCTTGCTTTTGTCTGCACGCCCTTTCGAGTTTTCATGCAGCGGGGTTTCCCATTTTTGCCTGAGACGCCCTTTCGGATTTTCATCTCAGCCGGGCTTCAAGTTTTTTTGCCCTTAGTCTACCATTATGAAGTGATAGACCAAGTCTGCCGGGGCACCTCGTTTTTAAGGCCCTCTTTTCTTTTCTTTTCTTCTTCTTTTTTTTATTTAAGAAGATCTCGCAATGAAATCACTTCTATGTCTCCGGAATATGCTGGATCCGACTCCTCCTGTTGTATTGCTTGGATATGCTGGCACTCCGGAAGATGGTATAGCTTCATGTGTCTGCCATTTAATGGCGGAAACAACATTTCCTTCTTGGTCGACTACTGTGTAGGCATCACCTTCGAAGACATTGTCGACCACAAATGGGCCAAGCCAATTGGCTATGAATTTGTTTTTGGATCGGGAGGCCATGACGTCTTTTTGCTTGACCATGACAAGATCCCCCTTTTTAAATGCCCTTTCTTTCGCTGGCTTATCAAAAGCGCGTGACATCCGTGCTTGATAATTCTACAGACGTTGATACGCGACTAGGCGCTTTTCTTCTAGATTTGACAACTCTTCAAGTCGTCCTCCAATTTCGCTTCCCTCTTCAGTACGGAGCCCGCAGTGGAGAGCTACCCTATAAGATGACAACTCGATTTCAACAGGAATGACTGCTTCGGTCTCATAGACTAGGGGTGTTCAAAAATCGGTCCAAACCCCAATTCAGTTCGGTTTGGAACTGGAGAACCGAAATGAACCGAATATATGTATATATAATATAATATATTATAAACAAAACAGTGGCGCAGTGGTTGGAGGCGCCTGGTATCAAGGGCGAGGTTGTGAGTTCGATGCTCACAACCCCCTCCTTTACACACTTTTTTCTGTTTTTTTCCAGTTCGGTTCAAATCGAACCGAACCGGTTCGGTTCGGTTTGACCTTGAATTCGGTTTGGTTCGGTTTTCTGAAAAAAGAGGTGCAAACCGAACCGAACCGTGAACACCCCTAGGGAAAAGGGAGAGCATCCTGTAGGAGTTTTGTAGATGGTGCGATAGGCCCATAACGCTTCATGCATCTTTTCGTCCCAATCGCGCTTTCGGCCATTTACCAATTTGACCATGAGCTTGCATAAAGTTTTGTTGAAGGCTTCGGCTAACCCGTTGGCTTGGGGGTAATAAACCGTTGATGTCCTCCACTCAATTCGAAATTTCGCTATCAATTTGTATATTATCTGATTTTTTAATGGAGTGTCATTATCAGATATGATCTAACTCGGAACAGCGAACTGATACATAATGTGATGCCAGACAAAGCGAGCCACCACTTCTCCAGTAGTTTCTTTCAAAGGTATGGCCTCAGCCCATCTTGAGAAATAATCTGTGGCAGCAAGTATGTATTTGTACCCCTTGGATGATGTTGGGAGGGGACCCACTATGTCCATTCCTCATTCAGCAAATGGCCATGTCGGCATTGTTGGATGGAGTTTGCTTGAGGGTTTTCTTGGCACGAGCCCATAGGCCTGGCATTGGGGGCAGGTTCGAGCAAACCGCTCGCAATCTGCAAATATTGTTGGCCAATAGAAGCCTTTGTTTTTTATGTTGATTTTCATTTTTGAGCCAGATTGGTGGGCTCCACACAGTACTGCATGCACCTCCCGCATGACCATCTTGACTTCTTTCGGAGATAGGCATCTCAGCAGTACCGACGTGTCTTTTTCAGGTGTGAACTTATATAATGTGTCATCTATCAATTTGTAGGAAGCAGCTCTTCGCAGCAATTGCACTCGCTCCCCTATTTTGTCTGGTAGCCAACCATTTTTTGATCTTGAAAATGGGAATACGCAAATCATCTTCTTCTTGACTTTCATTTTCTTCCAGTGCATTTGCCTCGAAGATTGTCAAACCATCATGGCGATTTAGGGTGCTTGGAAGCAATCTTCTATTTTTTATGGTAATTCCCAGTTCACCTTCCAAGGGAAGTTTAAGGGTAGATGCGAGTTTGACCAATGTTGATGCCTGCGCGTTTTGACTTCTTCTGACATATTCTATTTTGAAGTGGTAGAACATGTCGCTGAGTCTTGTAGCTGCCTCAAAATAGGCTTTCAATTCTTCTTTTCGGACTTCAAACATGCCCAACATTTGTCTGACGACCAGCAATGAGTCGCTAAATACTTCAATACATCTTATGCCCATTTCTAAAGCGATTTCCAAGCCAACTATGAGGGCTTCATGTTCCGCTTCACTATTTGTGAGGGGTTCTATGAGAGCACATGAATAATGCAATATCTCTTTTTCTGGGGTCACGAAGACAATTCCTGCCCCTGCCATATTTGTTGATGTGCCATCAGCCTTCAAAGAAGCCCGTGCAGCCCCATCAAAATATAATTGTCAATATTCAAGTTGAGTTTCTTGTACTTCATAAGTTTTTTGAGCGGAGAGCACCTCCTTGTCAATCAATTCGGTATTCAGAGGGGAGTCTTCTGGCACTGGATGGGCTTCTAAGAACTTCGCCATAAGCTGCCCTTTAATTGCTTTTTGCGGCACATAACAAACTCCATGAGAAGTAGTGCCCATTTTCCCAGCTTCCCTGACAGGACTGGTTGCTTGAGTAGGAATTTAAGAGGGTCACATCACAAGATGAGTTGAACCTCATCTGCCAGCAAATAATGTCTAAGTTTCTTAACGGCAAAAACCAATGCCAAGTATAATTTTTCCATTGGTGCGTATCGGTGTTCTGGGCTGACCAATGTTCTACTAAGATAGTAGAGGGGGGTCTCTTTGCCTTCTTCACCCCCTTTTTTCTTTACTTTTTTTTTCTTTTCTTTCTTCTTCTTTTTTTTCTATATTTTTTTTCTTTTTAAAACTAGCAATACCCCCAGTGATGCACCCATGGCCGCAATTAAAGGCTTGCCCATGATAAGTGCCCCCAGCATTGGAGGACTAAGCAAATATTGATTTTGTCAAAGGCTTTCTGACATTCGTCGTCCCATATGAATGGGGCTCCTTTCTTTGTCAGTTTATGTAAAGGTTGATACCTTCCATTCTTGCTCTCGGAAGGATAAACCTTTTCTTGAATTTTCTTTGGGGTTTTGAACAACCCTTATTTCATTTGTGGAAAGATCCTCGTCCATCTAGGCGTCATTCTCATCTATCATTGTTTCAATTATTGGAAGCTTTATGCTGACCATATTTACAACATAGTGAACTGCGGGACCTTCCGTGTCTCCCATCCGAGACCTCTTCTGTCGTTGTAGGGGAATGGTGGTTGCCCCCTGACATTGGTAGGGGTACCACATTACTTGATATAGCTTGGCTCTCGTTCGACTTTGAATTTGAATATTTTACTTCCGACATATTGCCTTTATTTGCTCTGGCATGTCTTTCAGATCTTTGACCATTTCATTCAATTTAATAGTGGCATCATTTAGCCAAAATCATCTAGAGGTTGTTTGGGTACAAGCTTCCCTTTATAGAACACTATTGGTTGTCCTTCAGCATGGTAAGCCAAAAAGAATTTTAGAGGCTCCAGTGTGTGTGGACCTCCCGAGAGATTACCGTTTGTATATGATTTAATGGCAGTGGTATGCCAACTTCTATTACTTGGATGATGGCATTAGTTCCAAACTTGACGATGGGATGGCCTTCGCTCAGGATCCTCCAGCTGCATACTGAGCTTTAATGTCGTCGTTATTTCTTTATTGACGGTGATTTTTTCTTTTCTTTTTGGAGATGCCCCCACTATTTCTTTGCCTTTGTTTGCCTTGTTAAGGGGGCATCATTTTTGCTAAACTCTTGCATGGTTGTGGTGGAGGGAGGATTGCGGCATTGTCGCCCATTTCCTGCTCTCGTTTTTTGTTTTTTAGAGGAAGTTGTTCAGCTCCGAGGGGTACCAAACCTTTTGCCCCCTCCTTAATTGGTGTCTAAGATGGTTTCTCGTTTATTGCCACTGCGGGCATTGACTTATTTATTTCAATAGCAGATTCTTCATCTTCTCATTCTTCTTTTGATTTTTTTTATTTTCCTTCTCAAGACTGCCAATTATTGGAGGATTGTTTCTTTTGCTATTTTCTTAGGTGGGACGACGCCACCGAGGTATAATTTTTTAGGTCGTTCTTTCTTTTGGAGTTTCTTAGGGGCTGGCCTCTGGTTTGTATTCACCAGGTCCAACTAGCTTCTTCTTGCTCATGGTGGAATCTTCCCTGAATAGCACCTTCCACTACCTCCCTCGAGAGTGATATGCAGCGACTTTAGACAGCTCATCTAGCTATCTTGCCTGCGCCATTTGTGCTTGGCCTTCATTGGGACCTAGCCCGGGCCATAACATGGATCACGTTGGCAAAGAACATGAGTTTTGGTTGTTGGTGTAGCTTTGGTGGGTTTACCATGTGTTCCCCCATATCTATAACTTCTGCTTAGATTAGCTTTTCTACTCATTTTTTGAACAGATAGCAATTTTCTAGAGCGTGACCCAGCACGCGATGATATGGGCAATAATTGGGCTTGTCCACCATTGCTGCTTCTTCTGGGTGCTTGGGCTCTGGGAGTGTCATGAGATTCTCTTGGAGACATATGTCCAACAACTCTCTTGTGTGCTCCCTGATAAATGAATAAGGAGTGTTAAGCCTCTCACTTAGGGTGAGGGCTGATCTCCTTTCTTCTTTCTTTGAATTTGAAGAAACGAGGATATCCCCAGGGCTACTGAAAAATCCACGGTATTTATTTCTCGTGACCTGGTGTTTTCATCTTTAGGAGGTTTACCCCTTCCATATGAGACAGTGGGATTTTCGACAAAGAAGATTTCTATCTCTGCCACTGTGTTGTTGAGATGTTCAAATGTCCAGATATTGGCCCCTAGGAGCTTTTCCTTGATTTCTGGCTTCAGACTTCTTTGACATAGTTTCACCGCATCTTCATGTGCTGGTGGTTGCTCACATTTCATGCTCATGTCACGTCATCTTTTGATGAAGTCCAGAGCAGACTCATTTTTATTTTGCTTTAAGGATATGAGTTCTGCTAAAGTGACTATTCTTTCTATCACTCTGAAGCGTTCAAAAAATTTCCTTTGCATATCTTCCCAACCAACTATTGAGTTGGGCTTCAGTCTATGGATGGCAGAGTCGGCCGACTCAGAGCGGAGTCGGCCGACTCTGAGTCGGGTCGGCCCCTGTGGGGGAACACCGACCCACCCACGGGACAGTCGGGACTGGTTTACTATCCCGACTCGGCCCGACTCAGGCCCGACTCAGGGTCGGGATCGGCTGGGGCCGACCCAGCCACCCGACCCGACTCTGCCATCCTTGCTTCAGTCGGGCATACCATTGAAAGGCTGGCTCAGTAAGTGATGTTGAAAAGTACCTCAAAAGGTATGACTCTTCAGTTGCCAATTCTCCCATGATGCTCATGTAATGAGCTATATGTTCATGAGGTGACCCATCCCCATTGAATTTTGAGAATTTAGGGATCTTTGGGTGTTCTGCTGGGAGCTTTTTGAAGAGATGGTGTCCAGGGTATGGTATCCTATATAGGTCATAGGTGACAGACCCCTCGTTCTGCTCAGCCATCTTTGCTTCAATTATTTGTTCAATCATGGCCCTCTAAGAGACCATTGTTCCTTCAAATGAAATATTTAATTGTGGTGCGCCATGCCTTTGTTCTGTAACATGCATCTCTTGAGTTTCCTCATGGCTAGAATTTGGATTTTCAATTGGTTGACTAGCCGCAAATTCTGCACGGGATATGCTTGGTAACACATTTCCAACCTGGGGTGTCGTTGTAGGCAATGTAGGCTGGCTTGCTTGTTGAGGTTGCTGAGATTGCAACCGCTGTTGTGTCGGCTGTGAAGGCTGTAATGGTGGTGATGGTTGTAGTAGCGGTGGCGCCGCCATTCCCAATTGTTGCATAAGGCTTTCCAACATAGCCTTTAGCTTCTGATTTTCTTGCATTACCATTTCTAGATTTGGTGATGAGGGTACCCCTATATTTGGACTTTCAACAGGTCGACCCTGATCCAGAGGGACCGGGTGATTTGATGTAGTGGCTATGTTGGCAGCCACCATGCCTCCTTCATTCTGAGATGGTAAGTCCGCCTCCACATTTACCCTGTCAAACCAGGCTCGAGCTTGTTCTCTTCTGTGATTGGCTATTGTGGGGTGTTGTTCTATATTTGAGGTTTCTGCCTGGTCAGCTATTGCATGCAGATTAATGTTAGAGGCATAGCATGTGTATATTCGCATGCCTTCTTCAGTGATCTGTATTATTCTTCTCTTCTTCTGCCTAGGGCGTACAGTGGCACCCAAACGTTGGAAAACTGATCTTCTAATGATATCATCCTCCCTTTTGTGTTCTTCTGACTTGAAATTTTACCCTGTCTTCAGGCTTGCTTGTCTTCTTTCTTGATATACCCCTTTCCTTTTAAATCCTTTTTGCAGATCAACAGGTACAGAAGGGGTGCATTCTTTGGTCCGAGACTCTTGGGAAGGCTCCCTTTGTCTCTCTGGGACTCTTCTTCTTCTGAAAGTTTGCCACTTTGCTGGGTCTAGCTTCATGACCGCTCTTGCATTTTTCCGTCCTACAAGAGATTCTAGGGCCCTTGTCTTTCGAAGTTCTTGGGCTTTTTCTTTAGTGACCCACACCCGTTTAACACAAGGCGGGGTATATATCCCATCTTTTTCAACATTGGCTTTGTATTTTTTGAAGCTAGCTTTGTCACATTGATTGTTCTTGGTTTCAGCTTTCGTCCATAGCTTCTTCATACTTTTCACCTTTAAACTTGGCTTGTCCTACCATACTTTAGGTAGTATGCCGAAACTGTTCTTTACCGGTACAGTAGCTACATGCCGCTCCGGTATCATTAGGGTCTCACTCCCATCCAGGCGGATCCTGAGATCGCCAACTCGGACGGTCTTGCCAGAACTTGAAATGCCACGTGTTGTGGGCTTTCTCTTAGGCTTGCGGCTTTTGTTCTTTCCAGCAGTTGAAGTGTTGGTGAAGTTGATAGCATAGGTTGTGAACATCTGTATCAAGTTAGCCTCCTGAGCTTGAGGCTCTTCTTTTGCTTTGCTTGCTTCTTGAATCTTAGCAACAGTGGATTGCACGACTGGTATCACGCCAAGGAAATAAGGAGACTCCACCACTGGAGGGAAATCTCCAAACCTGGTTGGTGTGGTGAGATAGTCGTTCCTTATGTGGTCCTGGACCACAAGTGGGCCGAAGAACACACCCAGAGTGTGAGCTGCAGCCGCCATCAGAGAGTTATGACCTGCACAAAAATTATAATGTGAGTACATCTTATTGTTAGGGTGTTGTCTGATGGAGAGATGAAGGGAAGGGAGGTCCCTAGTGGAGTCGCCATCTCTGTGAGAATATTATTTAAACTTTTTAAAATGTCATCTTTTTAAATTTATCTTTGGGATTGATTTATTTAGCTTTTATTTATTTACATGGATATGGTCTTATCTAGTTCGTTTGACCTCCCCCACTAACCTCGGTTAGTGTTAATTATATCAACACAAAGGCTGAACACCCTTGATTAACCATCAGACAACCCCTTTAAAACAAAAGAGCGTGACTCACAATCGAATGAAATGAATTGTATATGAAAGAAAATAAAGTTGCAAGGATGCAATCTATTTTTTTGGAATTTTTTATATTTATTTCATTTTTATTGATTTTTAAATTCATTTTCTCTTATTTTTGGGGCTATTTTAAAATAATTGATTTCATTTATTTAATTAGTTTCGTCATTTATTTATTTAAATTATGATTATGTGAATTAAATTAATGTTTTCATTTATTTATTTGATTTAAAAGGAGATTAACTTAGGGTGGGTCAAAAATGATATGAAACATGACTTGTTTGTTATTTTTAAGTTATGATAAATTAAGTAACAATGTTTGTGAAATATTTTGTTAAGGTTTGTCGAAAAATTGGTTGATTTTAATTAAGAAATTGATTAGTGAAGAGTATGAAATAAACGTGACATAGTATGTAATTATACTTATTGAACATGACTAAGGTTGTAAAATTAACCCAATAGGCCCATTAACGTTATCACATATGAGGATACATCAAATGTCGGCCCAATAAGCAAGTTAAGGCCCATTGAACATTATGAACGTGGTCATTCATTAAGTCATGGCATAAAAGATACAAATCCGGCCCAATAAGCAAGTTAGGCCCAATAAGGAATTTTAGGCCCAATAAGCAAACCCAATAGACCTTTCTAGAGACTTGAAAAAATGTGTATTGTGCCTTGCACAATATTCCTTAGGGCTGCCTTGCAGACTTTTCTCCTTGGACTACCTTGCAGTCTAGAAGCCTTGCTTCTTTGGAGCTAGCAAAAAATCCTCCTTCAAGCTTGGCCGCCCCCCTCCTTTTATAGGGAGTGGGGAAAGACCCCGTCCCGGCCATTTGCACCGTCCCGACCATTAGCTTCGTCCCGACCATTAGTTTCGTCTCAGCCATTTGCACCGTCCCGACCATTTACACCGTCCCGGCCATTTACATTTTTGCATATTTCCCCTTGTGTGTTTATTTCTTTTCCCCCCTTTTTCTTTTCAATGTCTGTTTATGCCCTTAGGGCCACGAGAGAGAGAGAGAGACGGGAGGGAGAAGGAGACCGCAGAGAGGGAGAGATCCGCGGCCTGCTCTCTTCTCTTCTCTTTGCTCAGCCAGCACCAAGGGGAGGCTGAGGAGGAGGCTATGCCGGCGGCCCTTGCTGGAGGGTGTGGTGGCGGCGGCTGAGGAAGCAGGGGAAGCTCCCTGCTGCAGCGAGTCCCAGGGGAGGAGCCCCCCGCAGGGGCGACTCGAACAGAGGACGCCCCCCTCCCCTTGCAGCGGCGTGGCCCACGGGGGACGCTCCTGCGACAGTGGCAGGCCCGGTAGGGGCGGTCTTCTATAGTGGCTGGAGGACCAGTAGGGGGGGACCCCTCTTGCGGCGGCGGTGGGAGGGGAGCGACCAGGGAAGCCCCCCCCCCCCCCCCTCTTGCGGCGGCAACGGGACCAACAAGGAAAGCCCCCTACGCCGGCGACTCCCCAGGCACCCAGCTACGAGAGCAGCGGCAGGGTCAGGCAAAGGTGAGGTTTTCCCCCCTTTTTTCTTATTTTTTTTTTCTCTTCTGTCTTCTTTTCTTTAGGCGAAAACCGGTGCAACATAGACTTGTCTCCCGATCTTGTTAATATTCCTATCACTTAGTTATGAAAATTTTTTATACATATTCTTAAAGCCAGAATCCTGCTCCTAAACATTTTTCAAACTGTAGTTTTGGTTACCCAACACATTGACTGTACATATCACTGGTCCAAACGAGAATGCTTCTAAAAGTGTACACTCAGACTACTAGCAATTCTGTAAACAGAACACAAAACATGCGGCAAAAAAATGTTGCAGTAGTTTCATAAAGAAAGAAAATATGATCCGAAGAGAAAAATATATGTTGCATTCTGCTAAGCCAAGTTCCCTCCTGGTTTTGCAGGTGAAAAGGATGGTCATCCTCAATGATCATATGAAACAAATAATATTTGGCAACACATAGGGAAATAAAGAATAAGCCCACAAAAAAATGCTGGGGGAAGGTAGAAAATTCAAAAGGTGGGCCAAGAGTGCTGTGGGGGATTGCAGGTGTTCATTTAAGACATCTATAAATATAAATCCCACGCAAGGTCGGTTTTTTTCTGATTCACTCAGATTCGGGAGAATCGGGCCGATTCGCATGGGAATCAATGGGAATCGGGTGAATTAGGAATCCCGTGATACGCTTCGATTAGCCCGAATCGGACCGATTCGATCCGATCCACCAAACCATCCCACAGAACCAATGACCTTCCCCATTACGGGGCATAAACAAGCAAAACATGCAACTGAGAGATGAGATCATGAGAAGGGGGTGGGTTAGTAAAATATTTAAACACCAATACTGCACTGGAGATAAACATCATGATCATACCATATTTCAGTACAGCAAACATGCACCAATATGAAGAGATATTTACTAACCTGGTCCAAGACATGCCCATGGGTATCTTGCATAAGGGGGCGATAGTCTCCAAGGAAGAACTGTTGAAGAATCAAAAGTTATAAATGTTAATTCAATTTGTCATCTAACTTCTGGGCGAAAAAGCTAGCTGAGCTGAGCTTTTTGATGTGACCTGGTCATACTTGGCATCCTCATGAGCACCACCTTGGCCAGTGGCTATGATGAATATTTGTCCAACTTCATCTGAAAGCACAATTGATGTCCCATCCCTATTTTGCATCAACAAATGCAGATATAGATTACAAAATCTAATATCACCAAGAGTGTTGAAAACTGGACTAAATGTTGCATATCAGATTGCTTGGCCATGGGAAGTTCCAGGAAATTCATAAAAAGAAATGACAAGGTCCATAGCAGAGATTTCAATCCAATTACACAAACCCATAGCACAAAAAGGCATACCTTCCCCAATAATCACTTATGTGACGATGGACAGAGATGGAGCGTATGTATTTTCATCCATTGCTGAGTTGACTGTTTATTTGTGTGTGACAACATCATGCACTAATCAAGTTTGTCCCAGTTCATACCAATTTATGTGAAAGTTGTACATACAACTTATTTATTCATCACTGTTAAATGGCATAAGGTTATCATCTTTCAATAAGACATTTGTCTTCTTTGAACAGATGCAATGACTCCATGTTCCCTATGTCCTTGTCCAAAGAAATATCAGAACACCAGCATTGACATGAGCAGCTGAAATCTTTAGATTTATTCTCTCATCAAAATAAGAAGTTCATTTCAAATATTATTACTCGCTCTGCACATTTAATTGGCATCAAATCTTGTAATGACAAACCGATACATAATTCATCAACAATTGTTGGTCCTGAATCTCCTGATGAAGTTCTCACATAGCATGCATCAACTTGAAACGATCTAACAGTTTTCTTTGAAAAACTACATACTAGCATAGCATTTATTAGTGTGTTTATATCCATGTGCTTGTAGATATAGAACACAGTGCACGAATAACAGTAGATTATTTTGCGAATGGAGCTTGTAATAAAGGTAAAACTAGGAATTATGTAGCGTCATCAAATTACTTATTAGCTAATTGACTTGTAGGGTCATCATTTAGTCAACCTCCGATCTCATTTTCACGAAAATCATTTTGACAGGTGCATGCTTCTTCCACTTGGTTAGTAAGTTTGTCTTGCCACAGGCCACCCTTTGGCACCCCTCCCCCCACCCCACTGGTTCTTTAAGTTCCATGCATTCATCATCTCCTGTTCTCTTAACCTATATTTCAATTTTTCATTTTTCCATTTCCTCATCCCTCATAATCTTTAAACCTTTTTCTTGCATCAGAATGTGAAGTACATACAAATCAACGATCATCATCATCATCATAACCTTATCCCATTAATTGGGGTCGGCTACATGAATTCTTTTCCGCCACAAATTTCTATCAAGTGCTATAGTCGTGTTTAAACTCAAGAAGTCCAAGTCTTTTCTAATAACATTGCACCATCTCATTTTAGGTCTTCCCATATCTCTTTTACTGCTATCCACTAAGATTTTGTCACATCTTTTAACCGGCGCCGAGTTAGAGCGACGGTGCACGTGTCCAAACCATCTAAGTCTATTTTCTCTCATTTTTCTATCAATTGGAGCTATTATCCCCAAATCCTCACGGAAGCGCTCATTCCTAATCTTATCTTTCTTAGTCTTACCACACATCCATCTCAACATCCTCATCTCCACCACACACATTTTGTTAATGTATTCCTTTCGCACTGCCCAACACTCAATACCCTATAATAAAGTAGGTCTCACTGTCGTTCTATAAAACTTTCCTTTAAGTTTCATTGATATACGACGATCGCAGAGGACTCCTGATGCACTTCTCCATTTTTGCCAACCTGCCTTAATCCTGTGTGCCACATCATCATAAATCTCCCCATTCTCTTGGATGATAGACCCTAAGTATCGAAAGCTACTACTTTTAGGAATATCTTGTCCATCAATTTGAACTATATCTTCCTGTAACACCCTCTCATTATTATAATTACAATGCATAAAATTTAACTTACTCCTATTGATTTTAAAACCTTTAGATTCCAAGGCATTCCTCCAACTTTCTAGCTTAGCATTTAAACCATCAATACTCTCATCAATTAAGACTATCATCCGCAAATAACATACACCAAGGGATATCATCATGTAATTGCTTAGTTACCTCGTTTATAACCAGAACAAAGAGATACGAGCTTAGAGCAGAACCTTAATGCAAACCTATTGTACAATATCATCCGCAAATAACATACACCAAGGGATATCATCATGCAATTGCTTAGTTACCTCGTCTATAACCAGAGCAAAGAAATACGGGCTTAGAGCAGAACCTTGATGCAAACCTACTGTGACCGAAAATTCACAAGTCTCTCCAGTAATAGTTCTCACACTAGTAGTGGCACCCTCGTACATATCCTGGATCAAGTCAACATATCCTTGAGAAACTCCCTTCTTTGTTAATATCCACCAAATCAAATCTCTCGGTACTCGATCATATGCCTTCTCTAAATCAAGAAAAACCATATATAAATCTCTTCTCATTTCTCTATACTTCTCCATTAACTTCCGTAATAAGAAAATAGCTTTTGTAGTAGATTTACTTGGCATAAAACCAAACTGATTTTCTGACACAGTAGTCATACATACAAATGAACGATGACCAGGTTAAAAGAGTACAAACTTAAGGAGTTACAAACAAGAACCAATTTAATAAAGGTTCCACCATTGCAATACAAGAATTAACCAATTGAGTGAAGATTTACATGACTTCTTGTTTGTAACACAAAATATGATGCGGACGTTATGTCCCCTGATTGAGACATGAGCTTTAACTGCTTGCACTTCAAAGATGAGGAGGCTAATGTTCCGAACAAGTTCATTATCACAACTATGTTAAAAAGTCTACATTCTTAATAATTCTCTAGCCAAACTTTCATGTTCAAAGAAGTAATATAGCTATAGGAATAGCTACATGTCAATGACCGTTGCTCAGAATTGATAAAAATATTTTTGTCATTCATAAATGAACAAATCACACAGAAGGAATTTATAAAAACCTGCATAAGCGCATATAACTTGTACCCCTCCCCTAGAAAGTTTGAACGGTGCACTTTTAGACAGGTACCCAGGAATAAAATGCAAGTGGGGCTAGATTCAACTTACGGTGAGAACTTTCCATCAACCAACTTGAATCGTCCAGTTTCATATATGCGAACTGGTGTTCCCTCCCATATCTAGAAACAACAATTACCGATGCCATGAAGCCATGTTAGGACCTACTCAGAGAGAACTGGAACAGATACACAATTTTTTTCCCCTCAAAGAGGCAACTCCAGCAGTATAAACTTACATCCCATATGATTGTCCGTCCATCATAACCAGCACTCATGGCTATTCGTGGGTTGAAAGGATGAACATCCAAAACAAAAGTCTGTCAAAGAGGTGCAGGACAAATAACATCATAATTTTGTCAAAAGTATGTTAAGAACATTATCTTTAAGAAAAAAGCATCTGCAGAAAATGTTTGCTCTACAAGCTATAGAAAAATGGCTCTCAGCAAACTTCTTAGTTAACAAATAGCATGTCATGGAAACAAATGGTTTATAGGACTTCAGGCATTGGTGTAGAGAATTTTCAAAATATATGCACTTGTACAGGGCCCACCTTGTTCGCCTCGAGGGACCATCCAAAGCATACCACACCGGGTCTTGATGTTGTGTCATGCTGGGTGGGGGCTTTCCAGACGTCCAGCTGGAGAGAGTGGAAAAATCTCCAGTGGTGGCCAACATCATGATAAGCTTATATTCAAAATTGGAAATTTAGAATGTCGTTCTTACACCAAGAAAGGAATAGGGTGGCAGGAGGGTTGAGAATAGCAGGTAGGGGAGGTATCTTTTTTAATCCTCTGGAAGGGATTTTCCTCCTCCCCAGCTTTGGATGGTGAAAGTCCTGGTTGATATCTGCAGGGGGACTACTGATCTTATATCAGATGGATCTCTCATTTTTAGTTACTTGTCTGTTGCAAATCCCACAGGCTGTCAAAAGGTTGATTTAGTCCATTAGAAGTTCCTTCTCCAGAAAGGGACAGGTCCAAAGAACAATGGTTGCACCTCATTAGATGGAATAGAATTTGCTCAGGCAAACAAGGGGAGAGTATGTCTGATCATCATTAGAGAGTGTAGCGGAGCACCCCTGTCCAAGTGATTTTGGACACTACACGGGATATTGGAGTCCTTTGGCAGAAGATATTAAGGGCCAGATATTTCAAGAACTGCAGTAGATGGATTTGGAGACCCCTCAGAAAGTATTCCACAAATGGGATGTATTTTTTTTTGTTCTGATTTCATGAAGAGATTGATTATGCTTTCAGTTGGAGGGCTTTTGGTTGTAGATCAGATTTGGGTGGATGCTTGGCATCTGATGTGCCTTTCTCTTCCCTTTCTCTAAAACTGTATGACCTTCCTCACAGAAAATGAAAGGAGATTCATCCTTTTTTGACAGCGTTAGATCAAAAGAGTCTTGGAAATTGAGTTTCAGAAGAGAATTGTTAGGAGTTGGATAGCAGACTGTGTTCAACTTATTAGTTGCATTCCATGAATCCATGCGGACTCTAGAAGGTGGAGATGGGAGAAACATGGTATAATTTCAGCCAAGTCCTATGTGTCTTCACACACTGGGAGAGTGAGGCTGCTGAGTAAGCAAAAGTAATCTCATAAGGAAAAGCTGAAATTCCAAGGAAAGTTTAAATACTTTCATGGGTACATGGACTAAGGAATCATAAAAGAGAGATGTACATTCTGCCTACATTTGGAGATTGGAAAATTCCATGAGAACCTTCTTCAGATTTGGAACCATAAGGATCCTGTGGATCATGCAACCTGTCTGCCAGCATTGCTTGGTGGGGGTCCCATAAATGCTTTACACTTAAAAAGGTGGATCCAGAATGGGCTATCTAGGAAGAGAGGAATAGCATATTCTTCAGAGGGAATGGTGTTGTCGCTTTGAGAATTTGAACAAAGCAGATTTTTGAACAGTGGAATGCAGAGGGCTAAGAATGAAGCCATTTTTCAGAACTTTGAAGCAATGGGGATGCTTGCTGCCTCACAACTCTTTTCGATGGGCCCATGTAATATCTTCTGCTTTTTCCCTCTAAGGACCATTTTAGTGTTCTATTTTTTGTGTATCTGGTTTTATCCATTGTCTTGGTAGATAAGCACCTTTTCAAAACCTTTCTTCTTCACTACTATATTGAAGCCCTGCCACCTTCCAAAAAATGAACTGGAAGCAATTGGCAGTAGATTTACTTGGAAAGGTAATGAGAACATCAGCAGTAGCTTGCAGAGAACAGGTGATCTCAGGTGGTTCCCATTTCTCAGGAAGAGTAAGTCAGTTTGGGTGATCTACAAGCCACACATCTCTTGATTCTTACGAAAGAATGTGTTGGATTGGACATGATATGTATTATAGTAGAGTTATCAATTGAAGCATTTTCATAGTCAGTTAGGGACAAACTTCTGACCACATCTTCCAGTGTTCTCACACAGCTTCAGGTAGTTTGACTGCTACAAAGACGGGAAGGGAGAGCAGCTTATGAGCGAAGTTCTACATGAAAACATGGTGACAAAATTTCTCTCTGTTGAATTCACGGTATATAAGAATGTCAGACATAAGAGGGCTTTGGCAGCAAATTATTTTGTTCCTTTGGCAGGTGGAGGAATGAGAATCAGGATTCAGAAGGGCACTATTGCTATAGGTGATTGTGCACCATGGAAAGATGCTACATTAAGACTATTCTCACACACAGCAAATGTATGGTGATGAATTTAGAAACAGAGGCACAACGAGTCTTCTCAGTTAAGTACATGCACTTATCATGAAAAGGAGAATCTATGAGCAGAACAGGAAAATCCCCTGCACTCCTGCAGTGTGGAAGACATCCACCTCTCCACCCCCCCCCCCCAAAAAAAAAAAATTGTAAAATGGTAAACCTCATATTACAGGATCCAATGAATTGGCAATGGCATCTGAATGTAACCACAGCATATGATTTTTTTTTGAAGTGGGTAGTACCACAAGTATATTAAAATGAAAGAGAATGTACAAGTATAGGTGGGCCAAAACCCAAAAAGAAACCACCCCAAATCACCTACACAATGAGAGCACAACAACGTGTATAAAGCCTAATCCCCCAAACATGCAAAAAGAGGAGATATAGCTGAATTGACATTGCAAAGAGTGGCTCCCCACTCCTTCACCCTATCTCAAACAAAATGTGATAAAGCTTCCTCCGCACGTGAATCCCTCTTGAAGGTATGTCGGTTAACCCCCTCCCCCCCCCCCCCACCCCATAAGATGGCATGAAGGACAAGCCACCGAACCGACCTGCCCGGATTGAGGGGTCAGAACCTATCCCAATCCAGAAGCAAAGAAGAGACATCACCCCACAAGATGATAGAATACCGGTAGGAGCAACCCATAAAAAGGTGATCCAGCAATTCCTCTTTGCCGCCACATAGACAACAAATAGGTCTCAAGTCCGGCAAGAATAGGGCCAATATGTCCCTAGTGGGAAGCCACCCATAAGAAATCCTCCATGCCAATATCTGGACCTTGAGAGGACCGGTCGACCCCCACACTTTTTGAAGAAAACCATATCGCACGCCCTCGTCCGAGCAAACTACATTAGCTGATTTGACTAAGAAAGTGTCTTTCTTTCCCCCATCTCCAGATCCAAGCATCCTCTCCATCCTGCAAGTGAAAGGGTTGAAACAAGCACAGAAGGCTCTAGAGCTACTCCACCTCCTCTTGATCGAAATCACACCTAAAGGTCGGGGTCCAACAGCCTTGTGGGATTTGCTGGTCGAAAGCCTGTGCTACAGAGCCACTAGAAGCAGCCAAAGTAGTAAAGAGGCGAGAACAAGGACACCAAAGAGAAGTCACCACACCATCTATCCTTCCAGAAGAGGCACTTATGATCATCTCCCAACTCCACCTAGGATCCAGCAGCAATTAGGTCCCCGCAAGAGGAGATATCCTGCCAAAGATGGGAGATCCTGTGGCAGGGGAAGGGGGTCAGGTCCAAAATCCTAGAGGAAAAGTAGCAGTGCCTAATCACCTCCTATGTAGTCAAAGGAGTGAGGCGACTGAGGAGTGGCCTCAGCCTCAAAGGCCTAGGCGATGGCCTAGGCGACCAAAACAATATATTATTAAAATAATATATATAGTTAAAAATATAAATATCACCTAAATAGGTGCATTAAAATTAGTATATTTCATCAAAAATATGTTATATCATGTATATGTATCACCTAAGTAGGAACTCACCCTCGTACTGACAGTTGACTAAATATTGTCAATAAGAGAGTGACTCTCTCGGAGAAGTCACATGTATGTTTGACTTTTTTCACCGGACTTTAAATTTTTAGTATTCTAATAGATTTATTTGAATTATGAAATTTTAAATAGTCCAAATTATGAGGGATTAGAAAGTCGCTATTTTGATAGAATCAACAAAATCGTAATTTTCTTCTTGAATGTGAGAGTTTATTTTTTATTTATAAAAGATATAATTTTTTATTATTTTTATTAGATTCAAATAGGGGGTATCTCCTTATTTACATGTAATATCTTAAGTAAATGAAACTATAAGTATAACATTTACTTAAATGATATTTAGGTAAATAATGGAAGATCCTAGAATTGCCTTAGACTCGCCTAAGGGATCCTGAAATCGGCCTGGACTCGACCTAAGGGTTGCCGAGGCGAAATGGGCCGGGGAGAGGCGATCTGAGGTCGCCTTGCCTGGCCTCATGGCCTAGGTGATGGCCTCAATCACCTTTGATAACATAGATCACCTCGGATCATAACCCCACTTCCCCATTCACCAACCTCCAAAACCATTTGCACAGGAGAGCTAAATCAAAGTTTCTAATATTCTTCAGCACCAAACCTCCTTGGTCCTTGGAGGCAATAATCCTGGCCCAAGAAATATCATGCCACCCTCTACACCTGTCCCCAGAATAGAACCATGCTAAAAGAATCTTCTCTGGATTGATTGAAGCTTCCTAGCCATGGAGCTCAGAATTCGGAACATGGAGAGAATATATAGATAGACTATCCAAAATCAAGCTACACAAAGTGAGACGACCCCCATAAGATAACAATCTCACCTTCCAACCTGCAAACATGGACGTGCGCCGCTGAATAATAGGGCGCCAATCAGAACAGCAAAAGGCCCCCGGGGAAAAAGGGAGGCCCAAGTAAGATATAGGGAACTCTCAAATGGCACATCCCAACAGTGTAACCGCCCTCCATAAAAGTCTCTCCTCCATGTTTTCACCTCGATCAGGAGACTTTTATTGAAATTAACCTTCAAACTGGTGACCTCCTCCAATAGCTCCGACAAAAGTCTTGCCATAGCATGGTATTGACTGCCATCCTCTATAAACAAAATAGTATCATCAGCGTATTGAAGATGAGAGAGCAAGAGGCCATCTCTACCCACCTGAAAGTCAATAATCAGACCAGAACCCCCAGCCTTCTGGCACACCCTGCTGACATCATCCTTGAAAATTTCCTTGAAGAATTCCTAGTAAAACTGCTCCTAGTGGGAGTTGAATTTTTTACCTCTTCTGACTATACATGGAGGGCTAAACACTAAGGCTGACCACAGAATATCGTGTCTGTCATGTTGAGGTTGAACCAATGCAAATTATGCAACGTCATTATCATGATGTCCATATGGGACAAGGTTGAGCATTGGCTCGTATCTCCAGAAACACTCTGCAAAACATGCTTTCTGACATAGAAAGTGACATCTAGTGACAGATATAATGGGGTTAAAAATTCTGCTGCATGCTGCCTTATTTGTTACTGAACACGTACAAATGCAAGCACTTTGGAGGATCAAAATCGAGAAGGCCAGTAGGCCATCAGGTTCTGGTCAGCAACTAGTGGATGCAAGAAGATTAGGAGTTCATCCAAGTGACAAATTGTGTTAGCATCCATAGGCCTTTGTAATACTCTCATAGTGATAAATAACCTCATTATAGTTTACGTCATATTATCCACAAATCACTCTCAAGAAAAAAACATCTCCAAATGGATGAAAGGTGCAACTACAAGCCTCAGCAAGGAAAGCCCTTTTGAGGAAAGAGAACAGAAAAAAGCCACACAGAAATGCATGCATGACCATTGTACAAATTGATTAAAATGGCATCAATTGAATAGAGAAACTAATGACAAATCTGAAAATAAAAAAGTAAATAGCATTTTTGGAACTTATATATGCTGCAGCAAGTATAAAATAGTATAACCAAATAATAAATAATTTAAAACCATTAACAATTTATTTGCTTACAGATTCACTGTGGCCCATCAGCGAATGCACTAAGCTGCCATCAGAGGCATTCCACACACATATCCTACAATCTGCAAATGCCAGATGCATAATCATATGGTTAGTAGAATAACCACTGAAGCATTACAGAACACGGCTCTCATGATGGTATCATTGTCTACCCTTTTGCATACCACAATAATATATTAAAGGAAATTGCAAATGTTGTTGTATTTGTATAGTCCAGAATACAAGTACAAATGAATATTAAAAGAGGGCATCTAACTCAAGCATGAATTCCTTTTGGTCAGTCAGTGTTCATCGACCGATACATAATCATATGGTGAGTTGAATAAACACTGAAGCATTACAGAACACAGCTCTCATGATGGTATCATTGTCTACCCTTTTGCATAGGTTGTTGCATATTCAAGAATACAAGTACAAATGGATATACGAAGATGATTAAAAAAAGACATTTAACTCAAGTATAAATTCATTTTGGACAATCAGTGTTCAATGACCACAACTTTGGACCTACCAGAAGCCAAGTTTTGATTCCCATTTTGATCGCAAAAGATATCTTTAATATGTTGGAAGATGACTGCAAATTAGATCTATGCTAAACAGCTTAATAAATTTCTGCTGCATGAAGATAGATCGACGCACACAGCAATGACAAGTTTGCCTATTGGAAAATGCTATTAAAGGTTAACCGCAAACAGGATGCAGCTCTCCTGAAATGACTACTCATGGGAATGAAGTCATTGGTGGGTTGTCGCAATCGTGGAGTGGATGGAAACAGTATGCATTTTTTCTCATTTCATTGATTTTTATCATGCACAATAAATGGTTATCTTGAAGTTTATGCTGCACTGAGATATGTTTGGAAGATGTTCACCATTTTTCTTAACCTTTGCAAAGAGTTTCCCTCTTAATCTAGCACCTATGATTAGCCTTGCTATCGGAAAAGGAGAATCAACAGATAGAGTGTTCTGATGAGGAGGCTTGAAGACTCTTCTTTTCCTTTTTTCTGTCCAAAAAAGTTTTGAGTGACTTGAGGACTACTTGAAACATCGTAAAGGCAAACATTTTAGGGTGGTTTAGGGTTTAAGAAAACATTTTGATCTTAGACTACAAAACATTGCAGGGAAAATGACATTGTTCCATGGTTAGAGGCCATCGGAAAAACCAAATATCAAATGGGTACGAAAACTAAACTGCTGTTACAGAGGAGGAAGGAAGGATTCTAAAGGTAGGAACATTCTTGGGGATGTGGTCATCTGTGTGTATGTAGAGAGCATTCATGAAAGGACCAATGCATTCATTTGCACCTAGAGTAGATATATCCCTAAAATGCCTGTTGATTCATTCCCATGATTTAATTCTGTTTAGTTGTTTTTTACAGGATGAGGAATATATCCTCTCCTATCCTGATTGTACTGTCTCTTTGACTTAATAAAATTTCTAGTACAGTCACCTTCTTTTGGGGAAAAAAATCCCCAAATCTATTACCCAATGAAAACAACTTTACTTGAACGAAACCTTGCCTGTCCTTTTTTCCTATCTTTCCTTGCAGGGGGTGGCATGACATAGCATGGGGCAGAGTGGTGGTCAGCAAAGAAGAGAGTGGCTTGGAGCTCAAGAATATAAAAGATTTCAATATGGCTCTCTTGTCTAAGTGGCTGTGGAGACTTGGGAGTTGGGAAAGGGGCTTGTGGACTATGTTGATTCGGCAGAGGTATTTTGGAAGGAGTAAACTTTGGGATCCCTCGGCTTCTGGCAGCTCTTCACCACTCTGGCGCAATATCCTGGCTTGCAGGGAGTTTCTTATGTCGAAGGTCCAGGTGCATCCTAGCAAGGGAGACATGGCTTCTTTCTGGAAGCATAGGTGGTGTGGAGACTTCACTTTACAGTCTCTATTTCCTACCCTCTTCCAGATCTCAACGGATCACCTGTCATTTGTCTCTTGAGCTTTTGACCCACTCCTCCCAAGCTTTTTTCTGGAAGGATAGGTGGTGTGGAGACTTCACTTTGCAGTCTCTATTCCCTACCCTCTTCCAGATCTCGACAGATCCCCTGTCATCTATCTCTCCGGCTTTAGATCCACTCCTCCCAGGAGGGGCTTGGGCGTCGCCTTTCAGACAGGACTTGACACAGGCTGAGTTGCTACAGCTCCAGATATTTCTGTCAGTTTTGTCTCAGTTTCATCCGGATGACTCAGACGATACATAAGAGTGGAGGTGGGAGAAGGGAGGTGTGTTCACAGTCAGATCAGCTTATAGGGTTATTGCAGATACAGGACTTCAGCATCCTTTCCGTAACCAGCTGTGGAGATCGAGAAGCCCATTGAAAGTGAAGATTTTGATTTGGAAGATCTCACATGGGAGACTGTTGACCAAAGACAGGCTACGTCGCTTCATTCTTGATATTCAGAGTTTCAGACCACTTACACTCTTTGTGTGGAGGAGGATGAGACCATTGATCATTTGTTTGTAGAATGCTCCTACTCATAGGGGGTGTGGAGGGAGGTTGAGAGAAAGTTTGGCTACAATTAGCGTCCTTGCAGGAGTGTGCATCAATTTCTCTTGGGTTGGGAGAGGAAGCAGACTCTCAGAGGAGATAGAGTGGTGTGGAGACTCATTCTTCATGCCACCTTCTGGATGCTTTGGGGAGAAAGGAACAGTAGAATTTTTAGAAGAACTTCTAGAGATGGGGCGGTTGTTTTCAATGCTTTGTGTTAAAGTGAAGGAATGGGTGGCCATTTCTTGTAGTGTGGATTCCACTACTTCCTCTCTTTTTGTTTTGTTGGGGGATTAGTTGTTTCCACTTTCCACACGATCTCAGTATGGTCCTTTTTTGTATAGGGTGGGAGTTTTTTTTTGGAATATACAGTCTACACTTATCGGGGAGCCTAGGAGCAATGGTAAGGTTGTCCCTGCGTGACTTGAAGGTCGCGGGTTCGAAACCGGAAATAGCTTCTCGACTTGTCAGGGTAAGGCTGCGTACAACATCCCTTCCCCCGACAAGTCATGCAGGGGCAACCTTATTGTTGCTCCTAGGCCCCCCGACAAGTCGTGCACTGGTTACGCCTTTTTCTTACCGTCTACACTTGTACATTCTTTCCTTTTTAATACAATTGTGGTAATATCTACTCCCCCCCCCCAAAAAAAAAAAAACCACCAACAAAGATATGTGAGTACACAATTGTTATATATGAATAACCCTAAAAAAGGCACTAAATTTCAGAAGCCAAGTTGGTCTCCCTACTCCAGAAGCAAATAAGGGATTGAAGAAAAAATTGAATCAGCCATGCCAATCCCAGTCCAATCCAGATTGGATCAGCAAATACTGGATCAGGTTCAGTAAAAGAAGAACAAAATACTTTAAATATAAAATAAAATCATGAAATTTGAGGCAAAATAAAAAATAGCAAAAAAAATTTAAACATCTACAAAATTTTCTAATATAAGTAATATCATCACAAACATTCCTTGGAAAAAAATCAGTCTACTTGTTATCCCTACACTTCAGTCTTGCAGAAAGCCAGAAATTACATCTTATGATCTACACCGTACTATCCCAGCATGGTGGTTGCTGTGGCTTTCCTTTCCTGCTGCTCATTGTATCCGTTTTCCCTTTGTCAGCCCTTCATTTTGTTTCAAGTTTTCCTTGATGTGATGACCGTGCATAGGGGGTACCCTATATCGGGTACCCCTTTTCTTTTATTTTGCTTTTATAACATCAATGAATTATAACCATTTGTTGTAAACTTCAAAAGGAAAAGATACATTGATATAGGTTCCATTGAGAAACATAAATTATAAGAATTACAGATTAATATATGTATATGAAAAATCCAATTACCAATGCAAATTAACTTAAATCTGATTACTATTACTAACTTAAATAAGGTTCTTCATAATGATTCTTACAATAGTTTACCTTTTATAAGATATTGAATTCCATATAAATGATGCAACTTGTATAACAAATAAGTTAAATTATCTTAAAGTTAGATTTTTAAATAGAAGAACGATAATTGATCCTCCAAGCATCGATTTTTCAAGTTTGTTCCCAAAAATCCCAACGTACACATGAAAATGAGCCTATTTCAAAATGATATTGTGAGAGAACATTAAAAAAATAGACAATTGAACAAATCAGCCTAAATCCAGTCTGCATCAGCTGATCTAGGTGATTATAAGCCAATTACAGACCAACTCAGGTAGATTCCAGCTGATTCAGGGCTATCCCACCCATGTCTGTCAAGGCGGACGCTTTGGCGGAAAGGAACCCGGCGAAAGGCTGAATGCTTTAGTCTGCCTTTTGGGTACCCAAACCCAAGCAAGCGCCAAGGATGCCTAGGCAGGCACCTTCGTAAAGCTGAGCATCTTTGGGGCACCTTGAGAGATCCAATCCTAAAATAATAAATAAATAAGGTAAAAAATGCTCCCTACCCTAACCCAAGTCCCGATCCCATTTCCCCTTTGCTAGGATGTTCACCAAAGCCATTGAACCCATCCCCAAATCTCCCATGTAGGATTGGAAATAAAATTTTCTTTATGAAGGCTCCGCCCCCGAACCCCCCCACAGAGAGTGCTGCCCCTTAACCCTTACAACTTGACCGCTCAGATCAATTAGCACAATTTGACCGCTGTCAGACGCGGAAAAATTCACCCTCTTTTTTCTCTTTCTTTTCTTTTTCTTTCTTTTTCTGTTTTGTTTTAGCGGGTGTGCCAATCTGTACAAAGAGACAAATTTGGGGTGTCCATTTATTGGACAACATTTATTCCGCGCATTTATTTTTCTCAGACGATTAGGGTTTCGAGTACTGGACATTTCCCCACCGACCAAAGTTGGTGTTAATTTACATCGAGTTAAACTCGAACACCTTTGATTCTCTATCAAAGAAAGCATTTTGTCTCTATTTGTTGTGACAACAATGACCTTAATGGTCGCCCTTTATGGGTACACACTCTTGCAAAGAAAATTGAAAGCTTTAATATTTGTACAAATGTAATTTAAATTACAATTGGTCTTTCAAGACCTGTACAAAGGGGTCCCGATTATATAATCGGGTCTTCAACACTTCATTTGGTCACGATATGATTCTCCTGAATTTGCTTCAGTCACGATCAGACCGTTGACTTGGATTTCATTACAATGAGACTATTGGATCGCCAAGATGATCACTGCCAGTCCATTGTGTTTGCTTCATGGTCACCGTCACCATTTGATTGTGATGGGACCTTTGAGCGGTCTTGCCAGGTTTCTGCCACCTTGTACCCTTTTTGGGTGCTTCTGTTATTTTCGGTATCCCGAGGTCTTTTCAGTCATTCAATGACTTCTCGGGGTACACTTGTCATTTCTTGGCTCCCTGGGGCTTTAGGATCATTTCTTGACCTCCTAGGGCTTTTCAGCCATTTCTTGACCTTTAATGGGAATTCCCGCCATTTCTTGACGATCCCAAGGCCGGAGATGGCCAGCCATAAGCTGGGCTCAGGAGAGCACACACCGCTTCAGAGAAGTGATGTGAGTACCGCTCCACCGAGCCGTGAAACAGCATGCGCCATATGGTTTCCTCCCTTTTAAAGGGACCTTTCTATCACTTCTTGTTTTTAAGGAGTTTACTGCAGTTTCTGACCTTGCAAGAACTTTTCCGCAGTTCTCCACCCTTTGAAGGATTTCGCTGTAACTCTCTGCCCTTTCTGGGATTTCTACAACTTTTCCTTATCAGGATATTTCTGCAAGCATCGGTCGTCATGATCAGAGAATTGAAAACTTGGCCAATGTTGTCTTTTGAAGAAGAAACTTGGAGGAGGCCTGGACAGTATTATATTCATAACTATCCGAGGGATCCTTGTCATTTACTGACGTTTCCAAGTACTTCTGACATTTCCTGGCCTTTTCTGACATTCTGTTATTAGCTGACATCTTCGGGTTCTTTCCGTCATTTCTTGACTTCCCCGAGTAGTTCCCGATATTCTCGTCATTGATTTGACTTTTCCAGGTGCTTCTGTCGTTTCTTGGTCTGCTTGGATATCCTTTGCATTTATTGGCTTACTCGGACATCCCTGCCATTTCTTGGCTTTCCTGGACATTCCTGCCATTTCTTGGCTTTCTGGGGCAGCTTTTGCCATTTCTTGGCCTCTCTGAGCAGTCCCGAGTATTTTCGCCATTGATTGACTTCCCTTGGTACTTATGCCATTTCTTGGCGTTCCTGAGTGCTTCGAGCATTTGTTAACTTCCTCAGGTGTCTTCGCCATTTATTGGCATACTCGGGCATTTATGTCATTTGTTGACTTCTCCGAGTGGTTCTAGGTATTTCTATCATTGGTTGACTTTTCCGAACATTACTGCCATTTCTGGGCGTTTCTGAGTGCTTTGGCCATTTGTTGACTTCCTCAGGTGTCTTCGCCATTTATTGACATACTCGGACATTTCCGTCATTTATTTACTTCTCCGAGCAACTTTAGCAAGTGGGATTAGCCCAGACCCGACCCAGGAGAGTGCACGCCGCTTCAGCGAAGTGACGTGGGTACCGCTCCACCGAGTCGTGCCAACGGCATTCTTGCTTTGAGCTCTATCACCTTTGGAGCTTGCCAAGGGCTTCATGCCATTTTCTGGACCGACTAAGGACTTCCATAGTTCCATGCAAGTCTTGAACTCCGTGAGAGTTTACATGTAGTTTTCCCCTGAATCGGAATATTTCTGCCATCTTTCCAACGACAGAGGCATTTCTGCAAGTTTCCCCATAATCGAGGTATTTCTGCAGCTTCTGCACCTTTCAGGGGTCTTTCTGCAATTTTCTGGATAGCAGAGGGACCTCCCTGCACTTTTGCACCCTTCGGGAACTTTTCTGCAATTTATAACCCTTCACGGGCATTTATGCACTTCTCCCCCCACAAACTGGGATATTTTTGCAATTTTATGCTCTTCAAAGGGCTTCTCTGCAATTTCCCACAAGTCGGGGACTTCTATCAAATTTTCTGGGCAGCACGACCCTTTCTGCAATTTTCCCCCCTGACCGGGGTAGTTCTGCCATTTTCCCCATCCCTGAGGTATTTCTGTAATTTTCTGCTCTTCCCACGGCCTTTATGTGATTTCCCACAAGCCGGGGGCTTCTATGCAATTTTCCAGGCAGCAGGGGTTCTTTAGCGATTTTTTACCTTCCCGGGGTTTTTTCTGCAATTTCTGCTCTTCCCCCCCCTTTACGACATTTCCCACAAACCGGGGACTTCTATGCAATTCTCCGGACAGCGGGGATATTTCTGTAATTTTTCCCTTCACCGGGACATTTCTGCAATTCTGGACAGCAGAGAGCCTTTTCTGCAATTTTTTTCTTGAAGGACTCTTCTGCAATTTCTGCATCTTTTGGGGGTATTTTGCAATTTTCCCTCAAACAGAAGTATATTTGCAATCTTTCCCCATCCAATAGGCTAAGGGGTATGAGGGGGCTAAGAGCCAACCTACCCCTCCAGAAGAGGGTCCAAAGACCCCAAAAGGGCCAAGGGGAGAGGGCCAAAAGACCCCCTCCCAAGAGAGGGTCCAAGGGGGGGCTCCAATGCCCCCTCCTTCTAACACCCCCCCTCCTTTTATAGAAGTGAGGGGGGTGAAGAGAAGGGGGACTGGAGGTGGTTGGAAGGGAGGGTTTGAAGAGGAGGAGGACCCCCTCCGGTTGGGTGGTAACCGGAGGGGGGGTGCCTCCGGTTGGGTGGCAACCGGAGGCACCCACCTCCAGTGGGAGGGGGTACCTCCGGTACCCCCCTCCGGTTGAAAGGGGGCGGCACCCACCTCCGGTTGGAGCTCCAACCGGAGGCACCCAACCCCAACCGGAGGTACCTCATTTTGGAGATTTTTGGGGTTTTGGAGATTTCTGTGATTTTTGGGAGATTTTGGGAATTTCTGGGGATTTTCAGATTTGGGTATTTTCTGAAAATTTTGGGTTTTGATGAATATGGTATTTTGGAGTTATGGGTTTTGGGAAATGGAGGTTTAGGGATTTTTTTTTTGGAAATTTATATGATTTTGGCTTTTTATGGAGGTTTGGGCATTTTTGTGGGTTTTTTGGGTTGAACATTTTTTTATATCAACAACCTGACAGGTCAATCCTCATGTTATATAACCCACACATTGGAGAGCTGCTCCATATGGATTGTGAACCATATCACAGTCATGAAACTATGACCATTCAAAATCTAATGACTATAACTATGACAATGTTCAGAACCTAATGTGATGACGATGAAGTGGCCATCGTAAAAAAATCCTAATTGTTCAAGAACCATATAAGTTTTTATACTTCTAACATTTTTTAGTGTAAATTATGTTATAATTTTAATTATAAAGTCACATTTATTACATTTTTATGGACATTGATTTATTATATACCCATAGATACATAAATTTTATATGGGGGATATACCATATATTGGACGCCACTTGGGCGCCTAAGGTCCAAAGAGCCCAAAAATGCCTTGGGACGCCTTGGTGCCTTGACAACTATGATCCCACCTAAGCTTTTAACTTAGAGTGTATTACCCCCCTAGAATCAGATCAACACCCAGCAATTCCATTCCAAAATTCCAAATCAGCCAATTCTGAATTCGATGACGCAGTGAGCAGAGGAGAGGCACCTCCCTGGCCTTGTGCACATAACAAACATAAGCAAGCATTACACAGTGCAAAATATTGAAATAATCTTGCATCAAAGCTGCACCATCATAGAGGTATTGATTTATTTGGACAACAAACAGCAGTTGCATAGAACTTTACAGATTTTAAACAGAAAGACATGATGCAGCATATGGAATAATGACTCTCTCCCTCCATCAACACCCCAAATTAACCACTAGTGCAACTCACCCATGATAGCAGCAAGCACAAAACGATTGTCCAAGCTCCACACGATCATATTAACACCACGTGGAGTTGGCTGAAGTCTCTGACGTGGACCTCCACGAGGGGGCTGAGGTGGCACAGGTGGTGGGGGAACTTTGAGATGATATGCCCGTGTCCAACGTCCAACTTTACCCTAGATATATCAAAACAGCACATTGGTGATTAACAGAAGAAATAGTGAAGTGCAAATGCAACAGTATATGTACAACAATCAGTTTCATGAACTTTCATCTTTGGCATAACTGTACTCATCTTAGTTTATTTTCTGAGAAAGGTGAACTTAGTTTAAACATATTCAAACTAAGGATTTTATGTTACTTTCTATCAACAAATAATTGCCCTGATCTTCTTACTCATCCTTGAACAATAGAAAACTTTTTATTCTTTCATTTAACAAATGCTAGTATGCCAAAACATATAGTAGAAGATTATTTTGCACATTCAAATACAATTGTAAGCATGTTGAACAAGAAAGTTTGAACACAGCATCCATAAGTATACATAAATGACCAGAAACAACAATAAGGTTAGCTGGAAGAACATACATGAGATCTACGTGACCTTGGAATCCAGATAATTGCACTGCCATCGCGAGAGCAGGTAACTATGTTGTCATGTGTAAACCTAAGGAAAAAGATATACTAGAAGGTCAACTCTGTTGACAAATCTTCTATGATGACCATGCTGCATTTACATTCAAAGCAAATCCACCAGAGAAACATTCACGAAGAAAGACACAGGATTAGCAGCTAACCAAGAATTCTTGAACTTAGGGAGGTTGTCTTCTTTCGAATTATCAGCAGCAGCAGATCTAGATGGCACAGCACAACCACTAACCAACAGGCAGCAATCAAAGTCAGCATATGAACAGAGCAAGTGATAAACATGAAAATGGCCATACATAGCAAACTTTAGGGGGGGGAAGATGTTCCTGTACCTGAATTGCACATAATTGACATCATTTTCATGCCCAGATAACAAATCCATCTCATGATTTGGTTGTTCAGCATCTTCAGAAGTGGGTTTACAAGCATTCCATACCTGTACTCACTCAAATCAGCAGAAAACTCTCTTTTTTTAAGGTAGCAGAAAACTCTTATTATATTCTGTTGTTAAAGATTTCCATACAACCCAATAGTAATGACAGCAAATAACATGTCTGAAATTCGAGTCAATTATGTGCTGCTGATATACCCTTGCATAAGTGTCTGAACTACCAGTGACAAATACAGTTCCATTTGCATTATATGCGCAGCACAAAATTTGATTGCCTTGTTGAATTGAACTTGAAGAGGGTTGGCTGCCCTTACCTGCAACAAGATCAGAAAGATATGAGGTTCCAAGAATCTTTCAACACAGACAAATTTATGTACTGACCAGGGATAGCATCTGGAGGCTTTGGAATGTAAACTCTTGGAGTCGACTGAGAATATCTAGCATCCCAAATACGGCATGTTCCGTCGTCCGAAGAACTAGGGACAAAAACAAGTAAAGGACAAATCAAAAAGATGTCAAGCTGAAGTGTCCATTTTCATACAAATAGTGGGCTTCTTTGAATAATGGCATTGAAGATGGAGAAACTAAAGAAGTTGATAAACAAATAACAATGTGATATGGGACACTACACAATTGTCTAGATGGTTTTTTTTAATCTGTGTAACAATTTACAATTCTAAGAACACACATGCAATGTGAATGCACAGCACACACAAAACAAGAGGGAGATATATATAGAAAGGGAGAGAGGAGAGAGGGAGGGAGGGAGAAAGGTGATACTATGTGACCAGAGACCAGTGTAGGTTGGTTGCCCAGTAGACAGAACCATCTGATAATATTAGATGTATCTGATAAAAATTAAAAAAAAAACAGAGGAATTTCAATGCCTGCCAGTTGGGAACTTAGGGGCACATCTCCTTGGGTGTTATCAGGGTCCCTAACAGCATCATCAGGAACACTGAAAGTGTCAGGGCAGGATACACGAAGCCAAGCTCACAAGGCCAGGGAATCATGACCCAACAGTTCCCACAACTGTGAAACCAATCCAAAGAGAGCTGGTCACATAATAGCGCTTGTTATATACAGACATATGCAGTTACAGACTTACATATACACACTGCACACACACCAGAGAGAGAGAGAGAGAGAGAGAGAGAGACTAACGATAAAAGTTGGTAAATAGCAGCTGGCCTGGGACTAAACACAATAGCAGTCACAGCTCCTGTATGGCCTCGCAAGACCGAAATCGGCAGTCCATCAGGTAAACGCCACTACATCAACAGTAAATAACATCAGGTCCTGGTGGCCCAGAGTCGTACGATAATTTAACACCTATTGCTATATCAAAAAGACTTGCAAAACAGAAGGGGAAATAAAAAAAAATCTTACAACTCTTATTATGAAATCATTTGAAGCAGATGCCACCAATGCATTATTTGAACTCACAGCCAAGTCGGTTATGTCACCCTTACAAAAGATCAGCAAGAATAAAAAGTTTGCTCAAGGAAAAGGTCCCTTGTAATGAAGTGCGTTTGTGCAGGATATACCTCATGCCCACGACAGCTGGCCAAACAAAATGCAGTTTCCATAGACCAAATTTTTACTAGGCGATCATCTGAACCAGTAATGACGTATCGTCCAGATCGATCAAATATAGCTACAAAATAGGTAATATTTTGTACCTTAGTCTTGCAATATTTACTCTCTTTAAGATGCCAATGTAATCCATAAACAATTGAGTTCCAAAAATAATGGAAAGAAGACAAGAATTGAACATAAAAGCTAAGTGTTGCATCATAATATGAAAAGGAGAAACATAAAATTCCTAAACTTCCTATTGGTAAAACAATGCAATAGGTGTGAAACAATAGACCTTTCAGAATGAATAAAGCCCATCACATATCAGGTACTCAAGAAATCCCTCCCGCAATATTTTCTGAATTAGGACTTGGAAGACCAAGAAGGAAAGCTACACTCTAGTTGCCTAACAACGTAACACCCTGTCCCCCGAGGTGGGAGGGTTGGTAGGTGTTTCATGGAAAACTGAGACGTCACATAATCTCCGTTGGATTAGTGCTGGGTTATAGTCATTATTAGTGAGAATACATTAGCTTATAATATACCCAAAGTACAACCCATTGTGTACTTAGGTATAAGATTTTGCGGTTATCAATTAATGAAATCCTAATTCTGCTTTCTCCCTAACCAACATGGTATCAGAGCCTTAGGGCTCTGGGCCACCGCCCCTCCCTCCTCCTTCCTCCCAGGCTTTTTTCTCTATCTCCCATCTTCTTCTTCTTCGTGTGCTGTGCAACGTCTTCGCGTGAAGGAGGCTGCGCATCAGTGCCAACACAGCGCGCAGGAGGCCGCATCGCGCACAATCCAGCATCGACCTCTGGCTGTGGCTGCCAAGCGGATAGCCCCCACATCCCTGAGGCAGGTGCAGGTGCGGCTGCAGGGAGGCCGTGAGGCTGCACATACCCCACCAGCTGACCACAACTGGCTGAGAGGGTGCCTATAGCCCATCGGCCGGAAAGACTGACTGTTCGCCGTCCGCTGCGTACCCAGCCGTGACTAGTGGTGAACGGGGATGCTGTGCCTACTGTAATAGCCTGTTCCAGCTTTTTTGACCCCTTAGTTACCCCTTATCACTCTTTCAACTATGTTAGCCTCTTCTTGTCTGCTACTAACCAATGTTCCACAAATCTTAAACCTAAAATATGAGATTTAAGGAAGTTGTTACTAAACATTTTGTGATGTACCCCATCTGGGTCTTAGTTTGAGTTTCTCTTTGGGAATTTGTGTTGTCGGTCGAAGTGCAACTTCGCATATGACAAAGTGTAACTTCGTATATAACGAAATGGGGCTTCGACTGATTTGTTTATATCGTTGTCGGTCGAATTGCAGCTTCGCATATGACGAAGTGAAGCTTCGACTGTTTCTATTTATATCAATGTCGGTTGAAGTGCAGCTTCGCATATGACGAAGTGAAGCTTCAACTGGTCTACTTATATCGTTAGCGGTCGAAGTGCAACTTCGCATATGAAGAAGTGTAACTTCGTATATGACGAAGTAAAGCTTCGACTATTCTGTTTATATCGTTGTCAGTCGAAGTGTAGCTTCACATATGACAAAGTGTAGCTTCATATATGACGAAGTGAAGCTTCGACTATTTCCGTTAATATCGTTATTGGTCGAAGTGCAGCTTCGCATATGACGAAGTGTAACTTCGTATATGACAAAGTGGAGCTTCGGCTGTTTCTGTTTATATCGTCATCGGTCGAAGTGGGAACTTCGTATATTGACGTCCCTTAGTCAGCAATCGATGTTTTAACTGGAAATCGATGTCTAATTGGTAATCAATGCTTAATTGGTAATTGATGTTTGATTGGTAACCGATGTCTCAGTCAGTAATCGATGCTTTGGCCAATAATCTATGTTCCCTCTGTCCTCTTAGCGAACCAGAATTTGGTATAATCTTGTAGTGCTGGTGCTTTTGTCAGATGGATGGAATGACTGTCATCATCTGACTCCTTTGACCTGCCAACTTCCTGGCATGGATCCCTAGGCCTGTCTGTATGTCTCATACCTTTTTGCAAATCGCGCAGTTGGCCATGTGAAGAACCTTCCCCTCATACTGCCATCAGTCTCATCCACGGGATTTGTATCTTCCTTTAGTCTACATGTTGGTCAGGTGTTTAGACTCCCTTGTTAGTATCACCCCACCTTAAAATAAAAACTCTTATATAGCCTTGGTGACCACCCCCAGTGGACTCTTGCTATCTCCTGCTGCTGAGTGATCGTAGGCATGAGCTTGGAGCCGTAGCAGCTTCTTGACGGGGTTTGGGACTTCCAGTTCTCTGTGGATCTTCTGTTGGTTTTCCCCACACTAGGTAGGCATAACCAAATATTCATTGCCGTCCCGATTTTCTTGTCATTGCAACATGAATTTCTGCATATTATGTTATGATCTCATTGGCAAACTGTTATGACTCTCTCTCTCTCTCTCTCTCTGGGATGATATTTTAGGACAATCTTGTGTTTGGCATCATACATGAGTTGTCAGCTATGACAACGGTTTCGTCCCACAAGTTAAACGTGGGTGATTAGGCTCAGTCCGCTAGGCAACAATTAGTTATATATACATACATGTTTGCTTCTTGTTTCAACAGGAGATTAGTATATGTTAAACCACCCAGGAGAGATTTGATGATGCCTTGATTTGTTTAAGTTCTGTAACTGGCTATCCTTACATGCTTGTTATATGCTTTGTACATTTATTTTCTTTCCCATGTCTGCTCTACATCTTACGTTCGGTTTTGTCTACTGAGTTCCCTTAGAACTCATGCTTTTGTTCACACCCATTTCAGATGCTTCACTCTGAGGAAGTTCCCTCTCAAGCCAACCTTCATGCTAGGCCTGTGCATCAGACTGGGCTACCTCTTGCATGTTAAAAGAGGTTTAAGCGGTGGCTACACCTTTTGTATTCAAACTTCTGGCATGTAAATTGTGAACAGACTATGTTATTGTATAGATGTTTATGTGGTGCTTGCACGAGTGTTTGATGCTGCATTGGAAAACTTTATTTTTAGTATCTCTACCATGTTCAGTTCTTGTGTTTGGGCTGCTAATATATATTGCATACAGCGCTGAAGACCTTCCCATAACAATGTGTAAGATGCTTCCGTTTGGCTAGTGTACGTGTTGCCTCTTAACCAGCCGGGAGGGGTAACATGTCACTACAAAATGGTATCAGAGCCTTGGTTATGAGATAAGGTCGTTCTGTGACCATTCACATAATAAGATGTTAATAATGATCTAAGCATATGTGCTTTTGGGTTAATTATAACCTTCTATTTTTAGGAATAGAGGGGTAGAACTTTTAATTGAAGGTGTTAGTCTCTAACTAGGTGGTTTTGATTCAGGAGTATGGACGGAAGGGGTAAGGGTTTGGATACGTCCGGTCATGAAGAAACCTCTACTGGAGGACCCCCTAGAAGAGCTCAGGACACCCCAGCGGGTGATACTCAAGGAACTTCTGCCCCACCAGACTTCACTGCATTCATGCAGTCGTTCCAAGGGTTCGTGCAAACCATGATGCGGAACCCTGGTACTTCCCAGCCAAATAGGGGAGCAGGGATATCATTGATAGAGAAATTCAGGAAGAAGGGAGGGTCCTCCGTTTTTTACTGGGACCAGTCAACCGGAAGAAGTGGAAGGTTGGGTCAGAGAGATGGAAAAAATTTTCAGAGCTATAAAATGTGCAGAGGATAAGGTGACCCTGGCCACCTACATGCTGCAAGATAGGGTTGATGACCGGTGGCAATGCACGGTGAGAAGCACTTTCAAGGACAGGGCTGATGATATCCGCTGGGAGGAATTTTTGCAAGTGTTTAATGAGAAGTACACTCCTCAACACATCAAAGATAAGAAAGAACGGGTGTTTCTTCAGCTGGAGCAGAAGGGTTTAAGCGTATCTGAATATGAGGCTATGTTCACCCGTCTGGAAAAATATGCACCCCATATATGCAGTGACGAAGTCAAAAGGGTGAAGAAGTTTGTTAGGGGTTTGAAGCCTAGTGAGCGCAGTAGAGTGGCACCTATGGATCCTCAAACTATGACCACTGCTTTGAGGATAGCCTTTATAGTTGAAGCGGAATATGAAGAATATGTCAAGGACAAGGGTGCCAAACCTGAAAAGAAAAGGAGTTTGCCTAAGAAGGACACGAAGGAGAAGAACAAGAAGTCTACCACGGAGCATGTAGAAGTAGGAAGTAGTAAGAGATGGCACGTTTGCGCTCAGTGCGACAGAAGGCACCCAGGGACTGAATGTTGGAAGTCAACTGGGAGATGTTTTGGTTGTGGCTAGACTGAACACATGATTAAGGACTACCCTCAGCCTCGACAGCAGCCAGCCCTAAAGCCGCAACCCCGTGGGCAGGCCAGAGTTTTTGCTTTGACCAAGGAGGAAGCGAAGAAAACACCTACTGTGGCCGAAGGTATTCTTCTAATTGAAGGAATGCATGCTAGAATTTTATTTGATCTGGGAGCTACTTATTCTTTTATATCTTGTAAATTTGCCAACATGTTGAGAAAGGAAGTGACTTAGCTTGGTGAGGGTATGACTCTTGACTGTCCCATTGGTCAGATAGCTACCCTCTCCGCAGCCATTCCCAGAGTAAGTATAAGAATTGGGGACCATGAGCTCCTTGCTTATGTGTACATACTTGATATGCAAGATTATGATATGATTCTGGGTATGGCCTGGTTGGCTAATCATTTTGCAGTACTAGATTGTCGAAGTAGGACTCTAACCTTCAAGAAACCTGGAGTACAAAGATTTAGTTACCAGTGTCCTAAGAGTGGCAGCCCCAAGAACTTATTATCAGCCTTCAAGGCGATGAAGTGGTTAAGAAGTGGCGGTCAGGGGTACCTAGCTTGTGTGCTTTCTTTTTCCCCTGAGCTTAAGCAATCATCCATCAAGAACATAAAAGTGGTAAACAAATTTCTTGATGTCTTTCCAGATAAGTTGCCAGGCCTCCCTCCTCATAGAGAGATTGATTTCTCTATTGATCTAACGTCGGGCGCTTTGCCAGTGTCTATCATGGTTTGGCGTGGCGGATCGAATCGATCTGATTCGGACGAATCGGATCGAATCAGGAGAAACCCGATTCGCTCGATTCCCATCCGAATCGGCCCGATTCAGGTGAATCGTGGCGGATCAGGAAAAGCCTGATTCGCCCTGATTTCTCGATGCGTCGAACCTTGGTGTCTATAGCTCCCTATAGATTGGCACCGATTGAACTTGCAGAATTAAAGATGCAATTGCAAGAGTTGTTAAAGTTGGGTTACATCAGGCCTAGTGTATCATCTTGGGGAGCCCCGGTCTTGTTTGTCAGGAAAAAGGATGGATCTCTCCGATTGTGTATAGATTACAGAAAGTTAAATCAAGCAACCATGAAAAACAAGTACCTGTTACCTAGAATTGATGACATGTTTGACCAACTGTAGTCTGCAACCGTGTACTCAAAAATAGATTTGAGATTTGGTTACCATCAGCTCAGAATTAGAGATGAGGATATTCTCAAGACTACGTTCAGAACTCGGTATGGACACTATGAATTCTTGGTGATGCCCTTTGGGCTAACCAATGTTCCAGCAATGTTCATGGATCTGTGGATAGAATTTTTCAGCCCTACTTGAACAATTTTGTGGTAGTGTTTATAGATGACTAGTGTACTCCCCCACGGAGGAAATGCATACAGAACATTTAAGGGTGGTACTAGAAGTCCTGAGGAAGAATCAATTTTATGCTAAGTTCAACAAGTGTGAATTTTGGCAATCAAAAGTACAATTTTTGGGGCATGTGATTTCAGGAAATGGTGTGTCAGACTGTCAGTGGATCCCAGCAAGGTCGAGGCTATTTTGAATTGGGAGCAACTCAAGAATCCATCTGAAGTCAGGAGTTTCTTAGGACTAGTTGAGTATTACAAGAGGTTCATCGAAGGATTCTCTTCCTTAGCATTGCCCATGACCCAATTGACCAGTAAGGGAGCACCTTATGTGTGGACCAGTGATTGTGAGCACAGTTTTCAGAAGCTGAAAGAAAAGCTCACCTCAACACATGTACTCACCTTACTCCAAGGCTCAGAAGGTTTTGTACTTTACACTGACGCATCTCTGAAGGGAATTGGTTGTGTTTTGATGCAGTATGGTAGAGTAGTAGCTTATGCCTCTAGGCAATTAAAAGATCATACGAAGAACTATCCAACTCATGATTTAGAGCTGGCAGCTATTGTGCATGCACTTAAGGTTTGGCGTCATTATCTATACGGAGAGCAGTTTGAGGTATTTACTGACCATATAAGCTTAAAATACATCTTTTATCAGAAGGATCTAAATTTGAGGCTGCGCAGATAGTTAGAGTTATTGAAAGATTTTAACTTCTCCGTGAACTACCACCTAGGAAAAGCTAATGTGGTGACTGATGCATTGAGTAGGAAGAAGCTTATGGCTTTGTAACTACATCAGCAATGGAGGGAAATTGATGAATTGATTGCTGACTCCCCTAGGCGGAAATTAGGAAGCTTTAGGCTTGTTGGTTTGAGGGTGAGTGTTTAAGGGTGAGTTCTGCACTTTTGGACCGAATCCAGGAGACCCAACAGAAAGACCCATTGTTGCAAGGTTTATTAAGGCCATATTTTGTTAAAGATGACTTGGGGTTAATTAAATTTCAAGGCCGAATTTGTGTGCCAAAGGATGAAGAAATCATGTTATTGTTACTGTCAAAAGGGCACAAATCTATGTATTCGGTTCACCCTGGGAGTACAAAGATGTATGGAGACATGAAAAAGCAATTTTGGTGGCAAGGTATGAAGAAAGACATTACAGAGATGGTAAGTAGGCGTTTGACCTGCCAATTAGTTAAGGCTGAACACCAGAGACCAGCTGGTTTGATGCAAAGAATTGAAATTTCAGTATGGAAGTGGGACCATATTAATATGGACTTTGTATCAGGACTGTCTCGGACCAAAAAGAAGCACGATGCCATTTAAGTTGTTATCGACAGACTCACCAAGTCGGCACACTTTCTTGCTTACACCAAGACCCAATCAGTGGAAAGCCTAGCTCAGTTGTACATCAAAGAGATAATCGGATTGCATGGAGTTCCTCTGCCCATCGTTTCTGATAGAGACTCTAGGTTTACTGCTAGGCTCTAAAAGAGCTTGCAATCAGCATTGGGGACACAATTAAAATTCAGTTCAGCTTACCACCCCCAAATTGATGGACAATCAGTTGCTTAGAAGACATGTTGAGGGCTTGCAGCCTAGATTGGCATGGGAACTGGGACGACCATCTACCACTAGTTGAATTTGCTTATAACAATAGTTACCATGCTAGTATTGGACTATTGGTATGTCACCCTATGAAGCACTGTACAGAAGACCTTGTAGGACCCCCATCTGCTGGTCTGAAGTGGGGGACAAGAGTTTGATTGGGTCAGATCTGATTCAAGACTGTATAGAGAAAATCAAAGTGATCAAGAGGAGGATCACAGCTGCTCAAGATAGGCAGAAGAGTTATGTTGATAAGAGGAGAAGACCGTTGGAATTTTCCATAGGAGATCATGTATTCTTGAAGGTATCTCCTACTAAAGGTGTCTTCAGGTTCAGTAAGAAGGGAAAACTTAATCCCAGGTATGTGGGACCATTTGAAGTTTTGGCCAGAGTGGGGATGGTGGCCTATCAACTCGGCTTACCACCGTCGTGGTCCCACATTCATAATGTATTTCATGTGTCTATGCTGAAGAAATATGTGGCAGACCTCACTCATGTCATCAGTCATGATCGATTAGAACTTCAGCTAGACCTGTCTGTCAAGAAAGAGCCTGTGAGGATTCTAGACCATAAGGAGGAAGTATTGAGAAATAAGAAGATTCTCATGGTGAAGGTACTGTGGAGGAGTGCCAATATAGAAGAAGAGACTTGGGAGTCAGAGCAAGGAATGTTGAATGCGTACCCTCATTTATTTGGTAAGTAATCTTAAATTTCGAGGTCAAAATTTATTTTAAGGGGGGTAGAATTGTAATAGCCTGTTCCAGCTTTGACCCCCTTACTTACCCCCTATCACTCTTTCAACTATGTTAACCTCTTCTTGTCTGCTACTAACCAATGTTCCACAAATCTTAAACCTAAAATATGAGATTTAAAGAAGTTGTTACTAAGCATTTTGTTATGCACTCCATCTAGGTCTTAGTTTGAGTTTCCCTTTGGGAATTTGTGTTGTCGGTCAAAGTGCAGCTTCGCATATGACGAAGTGGGGTTTTGACTGGTCTGTTTATATCATTGTCGGTTGAAGTGCAGCTTCGCATATGACGAAGTGCAGCTTCGTATATGACAAAGTGAAGCTTCGACTGTTTCTATTTATATCGCTATCGGTCGAAGTGCAGCTTCGCATATGACGAAGTGCAGCTTCATATATAACAAAGTGAAGCTTCGACTGTTTCTGTTTATATCGCTATCGGTCGAAATGCAGCTTCGCATATGATGAAGTGTAATTTCGTATATGACGAAGTGGAGCTTCGACTGGTCTGCTTATATCGTTGTCGGTCGAAGTGCAGCTTCACATATGACGAAGTGTAGCTTCAACTGTTTCGGTTTATATCGCTGTCGGTCGAAATGCAACTTCGCATATGACGAAGTGTAACTTCGTATATAACGAAGTGGAGCTTCGATTGTTTTTGTTTATATCGTTGTCGGTCGAAGTGGGTACTTCGTATATTGACGTCCCTTAATCAGTAATCGATGTTTTAACTAGAAATAGATGTCTAATTGGTAATCCATGTTTAATTGGTAATTGATGTTTGATTGGTAACCAATGTCTCAGTCAGTAATCGATGCTTTGGTCAACAGTCCATGTTCCCTCTGTCCTCTTAGCGAACCAAAATTTGGAATAATCTTGTAGTGCTAGTGCTTTTGTCAGATGGATGGAATGACCGTCATCATCTGACTCCTTTGACCTGCCAATTTTCTGGCATGGATCCCTAAGCCTTTTTACATGTCTCGTACCTTTCTGCAAATCGCGTAGCTGGCCATGTGAAGAACCTTCCCCTCATACTGCCATCAGTCTCATCCACGGGATTTGTATCTTCCTTTGGTCTGCATGTTGGCCAGGTGTCTAGACCCCCTTGTTAGTATCGCCCCACCTTAAAATAAAAACCTTTATATAGCCTTGGTGACCACCCCCAGTGGACTTTTACTATCTCCTTCTACTGAGTGATCGTAGGCATGAGCTTGGAACCGTAGCAACTTCCTGGCAGGGTTTGGGTCTTCCAGTTTTCTGTGGATCTTCTGTTGGTTTTCCCCACACTAGGTAGGCATAACCAGATGTTCATCGTCGTCCCGATTTTCTTGTCATTGCAACATGAATTTCTGCATGCTATGTTATGATCTCGTTGGCAAACTGTTATGACTCTCTCTCTCTCTCTCTGGGATGATATTTTAAAACAATATCGTGTTTGGCATCATACATGAGTTGTCAGTCGTAACGACGGTTTCATCCCACAAGTTAAACGTGGGTGATTAGGCTCAATCCGCTGGGCAACAGTTAGTTATATATACATACATGTTTGCTTCATGTTTAAACAGGAGATTGGTATATGTTAAACCACCCAGGAGAGACTTGATGATGCCTTGATTTGTTTAAGTTCTGTAACTGGCTACCCTTGCATGCTTGTTATATGCTTTGTACATTTATTTTCTTTCCCATGTATGCTCTACATCTTACGTTTGGTTCTGTCTACTGAGTTCTCTTAGAACTCATGTCTTTGTTCACACCCATTTTAGATGTTTCACTCTGAGGAAGTTCCCTCTCAAGCCAACCTCCATGCTAGGCCTGTGCATCAGGCTGGGCTACCTCTTGCATGTTAAAAGTTGTTTAAGCAGTGGCTACACCTTTTGTATCAAACTTCTGGCATGTAAATTGTGAACAGACTATGTTATTATATAGATGTTTATGTGGTGCTTGCACGAGTGTTTGATGCTGCATTGGAAAACTTTATATTTAGTATCTCTACCACGTTCAGTTCTTGTGTTTGGGCTACTAACATAAATTGCATGCAGCGCTGAAGACCTTCCCATAACAATGTGTAAGATGCTTCTGTTTGGCTAGTGTGCGTGTTGCCTCTTAACCGGCTGGGAGGGGTAACATGTCACTACACCTACTAGCTGTGCTCCCAGTTGACTGTGACTGCCTGCTGCAAGCCCACCGTAAGCAACTATGGTTGTTGTAGCTCTGTCGGTCAATGATGCCAACTGCCACTGTTGCAGATATCTTCTCGTCCTCGGTTATGGTCAACACATAGGAATGCTCGTCTACTTTATTTGCTCCTATGTGCTGACCATTCTCATCTCGGCACCGACAACTAGTTCTCTCTTCTTGTACTATACTCCGTGTTCAACATGGGGGATTCTTCCTTGGCTAAGTCATCCTCTACATCAGGCCATATGTTAACTATATCGGTCAAGTTGAATGGTGCAAAGTATCATCAATTGACGAGGGCATTTAGATTTCTCCTGATGTCTATGAAAAAGTTACATCCATGGTTTTCTGGAGCGGCGATTCGGACCGAATCGGGTTCACCCTGATTCGATCCAATTCGCATAGGATTATTATATATATATTTAATATAACACATGTACCGTCGCCCTACCTCGGCGCCGGTTAAAAGATGTGACTAAATTTTAGTGGATGCTAGTAAAAGAGCTAGGGGAAGGCATAAAATGAGATGGTGCGATGTTATCAAGAAGGATTTGGACCTTTTGAGTTTAAACACGACTATAGCACTTGATAGAAATCTTTGGCGGAAAAGGATTCATGTAGCCGACCCCAAATAATGGGATAAGGCTCTGATGATGATATTTAATATAACACATATAGTATATGTATATATATAGATATGTGTATATTACCCATGGGAAACACGATTTTTTCCTCATACTTATTTACCTGAATATCATTTAAGTAAATGAAACTATTTATAGTTTCATTTACTTAAGATATTACATGTAAATAAGGAAGTATCCCCCATTTGAATCCAATAAAATATCAAAAAAATTATCTCTCTTACCAATAAAAAGTCAACTCTCCCATCGAAGAAGAAAATCGTGATTTCAGTGATTTTATTGAAATGCTAACTTTCTAATATCTCATAATTTGACATATCTAAAAATTTGATAATTCAAATAAACCACATGGAACACTAAAAATCTAAAGTTCGGTAAAAAAAGTCAAGCGGGCATGTGCCTTCTACAAAGGAGCCACTCTTTCAGTAGGAGCGTAAACAGAGCAAGTCAATCAAGTAAGATGGTCGACATATTGCACAATATTTTTTGGAAGTCCAAGGATTATGTATGAGCTTCTCCTATATCAACCGACTACCACAAATCTCACTACAATATAGAAACAATGGGAAGAATTCATTGCCATTATTTTTTTTCCGGACTTGATGGCAATCTTCGACATGTTCATGATAATTTGTTGCCAGACACCACTATACCACAGTTAGTAGATGTTTTTACGCGTGTACTACGAGCTAGCACCGCACCTCCTGTTGATGCTAGAAATTCTACAGCTGGGCAGCCAGCTATCACTGGAGATACAGGAAGCACATCTGCGATGGCCGCTACTAGACGTGGTCGTAGTCGCAATCTTCAATCGTGCATGCACACATTGTGGAAGGTCCAATAACCAATCTGATTTCTGTTGGAAGAAGTATGGAAAGGGGGGCAGTAAATCAAATCCCGTGGCTCGTCTTGGAGTTGTTTCTGATACTCCATCTATTGTCACCACCATTCCAACCGTCTTGACTCTTCATCCACAGTGCCTTCTCGGTAGAATGGTGAAGTTATCTTGCCCCGGGAGGAATACAAGGCTATTCAAGGTATCATCCAAAGCTCAGTGTCTACGTCTTCCTCCTCGTTTCATGTTGTTACTCCCTCAAGTAGTGCACTCGTTGTCCACAACCCCTCTTGGATTCTGGACTCTGGAGCTTCTCGTCATATGACAAGTGACCGCTCCCTTTTCTCCTCACTTGTGCTTTCTAATTCTCATGCGCCAATTGTTGTAGCCGATGGCTCTCACTCTTCAGTTGCAGGCAAAGGCACAGTTTGATCTTCAAATCTAACTTTAAGTGATGTTCTTTAGGTTCCCCAGTTCCTTATCAATCTTCTTTCCATTAGCATACTAACTCGCTCCTTAAACTGTTCGATGACATTTAATCCTTTTTATTATGTCTTTCGGGACCTCTAGACGAAGAAGACGATTAGTGGGGGACATGAATTTAGTGGACTTTACAGCTTGCTGTGAATAAACCTCCCCAGACTTCTCGACCCTTGTCCACTAGTAAGGATCTTTATCAATGGCATTGTAGACTTGGTCATTCTTCGCTTTTAAAGCTTGTGGCAATTGTGTCAATTCCTTATACAGTCAATAAAATCCAGTGTGATGCATGTGAACTGGGTAAACACCATCATGTGTCATTTCCTTGGCGTCATAATAAACAGAGCCTTTCATCTTGTTCACTCTGATATCTAGGAGTCTTCTCCTATTCTCTCGAGACTCGAATTTTGTTACTTTGTTACCTTTATAGATGATTTCTCTCGTATGACTTGGGTGTTTCTCCTCAAGTCTAGATATCATGTTCTGTCTGTATTTCAAAAATTTTATGCTGAAATAAAAACACAGTATTCTACATCTATCAAAATTGTGCGTACAAACAATGCCTAAGAATATAATTAGAATATGTTTACTACTTTTTGCTGTACTCATGGAATTCTCAATCAAATACCCTACTCTAGGGCTGCAAACGGGTCGAGTTCGGAACCGGAAACACAGATTCCGATTCCGATAACCGAAACAAGGTTTGGCGTGCCGGATCGAGCCGGCCCGATACCCCCGTATCGCATCGGATCAGGGAAAACCCGATCCTCGATTCCATCGATTCGGTCCGATTCGCCTCATATATATAATATTATTATATCATATTAATAATATATATTATACATTATAAATATCATTTATATAATACATTATATATATTATATCATATTAATAATATATATTATACATTATAAATATCATATATATGATATATTATATATTATACCCATGAGAATCGATCCGATGCGGATCGATTTGGGTCGATTCGGGGGGGAATCGAATCGGATCAAGAGAAATCCGATTCGCCTCCCGATCCCGATCCGTCAAACCTTGAACCGAAATATGGTTCCGATTCCGATAACATTACCGGAACCAAAATTCTGATAATGTAAGGTGTTTACCATAGTTTTTTCTTTTAATTTTATGGATAATTTATCGGAATAACCGATACCGATTTCGATTCTGATTATTTTTCAATTCCGATTCTGATAGCTTATCGGAATATCCGATACCGATTCCGATAAGCTATCGGTATCAATTTTCAATTCTGAAACCGATATTTTTTATCGGAATCGGGTCGGAATATCGGGTTATCGGGTTCCGTTTACACCCCTACCCTACTCTTACACATCTCAACAAAATGGCATTATTGAGAGAAAGAATTGTCATATTCTTAATGTCACTCGTACTCTACTATTTCATATGCACAATTGCACATAGCCAAGCAGTGCTGGGGTGATGCAGTTCTTACCTCATGCCATCTTACAAATTGTGTACTGAGCACGATGTTGGATGGACGATTATCGTTCTTGTTTTTACATCCAAACCTTTCTCCCTTTCCTCTTATTCTTCGTGTGTTTGAATTTAAATGTTTTGTTCACTTTATTGGTCTAGGTCACGATAAATTATCTCTTAGATCGATTCCTAGCATTTTTCTTGGTCATTCTCGCACTAAAAAGAAGTACCGTTGTTTTGACCCCAAGTCTAAGAGATGCTATATGTCTGCTGATGTCACTTTCTTTGAGTATGTACCTTTCTATTCTCTGTCTTCTAGGATACGGACTTCTCCCTCTATTCTGAGGATCCCTATCCCAAACGTTCCCACTCCACCTGATAATTTTTATGGACAGGTTTATTAGCGACACATACCTCCTTCAGTCGATGTCCCTCCACTGTGACATTGTCTTTTCTTCCCCGGGGGATCCTTCTTCTTCTTGTTACTCTTCTTCGACCCTTGTTTCAGATCTTCATCTTCCCATTGCTATTCGGAAAGGGGTGAGGTCATGTAAAAGCATTTACCAACACCTCATTGGCAATTTGTCCCCTATACATCGTTGTCTTCTTCTTTTCGCCAGTTTACCTTGTCTATTTATGTTATTCCTATCCCCATGAATGTTTTGGAGGCACTCTCTCAACCTGAGTGGAAAACAACTATGGATGAAGAAATGAATGTTTTTATATCTCGTGGTACTTGTATCCTTGTGCACCACCCAGCTTGAGCTACTCCTGTTGCCTTCCGTTGGATGTTTACTATGAAGCACCCTCCTAATAGTGCAATTGATAAATATAAAGCTAGAATTGTTGTTAGAGGGTTCACACAAACTTATGATGTTGACTATTTTGAAGCATTCTCTCTTGTGGCTCAATTGAATTCAGTACGAGTGCTCTTTTCACTCACCATTAACCAAGGCTGACAAATGCTTCAAATGGATTTCAAGAATGCTTTTATATGGTGGTCTTCAAAGGAAGTGTATACGAAGCAACCTCCAGAGTATGTTACTCAGGGGAAGTTTATGTGTAAGTTGAAGGCCATTTATGGTTTGAGGCAGAGCCCTCGTGCGCATTTGGGATTGGACAAAAAAGAAGCCAAGTTGACCGTTCTACCTTTGCTTGTCACTCCTTTGCTAGTGTTGTTATTTTGATTGTCTATGTTGATGATATGTTTTTTACTAACAGTGATACAAATGGTTTGGAGGAAGTTCAAAAGTACCTTGGAAAATACTTTGTTACTAAGAACCTTTTTAGGCATTGAAATTGCTATGGACAAAAATGTGTCTCTCTCAAAGAAAATATGCTTTAGATCTTCTTTAATAGATGGGTCTCCTTACATGCAAGTCAGCTGAAACTCCTATTGTTCCTCAACAGAAGATGAATGTTGAAAACAGTCCAAACTTTAATGATGTTGCAAGATATTGATGATTGTGTGGGAAGTTGATTTATGTGACCGTTACTAGACCCAGCATTGCCTTTGTTGTTGGGGTAGTAAGTCAGTTTATGCAAGCCTTAAAAGTATGTGTCTGGAAAGCAGCTCTGAAAATTCTGCATTATATTAAAGCTGCTCCGGGGAAAGCTTATTATACAGAAGGAATGGTCATTTGAGAATTAAAGCTTTTTCATATGCTGATTATATAGGTTCCAAACTAGATAGGGGATCTACATCAGGCTTCTGCACCAATGTTGGTGGAAATTTGGTCACTTGAAGAAATAAAAAACAATTGGGCAAGGCCTTAAGACCGGATGGCATATCTATTGAAGTGTGGAAAAACTTAAGAGATTTGGTATTAAATGGTTAACTAAACTTTTCAATAAAATTTTGAAAGAACGGAAAATGCCAGAAGAATGGATGAAAAGTGTTGTGTTTTCTTTCTATAAAAACAAAGGGGATATTTAAAGCTGCAATAATTATCGTAGAATTAAGCTTACGAGTCACACTATGAAACTTTGAGAAAGAGTAATCGAGAATCAAATACGATATATAACTACTATGTCAAAAAATCAGTTTGGTTTTCTGCTAAGTAGATCTACTACAGAAGCTATTTTCTTATTACGGTAATTAATGGAGAAGTATAGAGAGATAAGAAGAGATTTATATATGATTTTTCTTGATTTGGAGGAGGCATATGATCAAGTACCGAAAGATTTGATTTGATAGACCTTAACAAAGAAGGGAGTCTCTCAAAGATATGTTGACTTGATTCAGAATATGTACAAAGATACTACTACTAGTGTGAGAACTATTGCTGGAGAGACTTGTGAATTTCCAGTCACTATAGGTTTGCATCAATGTTCTACTCTTAAGTTTGTATCTCTAATTTTCTTTGCTCTGGTTATAGATGAGTTAACAAAGCAATTGCACAATAATATTCCTTGGTGTATGTTATTTACAGATGATATTGTCCTAATTGATGAGAGTATTGATGGTTTAAATGTTAAGCTAGAAAGTTGGAGACATGCCTTGGAGTCTAAAGATTTTAAAATTAGTAGGAGTAAGTCAGAGTTTATACATTGTAATTATAATAATGAGAGGGTATTACAAGAAGATATGGTTCAAATTGATAGACACAAGACATTCCTAAGAGTAGTAGCTTTCGATACTTAGAGTCTATCATCTAAGAGAATGGGGAGATTTATGACGATGTGGCACACAGATTTAAGGCAAGCTGGCTAAAATGGAGAAGTGCATCAAGAGTCTTCTACGAATACGAACATCATATACCAGTGAAACTTAAAGGGAAGTTTTATACAACGACAATGAGGCCTGCTTTATTATACGGTAGCGAGTGTTGGGCAGTGTATAAGGAACACATTAACAAAATGTGTGTAGCAAAGATGAAGATGCGGAGATAGATGTGGTAAGACTAAGAAAGATAAGATTATGAATGAACACTTTCGTGAGGATTTAGGGATAGCTCCAATTGATTGAAAAATGAGAGAAAATAAACTTTAGGTGGTTTGGACACGTGTGTCGTCGCCTTAACTCGGAGTCGGTTAAAAGATGTGACCAAATCTTAGTGAATACCAGTAAAAGAGCTAGGGAAAAGCCTAAAATGAGATGGTGCAATGTTATTAGGAAGGACTTGGACTTTTTTAGTTTAAACATGAATATAGCACTTGATAGAAATCTTTGGCGGAAAAAAATTCATGTAGCCAACCGTAAATAATGGGATAAGGCTCTAATGATGATGATGGAGAAGTAAAAAACAAAATGTGGTAGCTCACTCTAGTGCTGAAGCAGAGTATCAAACTATGGCTCAAACTACATGCGAAATGATGTGGTTATAGAGTCTCATATCTGATTTTAAAGTTTCTTACTCAAAGCCTATGAAGATGCATTGTGATAATCAGGCAGCAATTCATATTGCCAGAAATCCAACTTTTCACGAGCGGACCAAGCACATTGAGGCGAATTGTCATTTTGGGAAGAATGTTGTCATGTCCCAAAAGATATCCACTCCAATTACTCCTACAGAAGAATAGTTGGTAGATTTGTTTACCAAGGCGCTTGGTGTAACTCGATTTGTTGCTCTTTGTAGCAAGTTAGGCATATTTGACATATATATTTGTTTAACATGCGAAATTTTCTTCAATCTTTATCTTTTAGAAGAAAAGGATAATTTGTTGATGACTATCTATTTTGCGGGTGTGCCAGTCTGTTAAAATAGACAAATTTCATTCATTTATCAGGCGATTTGAGTGTCGTGTACTGGACATTTCCCCACCGACCGAAGTCGATGTTAATTACATCGAGGTGACCTCGAACACCTTTGATTCTCTATCAAAGAACGTATTTTGTCTCTATTCGTTGTGACACTATTGATCTTGATGATCGTCCTTCATGGATATATACTCTTGCAAAGAAATTTGAAGTATTCATTGCTTATACACATGTAATTTGAAATACAACTGGTCTTTGGAGACCTTTACAAATGGTGCCAATTATATAATCGGTCTTCAGAATTACATTCGGTTGCGATAGGCCCTTTTTGGACTTCAGACCACTGGATTTGAATATCATTATGTTCGGACCGTTAGATTTGAATATCATCACTTTCGAACCGTTGGATTTGAATATCATCAAGATCAGATCGTTAGATTTGAATATCATCACGATCAGATCGTTAGATTTGAATATCATCACGATTGGATCATTGTATTTCAATATCATCACGATCAGACAGTTGGATTTGAATTTGATCACCATCATATCGTTGTATTTGCATCTCCATCACGATCAGACCGTTGGATTTGAATTCGATCACGATCAGACCGTTGTATTTGAATATCACGAGCGGGTCGTTGGATCGCCAAGATGATCACTGTCGGCCCGTTGTATTTGCTTTGTGGTCACCATCACCCTTTGGTGGTGATGAGACCTTTAAGTGGTTATGTCAGGTTTCTGCAAGTTTGTACCCCATTTGGGATTTTTGCTACAATCTTTCATCCTTTCTCGGAATTTTGCAGCCCTCCCACGTCGGGGTATTTCTACGAGGATCAACTACTATGATCAGAGAGCTGAAAACTTAGCCAATAGTATGTTTTGAAGAAGAAACCTGGAGGAGATTTGGACAGCATTGTATTTGACTGTTCAAGAGCTCCTTGCCATTTTCTGACATTTCAAGGCACCTCTGTCATTCCTTGGCCTTTTTAGACCTTCTGCCATCGGCTGATATCTTCGGGTGCTTTCTGTCATTTCTTGACTTTCCCGAGTAGTCCACAGGCTTTTCCGTCATTAGTTGACTTTACCCGGGTGCTTTTGCCATTTCTTGACATTTTTTTTTCTTTTCTGTCATTTATTGACCTTCTTAGACATTGCCGAGCAGTCTCAGGTATTTTTGTCATTTGTTGACTTTCCCCGAGTGCTTCTACCATTTCTTGGCATTCTCTCTTTTCTGTTATTTCATGACATTCTCAGACATTTCTGCCATTTCTTGGCTTTTCTGAGCAATTCTAGGTATTTCCGTCATTTGTTGACTTCCCCGGATGCTTCTGCAATTTCTTGGCATTATGTCTTTTCTATCGTTTTTTGACATTCTCAGACATTTCTGCCATTCCTTGGCTTTTCCGAACAGTCCCGGGTATTTCCGTCATTTGTTGACTTCCCCGGATGCTTCTGCCATTTCTTGGCATTCTGTCTTTTCCGTCATTTGTTGACTTCTCTAGATGCTTCGCCATTTACTGGCATACTCGGATATTTCCGTCATTTGTTGACTTCTCCGAGTATCTTATATCATTTCTCGACTTCTTGGGGCTTTTCAATTATTTCATGACTTCCATGGATATATTTATCATTTCTTGACGACCCCAAAACTTCGCCAACCGTAAACCGGACTCAGAAGAGCGCTCGCCACTCCAGGGAAATGACGTGTGTCCCGCTCCACCGAGTCATGTGAACGGCATGAACCTCGTATAGTTTCTTCCTTTGAAGGGATTTTCTTACAACTTCTGAACTTCGATGGCATTTTGTTGGCTTCTGTGAAGTTCGAACATAGCTTGAATGACTTTCTCACAAGCGGGAGCACTTGTGCAATTTTCCCTCTCAAGGTCTTTGGGTTTGGAACCTTTTGAGGGACATTTCTGCAATTTCTACTCTCCAAGGGTATTTCTGCAATTTTTCCAGACTTGGGTATTTCTGTAATTTCCCTCTTGAAGATGTTTCGGTGATTTCTGTCCTTTTGAGGACATTTTTGCACTTTTCACCCTTTGGAGGGTATTTCTGTAATTTTGTCCTTTCAGATGGTATTTCTGCAATTTTTCTTGATCCAGGGATATGTTAGCAATTTTCCCTGACACAAGGATTGTTCTGCAATTTTCGGACAGCAAGATGACTGATTTGCAATTTTCTGCCCTCTGGGGCCATTTCTTGAAATTTCCCTCAAACAGGGATATTTCTGAAATTTTCCCTTAACATGAGGGTATTTCTGGAATTTTCCCTTCAACATGGGACATTTCTGAAATTTTCCCTTAAACAGGGACATTTCTGGAATTTCCCTTAACATGGGGGTATTTCTAGAATTTCCCCTCGAACCGGGACATTTCTTGAATTTTCCCTCAAACAGGGATATTTCTGGAATTTCCTTTTAGACAGGGACATGTTCGCAAATTTTCAGAACCATTCTTCATATCGTTGTGCAATTATATCATATTTCTGGATTTCTGGTCATTTTCGGGGCAGTCATGCAATTACACATGATTGGGAGGTATAATTGCAATGTCTTCAATTCATACCATTCCATTTCTTAATCTTCAGAAAACTTCCAGAAATATCTTTGCACAATATTTCTTTGAATCATGGCATAAGCATCAACTTTTATCAGTTTGTTTTATAAGAATCCATCTGAATGAGGGTTTTTGTGAAAAGCTTGGGAAGGAGTTCCAAGTGTTTCTTTAAAATTTCTAGAACACCGAAGTCTTCCTCTAAACAGTGCACAGAAACCTCAACTTGGTTCCCTTTTCTTTTTAGAATTCCCAAACACCAAGGTCTTCATTTGAGCGGTGTGCAGCAACTTTCCGTGGTTCTTTCTTTAAAATTTCTAGCCATCAAAATCTCTATTGCAACGATGCATAACAGAGATTTTACATGTTTCTAAAATACTTGGACTTGTACGCCAGAGTTTCCAAAACTTTTTTTAAACTCTTTTAAAATCCAGCACCATAGCCTCTTTTGTTGACTTGCCACGGGAAGTCTTTTGACTTCTTCTTTGGAGCACAGAAAGCACCAACACGACAGCCTTCTATTAAAATGAAACAAATAACATGGGACAGGCAGCTCCAGACCACCACCACCAGTCTCCAAGTTCCCAAGTCTTGCGGATTTCAGATCCCCCAAACTTGGCACATTTTCAGATCTTCCAAAACTTGGCGGATCTCTTTCTCCTCCTTTTTCTTTGGCATTGGACTCCTATTTTTTTTTGGGGGGGGGGGGGGGGGGGGGGGGGGGGGAGAATTGGACACCCCACCGGGGCATCTCCACACCCCACCGGAGTATCACATTGAATGACATTCAATGCTCCTATTTTCTTCCCTCATTTACTTATTTATTTAGAAAGGAGAGAGAGGAGAAGGGGATCAGTGGGAGTCCCACCAGGCGGTGGGCCCCACAGTGGGCACCCGGTGGGACATCCCACCGGACGCGCAGCAGTCCCAATGGGACATCCCACCGGGTGCGAGTTCCCGGTGGGATGTCCCACATGCGCATCCGGTGGGACATCCCACCGGGGCTGCGTACCCGGTGGGACATCCCACCGGGACTGCTGCACGCCCGGTGGGCTGCACACCCGGTGGGACGTCCCACCGGGTGCGCGACCCCGGTGGGACATCCCACCGGGCGCGCAGCAGTCCCGGTGGGATGTCCCACCGGGTACGCAGCCCCGGTCGCATGTCCCACCGGGTGCGAGTTCCCGGTGGGACATCCCACTGGGTGCGCATCCCGATGGAATGGATTCCCTATAAATTCCCACCACGTGTTCTTTTCACCACGTGATACATTTTTTTATCGTTCGTCTGTGCAACAGTGCAAGGATCCGGCCCGTGCCACATCGTTTTCTGTCATTCCTTTGTTGACATGGGTACTGGACGAACCCTTACACATACCCATATGCGCGCCACATAGGATGACTTCCACCGAAATATTTCGGGGCATTAAAAATTGTTCACCCGGGGTTGGATTTTATTCCGAAAATACCGGAAAGTGATTGATTTCTGTTTTGGCCGGTCCCGGGGCGGCTTTTCTTCAATACTTTGGAATACGTAGAAATATTTCTTTTTCTGCCATTAATTTATTCCGAAAATTCAGAATAAATGGTTTTATTTCATTTATTCATTCTGAAAATTCTGAATAAATAGATTTGAGGGTTATTTTTTATCCAGAACTCCAGACAAATATTTTCCCCTTCATACACTTGCTCCAAACATTTAAAACAAGTGTTTTTAATGTGATAAAATTCTTGGGGGAAATTTTATTCCGAAAACACCGAGGGTTAAATGATTTCAGCCCCGACTTGATTCGGGATAACTTCTTTTCAAAATTCGAAGATGTGCAGAAAATATTTCCTCTTTTTTTCCTGCTGTTTATTTATTCCAAAAATTCAGAACAAATATTTTTTTTTCTTTCATTCATTTTGAATAAACAGGTTTGAGGGTTATCTTTTATCCGGAAATCCGGACAAATATTTTCTTCTTCATACACTTGCTCTGAATATTTAAAACAAGTGTTTCTAGTATGAGGAAAAAAATTTCATTCAACAATATTCCAGCTTGAGGGGGAGTGTTGGATTAGTGTTGGGTTAGAGTCATTATTAGTGAGAATACATCAGTTTTCTTTTAAGTGGATGGTACCACATTAATATAAAGTAAAAGGAGAATTAACATGTGTAAAAGCATGCCCACGATACAACAAAACCATTTAGCCACCCCCAAACTGGAACCCTTCCCAAAACTGAAAACAAAAGGAAAACTAGGGTTCAAAGGCCCCCCCCTACACCCCACATCAGTCATCTTCCCCCCACCTAGCCAAAATGGCAGAGGTGCTCACATTACAACTGTACGAGCCCCATTCCCTCACTTTGCATTTGATGAGTTTTGTCGTCCTCTCGAGCAACGTCATCTCCTTACAAAAAATGGTACGATTCCTTACGCCCCAAATCGCCCACAAGGTCGGATGCATTTAAGTATAAGGCAGGCAAATGGCTTGGGCCTTCTGTGGATGATGCAGCATTAAGTTATAAATGGTTCTACGAAGTGTTTTTATCGAGTCTAGTGGTATCAATACTAGGTAATTTACCTGATACCTTACTAGTTGGGAGCCCTCAATACTGTGTATCGTGCACTGTATGTGCTGACAAGGTTTAGTCCCGATGTTGTGTGCACTGAAAGGGTTTCGTACCTCCCTGGACTCCCCTTTGTTGTGCCTCATCCAAGGAGGGGAAAGATGACCTGAGACAACATGTTGTCGTTTGCTTGAGTGCACTCGTGGCTGGAGGAATTAGACACTATGTTGTACTTGGTCCTCAATTAGTCCCATGATTTTCTCACTTGCCATGATTTTCTCACTTGTCTCGTTCTTTGAGCCCTAGAACCCAATGGAGATAATCAAGCGGGAGACTACAACTTGGCCAAACTGTAGATGTAATGTTGTGTGGTCTCCACTGCCTCTCCAATCAACAAGTTGCCAAACGTGGATGTGATAGTCGGAATGTGTTTCTTACTGCGAGACTAGTGTAAGGTTTACTATTGTTCTCTTTGTCCAGGTTAAGAGCTGGCTTCGTGGGCCAATTTTCGTGATTCGAGTGGTGGCGTCGCACCGACCGACTTCCGTCTTACGTGGATATCGAAAATGTGCATGGTGTGGTTTATTTATTGTCTTATAGCAACACATCTTTATTTATAGCATCCTTAAATTGATAATTGTTGTGTGTGTGTGTGTTTGTTCCGAGTTTTGGGGGTCTCTCTACTAAGTCAGTGAAATTGTAAGGCTCATTCTCCTACTATCCTTTCAGGTGAAGAAGAGCAAACTAGTTCCCAACCCCAGACAAACCCGTCACAACAATGAGAGCGGACTAGTACTTTCAACAATGTGTGAGTTTTGTACACCTAGGAGTATGCCCCAGATGTCGCATTTTACTTTGAACTGGATCTATGTACTAGGACAACGTAATCATATGTGCATATGTATATAAGATCCTGTGATTCTGTGAATATTTGAGTACTTATGCATGTTGTCTTTTGCTTCCTGTTATTCCCACCAGACCCTTTTTTTTAATGAAAAGTGGATAGTACCACTAATATATATGAAAAATGTAAACAATATACGAGTATAGGCTCACAAAAAGGCCCAAAAGACTGCCCAGCCTGCCTATACATCGCCATCCAACACCATACAGATAGCCAAACTCTATCCCCCCAACAAAGCATTCACATTACAGGCAATAGACATCCATTCCTTAGTTTTGATACAAATCACAGCAAAAAAAGACTCAACATCCCCAACAACCTAAGAGAAAATGTGATTGTTTCTCTCCCCTCAAATCATCCACAAAGTAGCCCGAAAAATAAGACACCAAATAGTATTATCTCCCTTGGTCAGTTAGTGTCTTTCCCACTTTTCAATGAGCATACGGACCTCACCATACGAAGGTATAGTGCTTGAGTACTGGTCGCCACCGTTGTCCACACCCAGCTGGTATACGAGCATCCCACAAAAATGTGATCAATAAACTCCTCTTCTTTCCCACAAAGGGCATAGACAATCTGGATATCCAGAAGGAAGCAAAGCAATCTATCTCTCATAGGGAGCCTACCAAGAGAGATTCTACAGATGAGAACATTCACCTTCAGCGGACTCCAAAGTCTCCAAACCTGAATTTGTAACCCATGCCGAAGACTACCATCCGAAATGATACTATAGGGAGATCTAATCAAAAAGCAATCTTCCTTCTCCCAACGCCACACCCACCAATCCATACTCTCAAAAAGAGAAATGAAGAACAAACGAGATAGCAGGTCCTCAAGTTGGAAGATCTCTAACTATCTCAAGGCCTTCTTGAAAGTGGGTGTCCGCACCCTCTAAAGAGGGAAGAGTCAAAAACCTGGGAAACTGATATAAGAGGAGAGGCTGCCACCTGGAAGAAGTCAAGAAAGACCTCAGAAAGAGGAAGATCATCACACCACCTGTCTCGAAAAAGAGTCATGTCCCCTTTCCCCAAAGATACCCTAACACCCGAGAGAATAATATCCTCACAACAAGAGATGTACCACCACAAAGGGGAAGTGCTGGCCAGCGGGGAAGGAGTTAGGAGACAAGTCCCAAACTTTGGAGTTTGGAGCTCCCAAAGTACCTCTATCTAATGATATTATCCTATAGACCATCCTCACCAACACTTAATCTCCACAATCACTTTGCAAGCAAAGTCATGTTGAAGTCCCTCATATTCTTCAACGTCACACCTCCCTGCTCCCTAGTCTTAGTGACCCTTACCCAAGCTACATCATGCCAACCCCTACACTTGACTCCACTGCCAAGCCAAAAAGTCTATAGCGGATAGCTTCCAATCTCTTGGCCCCCTGCTTCGATACTCTGAACATAGAGAGGAAGTAAGTCGAGAGGTCACCTAGAATCGAGCTACATAGCACCAGTCGGCCTCTATAAGACAACGTCCTGGCCTCCCAGCCCGCCAATCTAGTATCAAACCTGTGAACAATGGATTGCCAATCTGTCGATCTCAGGGCATAGCGAGAGAGTGGAAGGCCCAAGTAGGAGATAGGAAAGCTGCCACTCTTACAACCGCAAACAGTAACCGCCTTCCACATAGTAAACACCTTGATAGTCAACCCAAGCAAGAGGCTCTTGTCAAAATTGACTTTCAGCCCTGTGAACTCCTCTAGAAGCTCAAGCAAAATTCTCACCATGAAAAGTATATAATCACCCTTAGCCAAGAATAAGATAGTATCATCAGTATACTGCAAATACAAAATAGACATACCACCTCTAGCTCCCTAAACTCCTGCCAAAAGACCAACCGCCTCTGCCCTCGCCCACATCCTACTCAAAACACTGGCCACCAGAACAAAAAGTAGAGAAGAGAGAGGATCACCCTGCCTAAGGCCTCAGCCACCATGAAACTAAGCTAACAATTTAACATTAATGAGAACAACAAAAAAAAGCCGAGGAGACACAAGCCTTGATCCACCCAATCCACCTATTCCCAAAGCTCATCCTCTCCAACACATGCAGCAAGTAATGCCAGTTGACCCTATCATATGTCTTTTCAAAATTCAACTTCAAGACTAATCCTTTCCCCCTACGCTGCTTTAAAGCAAATAAGCATTCATGGGCCACCAAAAAACTATCAAGAATATGCATGCCTTTGATAAAGACTCCCTAGACATGATCCACCAGCCAATCTATCACCGAAACCAACTTGGAAGCCGGCACTTTAGAAATAATCTTACAAGTGCCATTCAATAAACTAGTAGGATGAAAATCAAAAAACTCAATGACATCCTTTTTCTTAGGGATAAGCACAATATGAGTCTTATTAATTCCTACCAAGTGAGCCCTCCCCTCCTAAAACTCCTTAACAACAACTACCAAGTCCCCTTCAATAATGTGCCAACACTTCTAAAAAAAATGCCACTGGAAAACCATCAGTTCTAGGGGCCTCGGTCCCTGGCCAGAGAAAAAACAGCCAAGTGAACCTCCTCCTCTGAGCAAATCTAATCCAAAGTCGCACTAGCCTCTGTAGGCAACTGCTGTAGGAGCCTCTCCTCAAGCCTCGGCCTAAAGCAGTCCTCATCAGTAAAAGGCTTAAAGTAGAGTTTTGCTTCTCTAAACTATCCAAGCCATCAATTTGCTGCAGCAATCTGAGTTTTGCTTCTCTTCTCAAAGGGATTGCCCACCTCCCACCTCCTCAAAACCTAAGCAGTGTCTCTCCATCTCCTCACCAAGGTAGCCATAGCTGAAGGTCCCCTCTCCACAGCAAGCCATGCCTCAGAGACCACATTTAAAGTCAGCCTCCTACATCCAGAACAGCACCATCCTCAAATTAGTCCTCCTGTCCTGTACTCTAGAAGTCTACAAGAGGAAAGACCTGTGATCCGAAACCATTCTGATCATGAACGGCATGAGGAAAGTGGTCCTCCCAATCAACAGTAACTAGAAATCTATCCAACCTCGAGCAAGAAGCCTCTACTCTAAGGTTAGAACAAGTATAGACACCTCCAAATATGCCGATACCCACAAGCGTTGCTTCCTGGATAAAATCTGAAAAGTCGGCCATGCACCCATCAGCCGAAGAAATGCTAGTCCTCACTGATGGATGTGCCGCTACATTAAAGTCACCCCCCATAAAACGCCTGTCAGATGATTGATGAAACTACAATAAATCCTCCCTAGGCTGGGGGCCATAGGCCCCTGTAAAATCCCAAGAAAAACCATCCTTCACTCCCTTGAAAAGCACCGAAACAGCTCATCTGCTAACCACCCTATCACACAGCACTTCCTCGGCCTCAAATGGATTCCACAGAATTAACATGCCCCCTAAATTCCCTACAGCCATAGAGGCAGCACCACAAGTCAGCCTAGATCCCCGAATCTCCCTCATGATAGCACTAGTCTCCCCATACCACTGTCCCTTGCACACACAAAACATCCACCTTGCACTTGTACTCTTAACTCCTTTACTACCCTTCTCTTCTCCAACCCCCAAGACCCCAAATATTCCAAGAGAGAATTCTCATTGGAAAATAATATCCCCCTCTCATCCCCGTCAACCACTACTCCTTCCTACTCTCTATGCAATGCCCTCTCACCCACCCGATGCTTGCACTCCACCTTCTATATATTTTTCAGAAAGCCCCCTTCAAGTCTTTTTCTGATGCCACCAAGACATAATTGTCAAGGCGGACGCCTAGGAGGCGCCAATTAAGTGCTAAGGCGCTTCCGTAGCCGCTTAAAAACAGCCCGCCTTTCTAAGAGTACAAAAAGGCGCCCCAAGGCGCAACTAAAGCGGCCAAAGCGCACGCCACTAAGGGTCTGCGATATCTCGCTTAGACAGCGGATTCGAGTCAATTTTCAGGCGTCCGATCGGACCTATGGTAATCTTGCCAAGGGCTGAGTCCAACACAATTTCAAGAAACATCTTATTTACCTAAATATCATTTAAGTAAATGTTAGTATTTGTAGTTTCATTTACTTAAGATATTACATGTAAATAAGAAAGTATCCATTATTTGAATCCAATAAAAATATTAAAAAAATCATATCTCTTATCAATAAAAAGTCATCTCTCTCATCTAAGAAAAAAATCATGAATTTGACGATTCTATCAAAATACCGTCTTTCTAATCCTTCATAATTTTGTTTAACTAAAAATTCCATAATTCAAATAAACCCCATAGAACATTAAAAATTTAAAGTCCGGTGAAAAAAATCAAACATGCATATGACTTCTCCAAGGGACCCACTCTTCTACTGACAGTACTTAGTCTACATGAAACCTCTCAAAATTTGGTCAAACATAAGTTATTATCACCGCCTTGGAGGCCGCAGATTGGTCATGAGTTTTTCTCTAAACTCTCAGATCAGGATGCCGGGGATCTGATTAGACCCTTTAGTGAGGAGGAGATTAAAGATATTGTATTTTCTATGGATCCTAATAGGTCTCCTGGGCCAGATGGATTTTCTTTGGGATTCTTTCAGCAATTTTGGACAGTTATCAAGTCAGATATAATGGCGGTGGTGTCAGAATTTCAGACAAGACCTTGGAATATTAAACATTTCAATTCCACCCACTTGGTGCTTATTCCGAAATGTCCTGGGGCAGAGTCGATCAATGATTATAGGCCGATCAGTTTGTTGAACTATGTATAAAATCATCACCAAGGCCATGGCTGGCCGACTCAAGAAAGTGATTGGAAATCTCATTAATGGTAACCAGTCAGCTTTTATTAGTGGCCGTTTCATCTTGGATAATTTCATGGCAGCCCACGAATATTTGCATGAGCAGAGGATCAACAAGAGACAATATGTGTCACTCAAACTTGACTTTGAAAAGGCATATGATAGGATAAATTGGAAATATCTTTTCAGAGTCATGAAGGTGATGGGCTTCTGTGTAAAATCGGCAAAATTCTCTGTGCTCATTAATGGGTCTCCATGTGGTTTTTTTGGCTGTTCTAGAGGGCTGCGACAGGGTGACCCGTTATCCTGTTTTTTGTTTGTTTTGATGGGGCAGGTCTTGAGTGAGATGTGGAAGAAAGCAAGGCAGGCTGAGTTAATTGAAGGAATTACTGTGGGAAGGGGGAGTTTAGAAGTTTCACACCTTCAGTATGCTGATGGCACAATCCTTTTTTCCTCAAATAACCTTGACAAGCTCATTAATTTGAGGATCCTCCTCAGACTTCTTGAGTCGGTAACTGGTTTGAGAATTAATTTCCGTAAGAGTGAGCTGGTGGGGAACATAGCAAATGAGAATATCAGGGTTCAGATTGAGCAGATCATGGGTGTGAAATGGGGGAGTTTCCCTGTTAAGTATCTTGGGCTGCCCTTGTCAGATAGATCTCTGAGAATATCAGATTGGAATGGAATGGTTAAGAAGTTCAGTGGCAGGATTAGTGGGTGGAAGGGCAGACTCTTATCTGCTGGGGGAAGATGGATTCTTTCTAAGGTGGTGTTGTCTAGCATTCCTTTATATTTCTTGTCCATATTTAAAGCCCCTAAGGGCATTTGCAAGAAACTGGAATCGGCGAGAGCGGCATTTTTCTGGAGAGGTAAGGGGCCAGAAGTGCATGGTGTTAACCCTATTGCCTGGGCTAAGGTGTGTAGGTTGAAAGAAGAAGGTGGTGCAGGCCTAGTGCCAATGGAGATTATTAATAATGCATTACTCATGAAATGGCTGTGGAAATTAGATGTAAATGACGGGGCATTGTGGAGCTGTATAGTTAAGAGGAAGTATTTGTGGAATATGGATGGGTGGTGTTCCCAGTTACTGAGTAGTAATAATTTATCCTCAATTTGGAAGCACATTATAGGGAATTTAGACTTCTACTTGTGCTCTTCTAGGCTTCAGTTGGGAGATGGTCGGAGAATCAAATTGTGGCAAGACCCATGGTTAAACAATGAGCCTCTTATGTTCTCATGTCGGAGATTGTTCAGAACTGTGTCACAGTCTCAAGTTTTTTTGGCTGATTTGTGGTCCCAATCTCAATCTGGTTCGTCATGGCACTTAAGGTTCAGACGGAATTTGGTGGAGGATGAGATCTCTGAGTTCCTTTTCTATCTGAGGCACTTGACAACACTAAGATATCCCCTGGTATGGAGGATAGCAAAGTTTGGAAATGGGAGAGGTCGGGGAAATTCTCAGTCAAATCAGTGGTCTGTCTGCTTATTCAAGGAGGGTTGAAGGTCACATGGCATAAGCAAGTGTGGGATAAGGGGTTACCTTTGAAAATCAGGGTCTTTATGTGGAAAATTGCTTGGAAGAGGCTTTTTACTTTGGTCAGGGTCAATATGTTCAGAAAACAGTCGAGAAAAGAATGCATATTTTGTGTATGTTTCCAGGAGGATTTGGATCATCTATTCACTGCTTGTGGAGTTGTCAGAACTGTATGGAAGCTGTTCTTCAAGTCTATTAATGTCACATGTTGTGTTCCCCTCAATTTGCATCAGTTTATTGATTATTGGCCAAAGTATAAACCCACAGGAGTTGAGGAGGACCTATGGAAATTGTGTTTACCAGCGATCCTCTGGTCTATCTGGAAGGAAAGGAATAAGAGGTTGTTTAACCTGGAGTTCAGAAACTTGTTCCTTATTCTAAATGATTGTATCTCTTTTGTGTATCAGTGGCATCTTAGTGTCTTTGGTGAGCCTGTCAACTTTTCTGCCCTTTTAGATCAGCTGAAGGGGTGGAGGAAATTTACCTTGTAATTGGGTGGTTTTTTTAGGGTTTGGGGTTGGGGCTTCTACCATCTTGGTAGTCATCCCTCTTCCTTTACCTTTCTTCTGGTCTTTTCTGGTTTTCTCTTTCATTTTGTATGCTTTTTGCTTTTCCTTTGCCTTTTGGCTAATGAAACATGGCCTTCGGCCAATTTCTATAAAAAAAAAGTTATCATCACCAAAACTCATGAGAACTGTCACTTTCTAGTTTCTTTTCAATTTTTTAAACATATTGTGGGATTATGTAATGAACTCATTTAGTTTTTACTTGTTTTAAGTGTGTTAAGATATTGCACTTCCTATTTTCATTTAGTGTATTTACATGTATGTGTATTTACTGGTTTGTTTTAAAAATTGGAAATTAATTTTCTGATATAATGATATTTGCACTCCTTGTTCTTATTTAATGTGCTTATTTATTTGAAGATGTCAATTTAGATTTTTTATGACTTTATGATATATAATGTGAGTTTGTTTACTTGTAATTTAATTTGTGTTGCTTTCATATAGTTTTGACCTTTTTGTTGTGACATTTTATTTTATTTTGCAACTATTTTTTGTGATACGTAGCTATTATCTATATTTCTCAAATTTATGTATTATTTTAATAATATATTTGTCATACTATATATGTCATTGCCTTTATGTCTGTCATATTATGATATTTTTTATTGATTTTCATCATCATATATATTTTTAGAAACATAAATATCATATAAGAGGGACACTTGAAAATAGCTCATACTTAGGGTCCGTTCTTGTTTGGTTGCTTGTAAAATAAGTTTATAGGGAAAAAGTTTTTTAAAGATTAACTTTTACAGGAAAATCAAAAACATAATTGTCCATTTGGTACCCACGTAAATGTTTTTCCTGAAAAATTTTCTGATGTTTGTTTTTCAATAAAATATTTATTAAAAATATTTTAAAAAATTTAAAAAAAAGTATGTTCAGTATGTCAACCACCCAATCTCCCGACGCTGGGCGTCTGGTGCACCGGGCGTCAGGCACCAACTGCCAAGCGCCAGAAGTCGGGCACCGGACACACAGGTGTCGGGCGCCAGACGCACAGGCGTCGGGCGTCTAACGCCGGTCACTGGGCACCAGCCGCCGACGTCCGGTGGCCGCCAAGCCCGGACGTCCAGGCGTCGGACGCTGGACGCCGGGTGCATGCCGCTGGTCGTCGAGTTTCAAGCATCGGACACTAAGAATTATAGTGGAGATTGTAATCACACTTATGAAAATCCTACATGAAAGAGAAATTCAGGAAAATGGTTTACGGAGTCTTATTAAGGATGCCAAAATCCATAGTTTTAGGTAAAAGATTTTCATGGATTAACTTTTCAGTGGTACCAAACAGACTATTGTATGAAGTTTTTCCTGAAAACCTTTTCCAACATGAGCTTTTACGTTGAAACAAACAGACACTTAGTTCCGTCCTAAATGCCTAGGCACCACTTAGGCAGGTGCCTAAGCGCTTAGGTGATCCGAGACCCCAACTACGCCTTGACAACTATGCACCAAGGATATGCCCACCACACCTGCCATCTCCCTAACCTACTCTGTGCACAAAGTTTCAACTTCCTTAAGCCAAGCCCTCATTGCCCCTGCCTGCAGAGAAGACTTCCTAGCACCTTCACTGTCACCCTGCGAAACCATTTCCTGTCCTTCAGACCCCTGGGTGCTGTTGAGGATCAACACCATGTCGTTCGCATTGGGTTGCTGAAATAAAACAAAGGCTAAGTGTCCCTACACCTCCAGAGCGTCTAGGGATGGCCCACCCAGATCCACCGCCGTCACTTGCAAAGAAGACTTCTCCACCATGACTATCAGAAGAGGGGATGGCTCAAGCCCCCTAGCTAGGACAAAGTGAGATTCCCTACCGGAAGTCCCAGTACCCCTAGGAGTCTTCACTCTGGCACCCTACAGTGTCGGTGGATCACCTCTCTACTTCGGAAGAGCAAACCTCTTGTAGAGCTCCTCCACGCTAGCTGAAGCCTCTTCCCGCAGTAGTCTTCCCCTTTCAGAGATGGCGAGATCGTCGTCCATCGCCATGAGGAGCGGTAGGATCACGCGTTCGTATGTCTCACCATCGGACTACAAACAAGGGTGGAAACTTTGTTTGTTTTCCTCTATCAGGTGAAGAAGATGATCCTTAACGGGCCCCAATAGCCCAATATGTAGATCCAGTAGTGAGTCGAGTAAGTCATCGGGTCTGGGTACGGGTTTAGCCAGCAGATCCTGCACGACTGGTCTAGGCGGAATCCGGTTCACCCCGGCAACCTACTGGCGCACATCACCCAACTCATCATTGACCCGGTTGACCAGATCTAGACCCATCACTAGGATCCGCTAGATCAGGCGATTTGAATTCAAATCTCCCGGCCAATTCCCACTAGACCATTTAGATTACCCTTTAGAGTTTTCGTAGCTCATGGGTTGGCAGACTTAGATTCAGATCCTTGTTGGATTCGGACAACGAAGACCGTCACATCGCCGAAGTGAGAGTAGGTTCCTAGCCAATGATTCCGATCACTGTTAGAGTGTGTGAGCAAGACCGTATTACCGAAGGTTCCATCTGTAGCTTGTCAATCGACATGACCTACCCTAGTCATCGATAGTTCCTCAACTATCACGGTCCCACGTTTTTGTTTCGCGAGGGATGTCTATAGGCCATACTTCCTGTTTAGGACGAGGTTATTTTATTGGTATTAACGTTACAATCGATTCAACTGTTATTTCTTTAGTGTTCATCAGTGATCTCATCTTCGAGTCATTAGAGTGTCCCATTCCTCGTGTCGTCCCGCATCACACATTCATTCAAATAGAACTTCATTAAAAAAAGGAATGACGCAACAATGCAAGTCAACAAGGATGAGCACGGCTGCCATGTAGAGATAACTGCAAGTTATTTGCAAAATGTAGAGGCATCCAAATTATAAGAACCATACCACAGTAAACTGCATTTCGGTGTCCCCTTAATTTTTTTTTGACCTCCATCTTTTGCAGCATAGTCGATGGTTTAGCAATTGCATAACATGCTGCACGTACAGAGGGAGAACGATGGTGTTTTGTAAAGCCTCCTCCAATCTCCCTCAAACTTAGCCCTCGGACCTGATCAGAATTCATATGCGGCCAACGCAAGTACCCAGGCAATTGGCTTGTTTTTTGATCTTCCATATCTTGACTAGCTGGAAGAAATGAAGTACCGGTAAAGATCTGAATTTCACAGTAAGCTACAAAAGAGAATAATAAATAGATACATAAGAAGATGAAACTGCCACTTACATCCCAGAAGTGAGAAAGAACCAGAACCAAGGAGGGTTGGAACATCGGATGCATTTGGAAAGCTTCCTCCTACCAAGCCATGTGATGGTCGGGAACAAGTCAACAGTAATTGTTTCAGAAGTTTAACCAGGTGGTCTTGCTCAATATGAGGGTATCTGCACACGGCAACAGGTAATAGCGGATAGTCCTATTAGAAAAATAGAACCAGAAATCATTTGCTTGGGTACAAAACAAAGACAGATTTTTCCCCTACTTTCTGTCGTGCATGTCATAGGCAAAATTTCAAGAGAAACATCTAGAAATTAAATGAAGAGGGGGCAAAAACTGAAGATGAATTCCGCAGAAAAGCATCTTAATTACGTGGAAATGGCAGTGACTACCCAATGTATGTATTAGCTAATTTAGCTCTAAATATAACAAACAAAACAAAATAAATGCAAATTATGGGGGGAAGAGTGGGACAATTTTATTAGGAACAGTTTCAAATGGCAGACAATGCACTATGAATTGGAGAAAGAAAAAGAGAGGTCTAATGCATTCAGACCCATTAACGCCACAAAAAAGAGAAAAGGGCAGTGGTTTTCCATGTTATAGTGAAATGGGCCAATAAACAACTACTATGATGAAAGCAGAATGCTAAATATCTAAATAAAAAGCTGAAAAGTCATTAAATGACAGATTTCATAAAAATCCTTGTTTGAGAGGAGGTTTGGGAGGGAGGGAGGGAAAGGGGGGCAGACTGGCAGAGAGAGAGAGAGAGGACATAAAGCAAAGTGAGTGAGCAAGTTTTACAGATGAACAGCACACATGAATATTCATGATATTTTACACAGAAAAAATCACATATTCAATCAGAAATCAAAATCAGATTACAGACACTTAAATGACCATCACAATAGCTGGATAATGCCTGTCTTAGTTCTTTTGAGATCCCTGGGGCACAACTCGTATAAACTGGCAGCAAATAACAACCCTGACTAGGTTGGAGTTCCCCACCAAACCATCTTCCACAAGTCAGGAGATTTCCCAAGGTCATGTGAAGGTTGAAAAGAGTAGCTCACTGCTTTATCCAGATAGAAGAAGGTAGCAACTAAAAGAGCTCAGATTTGAGCAAGGAACTTTATGGGCATCATCTCCCTCCCTCCCTCCCTCAACACTAGTTTTATCCAACATTAGGAATGAGAGAAGGAAACAAGTGGACGCATCAACCCTCACCTCAACACTAGTTTTACCCAACTCCACTAGTACCAACTCAGCAAGGCTCGCTCAATTGCCGGTCACATTAATCTGTAGCTATCAACCGTAGATTGCTTACATGGGAAATCAGGTTATAGTTTGGATAGTTCAGTAATCCAAAAAGATGCACAGCATCCAATGATGTATAGGGAAACTCCATATTTATAACTAATGAAAGAAGCAGGAAGAAAGAAGAAGAAGAAATCATGTACCTCTCAAGCAAACTAGAGTAGTTTAAAGGTAGTGAGTTCCCATTATCATTCTCATCTCCACTTGGTTCACCATTTCTTGAATACCAAGCATGGAATCTTCTAGGTAAAAGTTGATGCTCCAAAAGCTCATTCCAAAACTGTGTATATGTCCTTCGACATGGTCCAGATGACAAAAAATGAATGATCAAAAAATAAACTTCTCTGAGGTCAATATCTACATCAGCTTCCATTGGGCTGCCAACTGTCATTTCTGGATCCAAAAAACTTTCCCTTTCATGCAACTTCTTTGACAAGTTCAAAGATGTCATGCCATCAGCAGCAGCAGGATTATACTTCCTGAGAGCCATATTTCATGACAACCTGAAGGCAACAAAAGAAACAGAGAACAAGAGGGGTAGGACTTCAGAATACAATTTGTTTATTCCAAGAAAAGCAAGAGAAACTAAGCAATATAGGGAATATTAAAAAGGAGGTACCTTACCTAAAACCAAAAACATTATATGAAAACTTCATTGTCAATGCAGAATAAAAGAAAAGGGTATGCCATTTTCTATTATACTTCAATTATCCATCTTCTCACAAGCTGTATAAGAGACCTGCTTTGTTGGGGGGATATCCCAAGTTTAACTTTAGGTTATCCATATTCCATAGAACAAGAAAAATGGTACTTAGGCAATTGAAACAAGTTGGTCCAGGCACTTTGAGGTTAACCCGCTTAAACCTAGGGTTAGACCTTGGAAGAACGTCAACTTCTGGTTTAACTCCTGCCACCTTTTACTTTTTCTCTTGGCAGTCCACCCACATGGGTGCATTAATTCTCATCATACTTGCTAGGGCTGTTCATTATTCGGATTACCCGAAAAACCAAACCGAACCAGCCGGTTTGGGTCAGTTCGATTCGGATTGAGAGAACGGCCGGTTCAGTTCAATTTTTTATTTTGAAACCGATTGAACCGAACATATAATAAAAATAATGAAATATGCATATTTTCACAGTTGAAATCATGGTGCAGTTGGTTAGCGCCTCTTGTTTACATGGGTAGGTGCTGGGTTCGAAACCCATAACTGCCTAAAATTATTTTGTTTCCCATTTTCGGTTCAAACCGAACCGAACTGGTTCGGTTTGAACACATTTTCGATTCGGTTTCGGTTCACCCAAAAATTGGGCCGAACTGGACCGTGAACAGCCCTAATACTTGCCAGGTTTTCATCAAATTCACGATTAAAAAGGTGACATTTGTAGTTTTTCTAGGACAGTTTTTATTTCACTTATTCAATGAACACTTAGGAATAGTTTATTATACATTTCCAACAAAATATTGCACATAAAGAAAGCAGTACATAAATTTTCAAATTTCTATTTGGAAGACCATTATTTGCTTCCTTTAATAATACCTACAGTGCTTTTGTAAAGATGGACAGGAACATTTTCATCAATACTGACTACCATATAAACCAACGTGGGTTGTAAACACAAAGTGCACAATGTGGTGGGTTAAAACAGGTTATCCTGAAGGGTTAACCTACTGTGTCTCAAACTGAAAATATGATAACCTCGGGCTATTTTATTCCTAGAATAAGAACATGGTTACCCTAACCCAAAAACAAAACAGGGCCAAAGTGTATTAGAACAATTTGATGTTCCATATATTGAGATTGAAATATTCAGGACAGAGTCCTATTTCTCATAGGAATTCAACCATTTGGAGATTTATGCGTAAATATTCAACAATATGATTACATTGTACTGAAAGCTGCAAATGAGAGGAAGAAAAAGAGGTGGATTGCAGCTCAACACAATGAGATCAAGAAAAAACTTAGTTGACCTGGGAGGAAAGATAGATGGAGGGCATACAAGAGGGATAAAGAATGAAATCTGAGAGGAGGACAGAGAAGCCAAAACAGAGGCAAGGAAAAACAGTGGGACAACAAGGTAAGCAAAAAAAGAGAGGATAATGGGGTGAACCTCAACAAGAATGTGAGAAGTAATGGGGTGAACCTCAACAAGAATGTGAGAAGGAAGTAGAGAACAAGAAATGGAAACATTCTTAATTTAGCAAATTGTAGTACTAAGAAGTCCTTGAGGCCGCCATATTACAAGTTTTATGTGTGAAGAATATAAATTGTAAAGTTTGGTCACCTTCTTGGCACAGAGAACCCTCATCATCATCATCATCAGAGCCTTCATATGTATGCTTAATGCATATCTTCTCAGTAGGCCTACTTGTGATGAGGTGAATGTCTTATAATTCATTTCTTTGAATTTGGACTTTAAGTATATTCTATTTTTCCCTCATTTCAAAAGAAATATTCTCCATTGCCTAAAGGAATATAATGATCAACCTAATTAAGCACATCCACTTACCTAAAGCCCCAGTTTACCAAGAGACAGTAGCACTCAAGAAGAAGTTGAAGTGACACTGATTGATCAGAAGATGCAAGATCCTTTTTTGAGAAAACAAAAGTCCTGATTAAGATGGTTTATATGCTTCAAAATAAATACAGTTATTAATAGAGCAGCAAACCAAATGAGAGGAGGGGTAAGCACAAGAAAACAGGGGACAACGAAAAGGAGTCTGACGTAAAATCAACCAACAGAGGAAGAAAATATAGATGACATTGGCAGAAGCAAAAGGGAAATATATAAAGTTACTAGAGGCAGATCTTACACCAGAAAAACAGCAAGAGAATATAAAAGCAGTATTTTCCTAGAGTTTACAACCTAAAAAAATACCATTATTTCATATCTTCCTTTTGTAGGTTCATTATTCTCTTGCACAGCTTGTTTATAGATATATATTTTAATGCAATATACGCTGTTCTGTAAATAAGTTCTAGATAACTAGCATGCATCATATTGGGACTCAGCATAACCTTTTGGGGCATACTTTACTATATTCTCGTACACTTTTAAGGCAGATCAACCTATCTGAAAATTAGAATGCATTAGGGTTTTGACACAACAGATGGGAATCGGTACCGGGGTCAAAGACCCCAGATAAACCATCAGTATCTCTAAAATCTGTCCTTCAAACCCTGATCAAGCCCCTTATTATGGTGCAAAGATTTGGGGTCATGGTGATGTTCACGACATGCCCAGGGCACATGCAAACCCCGATCCCAATTCGCACCAATACTTCTTCAAAAGAATTACGCGTATACACCAGGTGAAGGTTCTTAGATGTGACGGACAAGGCAGCACCTTTCCTGAAAATAAAAAATAAAAAATCCCAAACCAACCCTTTTCGGCGCCCTAGCATGCCCAAATTTAGAAGCCACAACAGTCTATTCAGAAGCACACGCTGCCCGACAGCACAGACCAGCAGAAGCAGCCCAGCTAAGCAAGCAGGAGGAGCAAAACAGACTGAAAAAAACTCACCTAGGATTAAAGCGGCTGCTGACGCTAGAGGGATAACACACCCCCCAGATGCGAAATCGCGAGGAACCTCAGGAACTCCCTCCTGCGCTTCCGGAACCCGGGCGTGCCCACATCCATACACATTACAACTGGACGAATTCCAGCAACAACACAGAAGCGGCAACCCTCTTCCACCCGCAAACTAAAGGATACCCATCGGGAATCCAACCAGGGGCATGCAGGAACCGCGGGGGGCGGGGCAGATTAACAGAAACACCACGAGGCCGAGGAGGGAGGCGCAGCGAGAGAGAGCAAGAGAGAAGAGAGGGGAGAGTCGGAGAGAGGAATCGGGGGCGTCCTCCTTTCGAAGGTGTTCTCACTTCTCATGCGCACAGCGGCTCTTTTTATGAGGACTTCTATGCGGATCTGGGTTGGGGGACTTCCTTTTATCATATTATGGACAAAAATAATAATAATAATAATAAAACTGAAAAAACAAAGGTAAAGATGAGACCCTCGACGTACGCGACCGGCGTTCCGCAAATCCTACCTGTCTTACGTGGCACCGCCACGTTATCCCCTTGCCAGCACGGACCAAGCCATGCTCCTCAGATCTTCCTACTCCATAGGTTCTAGAGTGGTGTGTGCACACATCATTATATATTTAAATGACTAATTATATTGATATAATAAATATCTAATAATACGAACATATGTATATACATCTTATTGTAAGAGTGTATACTAAATCTTTCTCTTTCACCAATCACGTGTGTTGATGAGGTCTATCCCGAATATTTTTATCAGAAAAAGGTTTGATACATATTTTTATTATTATTAAATATTTATCACATCAATATAATTAAACATTCAATAACACAGAGATGTGTTTCTCTACCACCGCTAATGATATATGCCAAATCTTTCAGTGACAACCATGAATACTCGTTGTGTTGTGATGGGAGTTTAAAGGCATTGTTTGGTAATATTGTTAAAGTGTGGATTTTAATCATTTAATAATTAAAAAATTATTTTTCTATCTCTCTAATTATCAAACAAGTAAAATAAAATTTAAATTATGTAAAAATAGATTTTAAGAGAGAGAGAGAAAAGAGATAGAGAGAAATATATATATATAATGATGATGTGTTCAATTTTAGACTTTAAAAACTAGTGTAAAAAGTTTTTTAGGAGATTTATAATTTTTAAAAAAAATCCCTAAAATTGTTACCAAACAATGTGAAGATTTTTCTCCGCCAAACTTCGCTGATATCGGAAGACGATGACATGACGAGGCTTAGGGCTTCTGACGTGGCGGAAGCCTGCCACGTCGGACCCGCGTCCTTTTGGCGTCAGAAAGCTCCCCGTTCGGAGGACCGAGAGAGGAAGGGAGGAGGTCTTTCGTGGACGGTAGAAAAGCGCAATATTTGCCTTCTTGTGGTTCGAATTTCCATTTGTATTGCCATGTTGATGTTGGTGTGACGATGCAAAAAAGGCATTTACCAGATAATAAGTTTTCTTTTTTTATCTCTTGCCATAGTTTCATCGGGTTTCAATTGCTATAATCTGGAGATTAACTTCTAAACTCTTTAACTTTTTTTTATTTTTTAATCTCTCACAATCAAAATTTATTTTTATAAAAATTTATATCTTTTTCTCTAAAGTTTGGATTTATTTCCAATCTTGAGAGAATTTACTGAAATAACTTGGCGTAGTGACATACTATATATAAGTAGCGGGAGCTAAATAGGAAGGAATTTCTCTAATGATAAGTGTAATATCGAGCATGATAGGACTTGAGCTAAGGAAAATTGAATGTATAATATATCATTTTATTTAGTAATTTTTCTTATTTCAAAATTTGGCCACCCCCCCGATTTAAACTAATAATGTGAGCATGTAGACCGCTAAAAATATTTTTATACACTTAAATATGTAACAGATATCACTTTTTTTAAAAACTTTTTTATAATAATACGCTTTCATTTATATATATATATATGAGAAATGTTAGTTACCCGAACGTCCGAATAACCAGCATGACGTGGAATGGCAGCGCGATCAGGTCGGCCGCGGTGTGGGCCCCACGAAACCGCAGTGTGAGGTGACGTGGGACCTACACGGCCGACCAGTTGTCATTCCACGTCGACTAGTTATCCGGATGCTCGGATAACTAATATTTCTCTATATATATCAAGTCAGACCCATTTTTGTCTATCAATTTTAAAGTACTTGCAATTTTAACCGTGGCTTGCAGCACTTCATATACCTCATTACTTCTTGAAGGAGAAATGTTTGAATGGTGGGCCCAAGCATAAGGAGATGGTGTAAAAAATTATAGACTGTGTTGTCTTGTATTTGAGATGGACATTATCTATCTTACTTTATGGTGGGACTTGCTCATCTTCAAGAATTTCAAAATGAGAGAAATAAAATGGGAAGAGAGGAGATCCTCTGAATACATAGGCGGAGGGGACTCCCTCATTACTAAGAGAATATTTTGCATAAAATTTTATTTTTTAAAACTTTATCACATTGTGACTTTTATGCAAAATACTGAGGGTCCCTCCGTCTATGTAGTGAGAGGATTTTCTCTCAAAAAAGAAGCTCTAATTGTCAAACACTTCAAAATTATCAAACTTTCATCCAAGCACAACTCAGAAATCGAAAGATCATCGTCCCAACGACATCCTCCTCGCCTCCTAAACGATACTCCTACTTCCTCACAAGCAACCTTTTAGCGTGCGAGAACTGAAAGGAAGCATCTCATACTCAGGAGTACTGTTCTAGGAATATGGTTAGTATTTAAATAACTTTAAGATAGTGGTATAGATTGACCAGAGACACAGACAGTTAACCAGAAGTATGTTGGGATAATTGAGGTAGAGCTATCCTTAAATAACTTTGTCTACCTCTACCTTTTTGTTTCAAAAATAAAATAGATTAAAAAGTAGGTTAAACTATACACCTATATATGTATTTGAATTTTCGCTTTCACTGGTCTTACTCTGGCTGCCAAGTGAACCGATGAAGTGGACATAACATGGTTAACGTCTCTTTTAATGATATCCTGAAATTTCACCCCTCGTAATTGACAAGCTCGCTCTATTGAGTATAGTAACAAGTTGCCTGAAGGGTTTGCGATAGACCAAATGCAATTGGTTCTTGGGAGAAATCTCACGTGTTCTCGACCTATCTTATTAAATTTTGATTATTATATAGTTAGGGACTCCAATGACTGTACATATGACAGTCTATACCAGTAGATAAATATTCACCGCATATTGAGTATTCAACCTTTTGTATCCTATATATTTTATAATAACTGCCTTGTACGAGATTCGGTGGTTGATAATATTTATTTAAAATATCTAAAATCTAATTTATTGTATACTCTCTAAATTTAAAATTTTAAAAATATTTAAATATATTAAGAATTGAAAAAATAATTTATTTGATAACTAACTTAAATAACATATAAAGATAATGAGATACACCCAGTGACTAAAGGCGACATTTGATCGTGGTAAAGGAGTGCGTGATGATCGGAGACAACGACTAGCAATTAACGGCTGACGGTGGTGACAACCAGCAACATTGGTCGCAAACAGTCGACGCAGTCAACGTCCAGCAACCAATAGATGGTACATGATGATCGGCAGTCGTCTGTCACCTGAGTGACAGCCGACGTCGAGTTGCCAACCGACGGTTGACACCTGACGATCGTGGCACTCGACATCGAACGTCGACTGTTGACAACTAGGCGCCGAACGCAGACCGCCAGACGCCGAGCACTAAACACCGACCGCTAACTGTCAAACGTCGATCGTCCAGAGCCAATCGCCACCCCACGGATAGACGTTCGACGGCTGACACTCAGACACCCAATGTCTAACAGTCGACATTCAACCACCACCAATCGCCTTACGAAAAATGACAAGCGGTTGATAAAAAGTCAATATATCCTCTATTTTTTTAAGATAAAAATTAAGACAATATTAGTTCATTTAGACATAAGTTTAAACGTTTTATCAAACCATCTGAAAATATAACGTCTTACTACTTTAAAAATTAGCCATTTATTAAATATTATCAAACACACCCTTAGTTAAATGAAAGACACACGACACTTTAACGAAAAGGTGTAAGATAACTAGGCAAATAGAGAAGGTGTAAGATAATTAGGCATTTGTTAAATCACTCCAGTAGACCCAAGGATCATGAATTTTAGAAAAACTCTCTAACTACAAAGAGTAATCCAAAACAAAAAGCTGAAGGAATCATACAAATCTACTCCCATATAGTAGTTTAATGCATATGAAGTAAAAATTTGTTTAAAATAAATATTATCCTATTCAAAGCACTCAAGTTCTCGATTATCCAATGCACGCGACGCACCTTCCAAAATCTGAAAACGAAGAGTATTCTGAAACGAAAAAACCACTTGAAACAGACATCAACATAATTTCTATTCTTATTTTGACTATAACATACTTCAGTTTACATCAGACGAATTTGCGGGAAAGATATATCCGTTAACCTTATCTGCTACCAACTCAGATTATCGTTTTAAATAATACGTCCGTTACTTTATTCAAATGCGTGGCCGTCAATCAACCAATAAGCTAATGGTTACCCCCAACATATCTCCCAAACATGCGACGCCCAACGTGGGACCTCGCACGACACTGATAACAAAGCTCACCGCCCTTTTTGCCTCCATTAACAAGTGCTTCATTCAAATTTTCTGCCTCCATTACTGTTGGTTTTGCCGCTAATGTTGTGTATATATACTTTATTTATATATAATATGCATATAAGTACAATGGAGAGAAATAGAGAGAGAGAGAAGAGAGTGAGGTGGAGGGGAAACAGATGTTTATGTGAGGGCACTCAACTCTTAACTCTGTACAATTACAGGATGCAATATCATTTAAATAAACAAATGAGTGTCGTGTTACAATACGTTGGTTTCTGAACCTCTGCACACTCTGCACTTCCTGCCTATAGACACCTGCCCAGCCATAGCAGTTATGTGATATGTGGAGATCGATATGGACACCAGGGAGGAAAAAAGCGAATTTTACTGTGCAGCAAGTACGTGATAGTAGGCTTACCTATGCAATATTGGTGGTGAGATAATATTTACACATTGAATAATACATCAAAAAAACCACCATTAAGAAGTTTCTACTTGGTTCTCCGAACAATTTGCGATTTCATTCTAGATTACTTTGGTATTATATGATCCACAAAAGCTGCATTTGTGATATAGCCAGTGGAAACGGGATGTCCCTTTCTTACCACAATCATTGCATAGGATGTCCTGGTTAATCAAGTCACAATATACAATTATAGCGAGAAGATCACAGCATCATGAAAATAAAATATAAGAAATGGAAGCATACCTGAGAACGGTCTCTATATTCTTCTGGAAGCTCTTCAGCAGCCAACAACGCGTCTAGCATGCCAAAATAAACCTGAATAGGAAACTTGGAAGATCAGGGATTGACCACAGAACCGTACTAGTCAAGGTGACGCAAGGGCCATTTAGTTTGACAAGACAATAAATGGCTTCCCGGTGAAGCATATTCATCATGTACTTTCACTTACATTCACCTCTACTTTACATAAAGAAAATCAGATTCTTGAAGTAGATTTTTTTTTATTGCTAAAGCATGCAAAAGTGATCAATGAGTGTTTAGAGATTAAAAAGGATGCGTAACCAGAAAGATTCTAGCATTTTCTTAGACCAAATATGACAACATAATGAAAATTCTCCCGCCATGTCCCTAACAAAGTACATCCTGTGGTAGAATTACTCCATGCGAAGAGTTGTTATCAGTGATAAAATTATGAAATCAAGAGACGAAAGAAGTACATAAGATGGGATTTTGCATATTTTCAACGAAAGTGCATTATAAAAAAAAAAAATTCCCACTAAAAAGTGTGGAAGCATACAAACGGTTGATACAATGGGCTTAATTCTAGTACCGAGAAATCTGAATGAGGTTGAAGTCTGAATCAGGAGTCTTAAAGTCCTTGAAAGAAAATGTAACACATGTTAAAAAAAGCTTTTTGAAATTATGAAAAACATACGCCATTTTGTTTCCTCACAAAAACAATGATATGCCCAACATCAGGTCAATACCGCAAAAACGGGAGCAGAATGCCAAAGGCTGCATGAAACAAGTTGATGATGCAATATTTGAAGCTGAAGTCTCAAGAGGATGATTAGTACTAAGCACCAAAGTAACAACTGGCGTACACAGCAATTCAATTTGCAAGAAGTGTGAAAACTAGAAAAGAAGATCCAGATCATGTTCAAGTTCAAAGTTAGTTATAAGCTCATAAACATCTTCCACAATCATTTGCCTAAAACAATCAAATCCCTGTGAACTTGGGCATTCTGCCATCTCCAACATGGACAAAAAATATACAGCAATTCGATCACCCAAAAACTAGTTAAACTGAACCCGCAGAACAACATTCGCTACCACAGAACAACTTAAAAAACATATATGTTGAGAAACCACATACATGACACGAATTCTTAACCCATTACCAAACTTCAGAATATAATTCAGCACTGCTAATCATAGGGTGCCTATTTTTATTGTTTCTATTCAAAGCTCCCTAACTTATTGTCTGTCACAGTGTCGCCCGATTGACTCACAGGATACTTGGGTGTGGAGGTGGAAAAAGGGAGGTGTGTTTACAGTCAGTTCAGCCTACAAGGTCATTGCAGACAGAGGCCTTGGCACCCTCTCCATCACCAGGTGTGGAGATCGAGAAGCCCATTGAAGATGAAGAATTTGATTTGGAGGATCTCACATGCAAGACTCCCTACCAGGGACAGGCTACGCCGCGTCATTTCCAATATTCAGCCCACTTGTGTTCTTTGTGGAGAGGAGGACGAGACCATTGACCACCTATTTGTAGAATGCTCCTTCTCTCAAGGGGAGCGGAGGGAGGTTGGGAGGAAGATTGGCTTCAACTGGCGTCAATGCAGGAGTATGCATCAGCTTCTTTTGGGTTGGGAGAGAAAGTGGGCTCTCACATGAGACAGGGCAGTGTGGTGGCTCATTCTCCATGCCACCTTGTGGATGTCATGGAGAAAAAGGAATAGTAGATTTTTTTGAAGTGTTTCTAGGGATGGGGTAGCTGTCTTACATGTTTTGTGTGGTAAAGTAAAAGAATGGGCGGGCATAATTTGTAGTATGGATTCCTCTACTTCCTCTCTTTTTGCTTTGTTGGGAGATTCCATACGATCTGTGTGATTCCCTTTTGTATAGGGCGGGAGTTTGTTTTTGGTGTCTACTGCCTACACTTGTAAATTCTTCTTCTTCTTTTAATACAATTGTGGTACTATCCACTTTCAAAAAAAAATCAAGAAATTAAAATATTGAAAACTTACCGCCATGTCCCCCAAGGATTTGCAACATATTGGGCATGTATAATGGCTGCATGTGTATGCCTGTTCGTGGTAGAGAAAAGGTTAGTACCAACAAAAGTGGCATAATCATAACTTAAGTTGATTATTACTACGCAACAACTTTCTAAGGGGGTGCTCAAGTAGTGCCCCAGTGGTCAGTACTCCATGTACACTAGGAAGAGGTCAGGGTGCAACTCCCACAGGGAACAGGTTTACAAGGAATTTTTCGAGGATTTTTCTAATGATGATGTAATACGCTAGTTTTTCAACCAAAAAAAACTTCCTGAGGGAATGGGGACGGGGGAATGAAGACAGACTAATAGTCACTGAAGCAAGTGTAAGAACTCACACCTGAAAACAAGCCGAATGCATGAAATGACCACAGGGTAAAGCTCTGACTGCTGCACTTGATGTAAACAGAAAGTCGCAGCAAATTGGACAATTTGTCTCTAGACTTTTCTCCCGACATTTATGTTCCACTAGTTTCATCCCAAGACAGCAATTACATTTCATGCAGTGAAAGAAGTCCACACCAAGTCCCTTCCCAACACGGCACAAATTGCAAAAAGGGCAATGATATACCGTCCTGAGGAATGAAAGAAAAAAAAATTCACTTCAGGAAATTGGATAATAAGATGAGTATTAATAAATTTTAATCTCAAAAAATATTTTCATATGATCAGGAAATGTGCTATTCCACAGTTTGAAGCTCAAAAAACAATCCCAAAGATGATATTTTTCAAATGATTCAGGTAATGTGGTACACTCCATAGTTGAAGCTCAATTTGGGGAGAAGCACGAAAGTCAAATCTTAGTGATGGTTCCTCATGCAAGCTGCTGGAGCTTATGGAAAGAAAGAAATGACCGCACTTACTTGAGAAGTGGAACTTACATTAAAAAGGTTTGTGTTAGAGTTTTGCCATTTTTTTTTATAGTTGGAGTAGATATACTATAATAATTTCAGTAGATAGGTTGAACCATTGAGAAAAGCATGCTCTGAAGCATGGTTTGCCGGATCGGATCGAATCGGTCCGATTCGGCCGAATCGGATCGAATCAGGAGAAACCCGATTCTCCCGATTCCCATCGAATCGGACCGATTCCCATCCGATTCCCATACGAATCGGTCCTATTCTGGCGAATCGAGGCGGATCAGGAAAAACCCGATTCCCCGATGCGGCGAACCTTGCTCTGAAGAACTTCCAATTTTCTTCCTTTGGCTCTGTGTTGGTACATCCATATTTTGGGGAATGGCACATCTTTATTTTTAATAAAAAAATCCATGCAAATAAGAAATATGTAAATATAATATGGATTGTCATGGAATGTGCAAAACAATAGATGTGGTGTGAAAATCCATGATTTAAAGAATATGTAACGGGCATGAGGTAAACCTCAGGATTACAACATCCAGAATCCAGACAATCATCTGTTCCCCTTTCCCCCCAAAATAAAAAATCCCGAAAGGTCATGGAATAACTCAACGCGGAGTGCAGAATTGCGTGTTCCTCCATTTTTCTTCTCACAACTTCTAGCCACCTCTCTTTTTTCCCCATGTTTCGCTCCATCGCTTTTGCTCTTTCCATCCAGACTTAGCTGAACAACAGCAGCTAATTCCCAACAAGCACCCCTGTCAAGGTGGATAGCACATCAGCTGTTATGGGCTTTTCTCAGCCAACTTTCTGCTTCCACACACATCAAGCATGCTAAAGGGAGGGGAGACCACTTCCTTCTCCAGTAATTTTGTGCAATGCAATGTGTCCCCCCACCATGCTTCCACTCCCTCCACCACCAGCACCCTTGCCGGCTCCCAGGCCCCTCACCCCAGTGGCACCTGCACAGCTGCACCCCATCTCCACCCTCACTGGTCCCCCCTCCTCTGCCTGCTTAACTGTGCCCGTCTCTGCACTGAAGGAGTATGTATGAACTGCAAGAACATAGTCAAGCAGGCAAACCACCCAAGGAGCTCTTGGTGCCTGAACACTTAGGCAACAAGGTGCACAAATAGGCATCTTTCTAAAAATCCAGGATAGATAGATAATGAATATATATATATATATATATAAAAGAATGCAGATTCCAGTGTTAAAAAATTAAAACAGAAAATAAAATATATCAAATGCAAAAAATTAAATACAAAACTGAACAACAATGCAATTAAAATGAGATACTAAACTTCAGTATATTACTTTAATATATTGGATCAGGCTGATAGAGAGAGCACTAGAGGGGAGTTCTGAAACCCCCCTCCCCTTCTCCCCCTTCATGTGCCAGTTGAACACCACCCCTCCCCCCCCCCCCCCCCCACAAATTTTTTTTTCAGGGTGAGAGAGATGGCAGTCTGAGAGCACCAGAGACGCTTCGACGGCAATGATGGCCAACAATGGTGGTGCCAGCACCAAGGCCAGACGATGGCGGCTTCAGATAGCAGTAGCCAATGATGTGCAGATGGGGCCAATCTGATGGTGGCAGAGCCCGGAGTGGGGGGGGGGGGGGGGGGGGAGGTTCTATGTTGCTGGCCCAACAATGAAACCCCCTCTTTCACACCAATTCCTCACCTTCCACCACCATAAATCCCCTCCATCCCCAGCTAATGGAAATCCCAAGAACAGGAGCAGGAGTACCCCAAGCCAGGCTGTGCTAATCCACCCCACCCCGAGCTGTGGCAGGGCCTAACTGAAAGGAATTGGAGCCGTCAGCCAAATCACCCTCCACCGAAAGGAAATTAGATAGGTTTGCTTAGACATGCGCCCAGCCCATTTATTTTTGAAGCATAAAGATTGGCATGAAGCCATGAACAGCCCTCGTTTAAACTGCTACTTTCCAGCCATTTATATGAATCATCCACCACTAAAAAGTTTCTAATCATAATATTCACTTAGTCATCTGGACAAGAAAGAGAAACAAACATCATTCTATGAGTTTCATCCAATCATCCTAGTGTAACTAAGCATTTGCTTTGAGAATAATACCTTTCGTCATCAAAAAACTTGCAGATATTGCAGAAATATTTTGCCATTGAAAATCCCTCACAGGAAGGCGTCCTGCAAGTTGGCCCAACTGGCTGAACCTTCAAGCAGCGCATACACATCATTTCGGTAGTCGCTTTCCTGTGTTGGAATTCAGATCAGTAACTGTAAGCATAAATTGTCCACATAAGAAGCAGTATAGTACCTGTCCATTGAGTGATCACTGACTTTGTCATGGCAGAAACGACAGGCGAATAGCTTGTTGCAACAAGCAGCAACTAGTTTACAATTTCTTTTGTAGTGCTCACAACCAAAAACTCGCTTCTCCGAATCCCTATATGAGGGAGAGCAGCCAGGCAAGGTTCCACAATCTTCACCTTCATCTGACCTTGCTTGAGGTAACTTTTGTTGGGCTGCTATCCAACGGCTACATTAACCAAAGCCCTAATTAGTTAAAAATACTAAAGAGCTACATTTCATGGGGATATAGAAACGAAACAGACTTTGATTCATAAGCTAAAGAAGAAAATCAGAGGCCAACCTTGTCATGAGATTTTGAATAAGATATGCTTTTCGTCGGGGATCAAGTGTTGGATCCTGAGAAACCCTTCGTATCTCTGATTCAAGTTCACTCTGATTCATTCGAAAAATATCTTTCCAACCAGGTTTGAACATCTGATCTTTTCCGTCTAAACTTTCTTGGATATCAGTACCTGAGCATTCTTTGGAGAAACAAAGAACCACAAGAAATAAGAAGAAACAGCCCCCATAAAATGACAATGAAAAGATACATTTGAATTGCAACATCATGCATTGATGATTCCCTAAAAGGTGAGGTAAAGACAATGTGACGAGAAAAGCATAATGAAGACAATCAGAAATCTGAATCTCAATGAAACATAAAATTTACTCTAACCTTCTGGAGGTATAGTGTTCTCTGTTGATTCATGCAGAGATGCAGGAAATTCCTTCCACCATTCATTAAGCCATTCATTGAACATGGTGTTTTTAGTAGCCTGCCTCCATGTATCCATCATTTTATTCTGTTCCTCTTGAGTAAGTGCAGAAGTTACCCATGGCAGCATTGACTGGAGCACCTCTGCCCCTGTAGTCCCAATTATGCGACCAACTATCTTGTCTTGCTCTTCCACAGAAAAATGTTTGTCAAACAATGGCCATAACTCAAGTTCTTCCCTGAAGACATGCTGATCAAGTGTAACTCTAATAGATTTACACATGCTTTGAAGCTTTGTAGCAAGTTCATTGTGTCTCTGAATCCAGGCAGTACCACCAGCTGAAGGATTAGAATTTCTGCCACACACATGTTCACCGGAAGTCACCATGCTCAGCTTTTCATGAAGTTGTGAGAATTCCGAAAGAATGGCAGATATGTCTTCAAATAGCTTCTCCTCTTGTTTGTGGTCAAGGGTGTACGAGTGGCTGACATTATGAAGTGGCTCCCTGGACTCTAAAGCTGGAAAAACAATATCATCTTCAGCATTACTGTGAGCTCTATACAGACCCCACAGAAGACGAAACCTTCCACTAAACTGCCGGAGAAATGTCTCATTACAGCCCATAAGTTTTCCAGACTCAACATCTAAGTACTCCAAATCTTTGCGAATTGCCACATGAAATTTGAATATGTTGTCTATAGGCCTTGGTGTCTGCCCAGTGTCAGATGATAGGATGTCAGCACCCCAGCAAAACAGACTGGAGTTAAAATAGGGAACAGAAGAATTGTAAGACAAGGAGCGCAAAGACTTTATAGTAGAAAGTGTCTTTAGCCCAGTGTTACTGTTGTTAACTCCCAGTCCAGGGACACAACAAGGCGGTTTCTTAATCCGAGACTTTTGGATCTTCCGATAACCAGAGTGCTCAGATGAGCTGGCATTTTCACTTGGTCCTGACAAATTACTACGTTTCACTGGCCTTTCTTCTTCATCTACCACTAGAAGTGATGATGGTCTTTCCTTAGTGCTTAATAAACAAGGGCATGCACAGAATGACTGACTACATTCTTCTTCAATCTCTCTGTCAGCTGCACAGTCACCAATATCATTTGAAGACATGCATATGAACCTTCCAGACTCGCATAAATCTTGGGAGCGACCCTTGCATGCCCAACCAGATAAAAGAGTAACCAGTGCTGTATCAGCTGCAGAAGCTGCAATACATATGTGATAGATGGTTTTCATTGGTAAGCTATCACCAAAAGCCTAACAACATTGTTTTCTATTGAAAGTCAAAACTTAGGGAAAATATATGAACCTGCCATCCACATATTTTGAAGAAAGGACTTTGCGTCCTGTACGCTTAGTGGTGCCACCAACCATGGTAAAACACGTTCTAACAACTTTAAGGGCATAACACATATGCTCCTATACAAGAGTTCTCGCTGTTTTTTAGGACTGAAGTGTAATCTGGCAAGAGGAAGAACCTAGAAAAAAGTAAGAAAGTTAATGTTAGTTTCAGACATGTCAAGCACGGGATAAGCAAGGAACCTAATCTAAAACACAATTACCTTAGCTTCCTCATTATAGAAGTGCTTCTGTATCGTGTCTATTATTTGATCAGCATGCAAGCACAATTTTGAATGAAATTCTGCAGAAGATGAGTTTGCCCCAGCATTCTGAATGGATTCAATCAAGCACCTAAATTTATTAAACTGACTCTCTTCTTCAGCATGTTCTTGTGCAAATGATACCTCCCCATCAACTGCTGGGAATATAACCTGGTCTTCAGCAATGCTGGATTTTGGAGAACGAGTAGAGATCAAGCATAGATCATCAGATAAAATGGGAGCATGCCCGAAACTTCAATTCAACCATGTATAAATAATGCCTCAGCATACTTTAATTTCTCAAGTGAAACAACAAGATGAAGTTTACTAAATAGGGCTGATATGAATGTGCGCAGATACCTAAATTTTTTTTTTTGGAAAGTGGGTAGTACCACAAATAAATTAAAATGAGAAAGAATATACAAATATAGGTGGGCCAAAACCCAAAAAGAAGCCACCCCCAAAACACCTATACAATGAGAGCACACCAAGGTGGTGTGTAAGGCCTAATCCCCTGAACACCCTAAAAGAGGAGATATAGATGAATTCACATTGGAAAGAGTGAACACAGTTACCTAAGTATTATTGTTACAGAAAATCTATTTGCTTTTCCCACCTTTTCTTTTAATAGGACATTTCAAAAATAGAATGTTCAAATTAAATATAAGAAATCAAAGTTTTTCAATGAGACGGAACGGTAACCTACCTATGAAAGATGCACACATCAGCAATAAATTGTAGTCTTGCATTGAATGCTGATAGATCATAGAAAACTCCAGAATGCTCTATCTTTCTTGCCTCTTGGGCAATATCTTCCAGCTCTCTTTTAATAGCACTATGCCAATGCAATACATCATTTATTGGGTGTGTGCTACTTAAATCAACACCACCACATTCTGCACAAAGATATTTCCTTTTCCCAGCCCTGGAAGATTCACAGGCACAAAGTCCTTTGTCAACATCCTCATCCTCGTGCTCATGAGGCCCAGAATTAAGGCAGCACCATTGCTCCAAATCATCTTCAACAATCTGATTTTTGCTAGCCAAACCTTTTCCTTCCATCCAGGTGAATATAACCTTCATTTCACAAGATGTTGCCGAGTACAGTTAGTTGGAATGAAGTACTTAATTGAGCTCTTTAATGGTAAATGATGGGCTACAAGAAAAAACATCTAGGGGTTTATGCATTCTATTAATACACTCAACCATGGTTTGCCGTGGTGAATCGGGGCGAATCACGGAAAACCCGATTCTCAATTCCATAGATTCGGTCCGATTCGCCCCACATATATAATAATATTCCACCATATTTGTAATATATATTATACCCATGTGAATCGATCTGATTCATATCGATTCCGGGGGGGGGGGGGGGGGGGGGGGGGGGGGGAATTCCGTCAAACCATGCTCTCAACTAATAACAGTTTGATGAGTGAAGATTCATACCTGTTGAAGAAGCTTTTCTTCAGGAACTATCTTCTGCAAACATTTCTGCATATCTTGGCGTTCTTCAGGTGAAATGGAAGACGAAAGCCATGGAAGAAATTCCACCATCATATTCACTGGGATGCTACATAAGAACTGCCACACAAGTGCAGCCTGCTCACCAAATGAGAACTTCTCAACAAGAAGAGGAAAGACCTGTGATGAACATAAATGATTAGTGCAGATACAAATGAATCTCAATGAAAAAAGGCCTGAAAAGCTTTTTGTGTGAGAATGTCTGTGTTGACACCAAAAATATTCATTAAATCCTTTTGAATATTTTGGTGATAAATAACTTATACATGGACAAATCTGCTAATCATGGCGTAAAATGGTACAAAGTAACAAAACCATGGCCATGTGATAAGGGCAAAAAGGTCCAAACCGCCCCAAAAATTCCAAATTTCCTGAAATATCAAGTTTCCAGGAATTATTAAAATTTTCAAAATTCTTGAAAACTAAAATTCCATAAATATTCAATTTCCAGAAAATACCATGTTTCCAGAAAATCCCAGAAATTCAAAATCCCACAAAGCCAGAAAACCCCAAAATTCAAAAATTCCAAAAATATCATATTTCTCAAATTCTAGAAATATCTAAAACCCAGAAAATCCAGAAATATTAAATTCCCAGAAAACCCAAAATTCCTGAAATATCTAAATTTCAGAATCATCTTAAATCCCAAAACCCAAAAATCCCAGAAATTCCTGAGAAAATCCAAAAAAATATCCAAAACTCAAAATCCCCAAAAAAATGGGCATAGGTCACCCCATCGGACTGGGGGTTTCAATGGGGTAACCCCACCAGACCCACCTACCACGAGGTGGGGTTCCGATGGGAAACCCCATCGGAAGCCCACCCGAGGTGGGCTTCCACCCAGGTAGGTCCCACCCTCTGATGGAGAGCCCCATCGGAAGCCCACCCGCGGTGGACTTCCACCCCCATGGGCCCCACCCACCGATGGGGGTGGATTCCAATGGGCTCCCCCCCCCCCCCAAATAAATAGAAGGGGGGAGAGAAAATAAGACATTTAATGCCATTGAACAGAACCCTCCAATGGGGGCCTTTTGTGGCCTCTTATGACCTTCCTCTGATGGGCCTCCTCCTCCTCCACCCGCGGTGGGTGGCTGGGTGGCTCCGATGGGGTGTCTGTGGACACGCGGAAAAAGGGGGGGGGGGAGCGTCTGCGAGAGGCAGAGAAGATATCGCACGACGCATTACGTTGTTGACGTTTGTTTGGAAATGATACAAGCGAGAGGGAGTCGACCCGATTTTTTTTTTTTTTTTTTGGCTTTGGGGTGACCCTCCTGTTTAGCTTTTGTTTGGGTTGTTGATGATTTTTTTTTCTTTTGCCGTGCGGGGCGTGCCAGCCTGCCTAACAGGCAGAAGTAGAAATCCGCGCAATGCGGAAAGTAAAAAAAGAGTGTCCATAACAATGGACGGGTGCGCCAGTTTTTTTATCTGAACTTCTAGAGTTCCGTGTGATTTATTTGTCAGGCGATTAGGGTAGCGTGTGCTGGACCTCTGTCTCCATCGATCGGAATCGATGTTTCGTTTACATCGAGTTAAAAGTCTTTGGTGCTATTTAACACCAATTTCAACTCGAATACCATTCATAATAAGGATGAGAGAATACGCAATTTTTCCAGAAAGTCCTAATATGTTCCCCTCTTTTTTTTTGCTTAAAAAGATGCGATTCATTCCTTTGAGATACTTTAACTTGAGTGTTTCATCTTGAAATGGTATGAAATAGTATGGCTTCCCCTTTTCTTCGGGTTTGAAATATGATTTTTGAGGAGATAACGGACATATACCCGTAAACCTGTTTGAGGGTTATTAAAAAAAATGTATTGCTTGATTCGAAGTTTTGCTTGGAGAGTATGAACGAGGATCGCAGGTATGAACGGGTATATACCCGTGGGTTTATTTTGAGCCTCGGGCACATTGTAAATTATGTGGATTTGGGCAGCGCTCCCGCATCGGAGGAGTTGTCGTGCAAATTTACAGTATGACTCAGATTATGGATAGCGGGTTTCCATATTATATTTTGGGCATGACCTCTGTTTAGCCAGAGTTTCTTTTCCCTCTTTTCATTCGTATGAACACGATTTAGCGGGCATATGGATATGTTTCCGCAAGGGTCTCTCCCAAAACGAAATTTCTCCCCTAGAAACTACCCATGTGGGTATAACTCTTTTGTGGGTATATGCATACATTTCTTGACAGAGTTTTTGCTTGAGCAGAGCTCTTTTTTTTTTAGAAATGTATACACATAAGCACAATGTCCGTGGGTATATGAATGTATTTCCGGCAGAATCTCCGCTTAAGCAGAGTTTTCTTTTAGGAAACATATGCATATAAGCACAGAGTTGTAGACATATGAGTATGTTTTTGGGCAGAACCTCCATTTGGGCAGAGTGTCCTTAAACATATGCATATGAGCTAGTGATTATATGGACATGCTCTCGGGGAGAACCTTTGTTTGAGCGGAGTTTCCCCTAAGAAACATATATATATAAGTACAAATTTGCAATTCTTATGGATATATTCTCGAGCGGTATCTCTGCTTGAGCAGAGTTTCCTTCAAGAAAGGTATCTTTACTTGGGCAGAGTCTCCTTCGAGAAATATATACATATGAACACAAATTTATGATTACATGAATATGTTCTTGGGCAAAGTCTCGACTCAGGCAGAGTCTCCTCTAAGAAACATATACATATAAACACGAGTTTGTGGTTACATGGACATGTCCTTGGAAGGAGCTTTTGCTCATGCAGAGTTCTTCCTAAGAAACATATATGTATAAGCATAAATTTGTGATTCTATGGATATGTTCTTGGGCGGTATCTCTGCTTGGGCAGAGTTTCCTTTAAGAACATATACATATAAGCACGAATCTATGAATATACGAATATGTTCTCGGGCAAAATCTTTGCTTGGGCAGAATCTCCTCTAAGAAACATATACATATAAGCACAAAATCCACCATCCCGGAGTCTTGCTCGACGAGCGGGGAGAACATATGCATATAAATGCGCATACCCATAGAGTCTTGCTCGATATGGAGGCATTTAGAGCACGAGAACAATGGTGTTTAAAATACCATATACCCATAGAGTCTTACTCGATATGGATGATATTTAAACCCCGGAGGATATATCCCCCACAGAGTCTTGCTCGATGTGGGAGCGAGAACCGCAACTATGATTTTTTTAGAGGCCCTTCGTGAGGGTTAACTCCACACGAAGAGGAATAGAAAAGATGTCGGTGGCGTATGGAGCTGATCTCCTGATCCTCCTTCCTTATCGAGCTGTTCCGCGCCTTGCCATAGAGCTAGAGAAGGACTAATACCTTCACGCCAAGCAAGGGAATTGGGGAAACATATGAAGAACAGGGTTTGGAGGGAGAAAGAACTTCTTGCAATTTTTCTGGATTTTTGGACAGCAGGGTGGAGGCCTTGAGAAAACACTGCGCAAGGGCTCCGCCGAGGACCTTATGGGGGGAAAAGCCTCTTTCTTGCTTTGAGGGGAATAGGGGGCTTTTTATAGGGGAAGACCCCCCTTACATCGCATGGATAAGGATCCCCTAAACGATGGTGACTCACCATCGGTTAGGGGGGAGCATCCCTAACCGATGGTGAGTCATCATGATGTCACCATCGGTTAGGGGAGGAGTCCCCTTAATCGATGGTGACATCGGATGATGTCACCATCGGTTAGGGGTCCCCTTAACCGATGGTGATTCACCATCGATTAGGGGGAAGAACCCCTTAACTGATGGTGACATCACCATGATGTCACCATCGGTTAGGGGTCTCCTAACCGATGGGAGGGGGGAAGAAATTTCTATAAATACCCCCCCCCCCCCACACCCCATTTTAAATGTGCTGAATTGTCGGAGGTGTTGGAGATTTCGTTTCTCCTCGGAGTTCTGTTCGGCAAAAGACTAACTCTGCAAAGTTTCAGAGTTCCATCTCGAGCTTGTGCTTGTACTTGTTCTTTGTACTGGGTCTTGTAGACCTTGTGCTGCCGGATTTTTTCCGTGCCGTATCTCGAACGGAGAAATGTCCTCCCTTAGACTTTGGTTTATTCGGAAGACCTGGCACCGCTTCGAGGCCGGGGCTTCCTCGCTAAACTCGGAGGAGAACTCCCACATTGTTGTTTAAGTAACCATGGGGTTACCTTAATCATGATGCATTTGGCCTTCTGAATGAGCTACCTAATTAATTTGTTGGAGTCAACATCCCCCTTGGTAGATATCAACCAATTTTTAAGGTCCAACAACCCCCTTTGCATGAGTTATCTGACCAATTGGTTGCCAACATGGACTTCAACTAACCAGCTTGTTGGACCACTATATAATGGACCGTCAACATCCATTCTGGTAGCCATTGTGGACACGGGAAAAATTTCCTCTTTGATTTATGTTTAAAGTGTTTGTTCATTTATCTATATTTTGACTTTGTATTGTGGGGCATGCCAGCTTGCCTGCCAATCAGAAGTAAGGGTCTGCACAATGCAGAGAACGAATTTTTGTATATCCGTGAAACGGATGAGTGCGCCGTGTTTTGATCTGAACTTCTTTGATTCCGTGCCTTTTAATCATCAGGCGATTAGGGTGGCGTGTGCTGGACCCCTGTCTCCATCGATTGGAATCGATGTTACATTTACATCGAGTTAAAAACTTTAGGTGTCGTATTAACACCAATTTCAACCCGAATACCATTTCATAGCATGGGCGAGAATATATGCATCTGTAAGAAATTCCAAGACAACATTTTTGTTTTGTTTATTTTGAACAGAATGAGTCTAAGTTTGAAAATAGGGTTATCTTTTTGAAAAGAGTATGAGTTTCCTTTGTGGAACTTATCATGTAGCTTGCAATGGGCAGGAACATGCCCGTGTTAGCGAAATTATCTTCTGAGTATATACTCGTCTCCAGGGACAAGATCTCAATTGAAATGTATGCATATAAACACATAGTTATGAACATACGAGTAAATTTTAGGACGAAATTTCCGTTTAGGCGGAGTGTCCTTGAGGAAATATATGCATAAGATTGTACTTACATGGATATGTTCTCAGGTAGAACCCCTGCGTGGGCAGAGTTCAACTAAGGATTCATATTCGTATGAACATAGACTCACGATTATATGAGTATGTACTCGAGGAGAATTTCTGTTTAGACAGAATTTCCTCAAGAAAACATATGCATATAAGCACGAGATTACAATCATATAGATATGCTCTTGAGCAGAATCCCTGCTTGAGCAGAGTCTCCTCGAAGAAACATATACATGTGAGTACAAGGCATCTAAATGTCCGTACCTATAGAGTCGTGCTCAATATAGAGGCATTTAGAGCACAACATACAAGGGTATTTAAATACCATATGTCCATAGAGACTTGCTTGATATGAACAGTATTTAAACCCCGAAAAATCCCCACAGAGACTTGCTCGATGTGGGGTACAGAATATACCAAGATACAAGCATACAAGAGTATTGTGCTTGTATGGATATGTTCTCGGGCAGAACCCCTGTGTGAGCAGAGTTCATCCTAAGAATCATATACATATGATCATAAGGTCATGATTATATGGATATGTATTTGAGCAGAACTTCTGTTTATACAGAGTTTTCTCAAGAAAACATATGCATGTAAGCACGAGATTAGGATCATATGGATATCTTCTTGGGCAGAGTCTCCTCGAAGAAACATATACATACAAGAACAAACGGCATCTAAATGCACATGCCCATAGAGACTTGCTCGATATGGAGGCATTTAGAGCACAAACATACAAGGGTATTTAAATACCATATGTCCGTAGAGTCTTGCTCGATACGGACATTATTTAAATCCCGAAAAATCCCCACAGAGACTTGCTCGATGTGGGGATATGAAGTATACAAACATACAAGGGCATTTAAATACCATGTGTCCATAGAGACTTGCTCGATATGAACGGAATTTAAATCCCGAAGAATTCCCACAGAGACTTGCTCGATGTGGGGATATGAAATATACTATAGAACTTTGGAGAAACCCTTCATGGAGGGGACGAGGAGATGTCGAAGCCATATAAGATGGCGATCTCCCCCTTCCTTCTTCACTATTGAACACTTCTCACCCCATGCCGAGCGAAGAATGGGCCAATACCTTCACGCCAAACCAATCACTTGGAAGAACAGGCTGAAGAGAATTTGAAGAAGGGAGACTTGCTATTTTCTGAATTTTCAGAACACAAAAAGGGAGGATTTTACAAGGCCTTTGGGGACTGATTTCTCCAGGGACTTGCACAACATGAGGGGGAGCTTCTATGGGGCTTGTTGCCTCTCCCTTTGGGACTGGTTTACAAGGCTTGGGGACTGCCAACCAGCAGGGTTTTGGGACTGCAAAACAGCAGGGATTGAGGGCAGCATATAGGGGCTTATGGAGCTTTGGCTGGCCTCCCTTCAGATGGAGGGGGTGCCTCCCCTTTTATAGGGGAGGGCCTCCTCTCCCCCTGCTGCATGGCAGCAGAAGAATGAGAGGGGGAAAGGCCCCTGTCCAGTTGGGGGGGAATTCCCCCTCAACCGGTTTAATGTTAAACTGGTTGGGGGGGGAGCACCCCCCAGCCTGTTTAATATTAGGGGGTTGGGGGGGGGGGTTTCCCCCCAACCGGTTTAATATCAATCATGTTGGGGGTGTGAGCACCCCCCAACCTGTTTAACATTAAACAGGTTGGGGGGGTTCCCCTCCGACCTGTTTTATATAAAACCGGTTGGAGGGGGAGCACCCCCCAACCGATTTTATATTAAAAAGTTGAAGGGGGCCTCCCCTCCAACCGGTTTAATATTAAACCGGTTGAAGGGGGAGCCTCCAACCTGTTTAATACTAAACAGGTTGGAGCCCTCCAACCGCCCTCTCTTCTCCCATTCCCCTTAGACCTAAGGGGTGTTTTGAAATGGGGGAAAGGATTGCCTATAAATAGGCCATAAGGGCCTCATTTGAGGGGTACCCAATTTACTGAAATCCCGCTTCTTTGCTCGGAGTTCTGCTTGGTGAAGAGTTGCATTTGCACCCTTGGAGCTTCTGTCGCCAACTTGTTCTTGTGCTTGTACTTGTACTTCATACTTGATCTTTATGGACCTCGTACTGTCGGATTTCTTCCGTGTACTTTTACTTGTATTTGTCACTAGGTCTTTATAGACCTCATGCTACTGGATTTTTCTTTCATGGTGTATTTGTACTTCAGTGTTTAGTGCAAGGCATTAATCTCTTCCGATTTGTTCGGAGACGTAATGCGGCTTGCAGATCTCTTTGTTTATCTTTGAAGGAAAATACTCAGGATCCTGTCTGTAACTTTTTGGGGTTCAACCGCCATCCAACACAATTTTATCATTCAACAGGGTCCCATCGGAAACCCATCCGCAGTGGGCTTCCACCCAGGTGGGCCCCACCCACCAATGGGGGTGGGTTCCAATGGACCTCCTCCGATCTCTCTCTCTCTCCCCCAGATAAATAGAAAGGGGAAGAGAAAATAAAACATTTAATGCCATTGAACAAAATCCTCCGATGGGGGGCTTTTTTCGCAATAAAAAAAAATGCTCTCCAATGGGATGCTCGCATGACCTTCCTCTGATGGGCCTCCTCCACCCGTGGTGGGTAGCTCCGATGGGGAGCCCCATCGGAAGTTCACCCGCGGTGGGTTTGGCCGCACCTGCCGATAGGGGTCGGTTCCGATGGGTCTCTCTCTCTCTCTCTCTCTCTCTCTCCAAATAAATAGAAAGGGGGGAGAGAAAATAAGGCATTTAATGCCTTTGAACAGAACCCTCTGATGGAAGACTTTTTTTGCAATAAAAAAATGCTCTCCGATGGGATGCTCTCATGACCTTCCTCTGATGGGCCGCCTCCTTCTCCTCCAAGTTCCTATAAAAGGAGGCCAAGGCCACGAGTAAGATGGATTTTTAGGAGTTTGTTTTTGTTGAAGACTTGGGAGGAGCCAAGAGCTCCCTCCTCTCGTGTTGTTGGTTTTCTGTTCTAAGAGGAGAAGGCTGCAAACCTCTCCCTTGTTCGTGGACGTTTTGCAAAGAAGTCCTTGAAAGTTGGTTATTTGTAGAACCATCGAAAGTGCAAAAGAAATCATGTTTGCCATGAGGACTTCTCCATGAAGAATTATAAGAGCACTTTGTTTGTCCATTGACATGATGTAATAGACTTATGTTTTTCTACATGAAATAAGAAATTGCAATTATACACAAATTTTTTGTATAATTGCATAAAGATCTACAAAAGTTGCAAGAAATCAGAAAATATGAATGAAAATGTTGCACACTGTCAAGAATTGCAAATCAGTCCACATTCCAGGGAAAATTGTAGAGATACCTTGTTTTCAGGAAAACATATAGAAATATCCTCTGAAGGATAGAAAATTATAGAAAAGTCCCTGTTCAAGGGAAAATTACAGAAACACCCTATTTTCAGAAAAAATTGCAGAAACATCATCTAAGGGACAGAAAAATTGCAGATAAGTCCCTGTTCAACATAAAATTGCAGAAACAACCTCAAAGGACAAAAAATTACAGAAATATCCTGTTTAAGGGAAAAATTACAGAAATATTCTGTTCAAGGAAAAAATTGCAGAAGTCAACAAATGGCATGAATGCTCAGCCAAAGCTAAGAAATGACGAAAGATACCTGGCAAAATCAAGACATGACAAATGTACTCAGAGTAGCCAACAAATGATTGGAAGACTTCAGGAAGTCAAGAAATGACGGAAATGTCCGATAAAGTCAAGAAACGATCACAATACCCAGAAAGGGTAAGAAGTTGCAAAAATACCCAGAAAGGGTAAGAAACTGCATAAACACCTAAAAAGGGTACGGAACTACAAAAGTACCCAGAAAGAGTGGAAGACTGTAGAAATACTCAAAAAGAGTAGAAAATTACAGAAACACCCAGAAAGGGTAAGAAATTGCATAAATAACCCGAAAGAATGCAAATCATAGATGGCAAAGTCGGCTGAGTCGGGTCGGAGTCGCCCGAGTCTGAGTCGGGTCGGCCCCTTGCGACCCGACTAGACGGGGGGAACACCCCAGGATCCGTGGAGTCCGGTTAGTCGGGCCGGATCCGCCTGGAGTCGCGCGACTCCGGCCCGACTAGGGCGACTCCGCAGATCCCTCCTTAAGGAGGGATCACGTCCCGAGCCCCCCCCCCCCCCCTTCCCAGCCCCCTTACCAGCCCCCCTGCCCCCGCCGGAGCTGCTGTCCCCCGCCGCCGCCGCTGCCGGAGCTCCGAGGAGGGGCGCCACTGCACGCCGCCGCCGCTGCTCCTTCCTCTCTCTCTGTTCTCCTCTCTCTCTTCTGTGAGGTGAGCTTTTTTAAAAAAAAAATTAAATCTGAAAAAATAGGAAATGTTAAATATGCTATAGATCTATAGATCTATAGCATATTTAACATGTTTATGACTCTCATTCTCTTAAATCTCCAAATTGAGCCCTAATTAGGGTATAAAAATTAGGAATTTTGTGTCCATGAATGAAATTAATGTGCAATTGAGTGTCTAATAGAATTATTTTAGTTGATTAGAGTTTGTTGGTAGATTTAATTGCATTACATGGACTGTTTTCCCTCAACATCCCCAAATGACCCTAATTAGGTTTTAAAAATTAGGGATTTTAAGTCCTTAATATAATTATTATGTAATTGAGTGTCCAATGTAGTTATTTTAGTTGATTAGAGTTTTTATGTACATTCAATTACATTGCATGATCTTCTTTTTTAAATTCCAAAATTATCCACCTTAATTAGGGTTTAAAAATTAGAGATTTTAGGTCATTAATATAATTAATGTGCAATTGAGTGTCCAATGTGGTTATTTGAGTTGATTAGAGTTTTGTATGTACATTTATTTATAGTCCATGATATTTTTTTTCATAAATTCCCAAATTAAACCCTAAATAGGGTTTAAAAATTAGGGATTTAATTAATGTGCAATTGAGTGTCCAATGTGGTCATTTGAGTTGATTAGAGTATTTATGTATATTCATTTACATTGTATGACAATTTTTTCCCAGAAATTCCCAAATTAAATCCCAATTAGGGTTTAAAAAATAGGGATTTGTGTAATTAACGTGCAATTCAATTGCATTCTTACACAGGAATATGGCACATCAAGAACATGAAGAGCAAGAGGTGGAGCAGGTCATTGATCTTGGTTGGGCTTATGGTACACTTATTGATGCATCTAAGAAAAAAGTCAAATGTAATTGGTGTAAAAAGGAGATGTTTGGAGGCATTTATCGCCTTAAATAACATCTTGCTGGGATTGCTGGAAATGTTTCAAAATGTTCATCTTGTCCAATGGAAGTTAGAAATGAAATTAAAGCATATATGAAGGGGAAAAAAGTAGAAAAAATATTGACAACTCAGCAGCAACAACAACTTCAAGATGAGATTTCTGGGAGACAGATTCGTAGAGATTATACTCTATCAATTCCTGTGGATGATGATGAAGATGATGATGATGATCCTGATCTTGAGTTCACTGCAGCGGCACGTGCTAGTCGCCGTTCTTATGCGGAGGAAGATGAGAGACGAAGGGGTTTGAGGACATCGGGAGCACATTTGTCTAGAGATGACTCTAGGAGATCTCTTCCTAGGAGTACATCAGTTCGTAGAGGAGCCGGTGCATTAGGGTGTGGAGGTAGACTTTCAGACGTTCATGCTCCTACACAGGGTCCTATGGATGCATATTTGTATAGATCAAGGTCTGTAAAGCAACCAGGAATCAAACAAGCATTGAAAGGAGTGAAAGCCACTGCAAAGGCAGCAAAGGGAGCAATCAAAGGTATTGTCAAATGGTTTTTACATACAGGTGTGCCAGCACATACGGCAGAGAGCCCATATTTCCAGAGTATGTTGGATGCAATTGCGGAAGCTGGGCCTGGTCTTAAGGCTCCTACAAGGAAGTACATTTACGATGCTGGGCTTGATGATGAATATGATGAGTTGAAAGTATGGGTGAGTAGCTTTCAAAATATATGGAAAGAACGTGGTTGCACCATTATGTGTGATGGTTGGACGGGGACCACAAGGAAATCCATGATAAATTTTCTTGTGTATTGTTGTGAGGGGTCTATTTTTCATAAATCTGTTGATGCATCTAATAAGATCAAGAATGCAGATTATTTGTTTAAACTAATGGATGCAGTTGTGGAGGAAGTGGGTGAAGAGAACGTTGTACAAGTTGTGACTGACAATGAAGCGAGCTACAAGGCTGCTGGTAGGTTGTTGATGGAAAAGCGACAACATCTCTATTGGGTTCCATGTGCAGCACATTGTATTGATTTAATGATGGAGAACATAGGCAAAGATTCTTATATTCATGGCCTCATTGATGATGCTCAGATGATAACTGCATTTATTTATAGTCACAACAGGATTTTGAATATGATGAGGAAGTACACAGATGGGAGAGATCTCCTTCGTGCTGGTCCTACTAGATTTGCATCCAATTTTATTTCTTTAGAGAGCCTAATGAAGTATAGACATCAATTGGGCCAATTGATTAATTCTGAAGAATTTTTGCAACAGGTAAACACTCTACGGCCTGATAGTAAAGATGTTGCTCTCCAAGTCCAAGACCTGATTAGCAATGCACGTTTTTGGGAGAAGGTTTCCCACTACCTCAAAGTAATAGAGCCTTTGGTACTTATCCTTAGAATGGTTGATGGTGACGACAAAAATGATATGGGATATTTGTACGAGGCAATGGACAAAGCAAAGGAAAAGTTGAGGGAAAGGAATCCTAAAGCATACAGAAAATGGTGGGCCATCATAGACAAGCAATAGGAGATGACTCTCCACCATGATCTTCATGCTGCAAGTAATTTATTTAATGTAATTACTTGCTGAATTTTTTATGATACTATGCTTAAAATTCTTTTATCATATGCAGGATATTTTTTCAACCCTAGAATTCAATATAAAGATAATGTGCACAATGACGGAGAAGTGATGAGAGGCACCATGAATGTCATCACTCGCCTTGCAAGGACAATGAATGAGAGATTAGATGCAATGGCAGAGGTAGGATAGAATGTTTTATTTTGCATATGTATGCATGATTCATTTGACATATGCCATGTCTTCCATTTTGTAGGTGGAGAGATATAAGATGAAAGTTGGGATATACGGAGGATATGACATGACATATGCAGCTCAAAGACTCACTCCAGGTGGTTTTACATGTTTGGGTGTTTGTCTAAAATCAAAATTTTAAGAATTCACCATTATAAAATGATTAATGTTCGCTCATTTTATTGCAACAGCTGAATGGTGGATCCAAGTCAATTATTAGCAAGCTGGGACAAATCCCTTTGCGTATGTTGCAGTCAGAGTATTAAGTCAAACCACTTCTTCTAGCCCATGTGAAAGGAATTGGAGTACATTCAGCCTTATTCACACAAAAATTCGCAATAGGCTGGGTGTGGATAGGCTAGAGAAGTTGGTTTACTGTCAGTCTGTCACTATAATATGCGTTTAAGGGTGAAGCAAAAAGAAGAAGGGCAAAAGATAGAAAGACAGAGATTCATGCAACTAGCTGGTAGACCATTTGAGGAGGTAGTTCCTGAGATAGATGTTGATGAGTTGCTAAATGAAGAACACCCTTTACATGCTTGGGTGGAGACGAGAGCTGAGGGAGACATACCTGACTTTCATCCTGATGATAGCCTGGTTCAGGCATGTGAAGAAGATGTTTTATTAGAAGAACATGTACCTGAGAGAGGTGAGAGGCCAGAATTAAGAAGATCTTCCACTGTACATGATACTAGAATTTCTTCATCTCAGCCAGAATTGAGAAGATCTACCTCCCAATTAGATCCCAAAAGAAAGAAAGACAAAGGCAAGAAGAAAGCAAAGGCAAACAAAGAAAGAAGAACAGAAGAATCAAGAAGAAAATCACAAGAAGGTGAAGAGGACTCTCCTGAGGCAGAGACACATATTGGACAGCCATTTTCTGAGGCTCCACCCCTACCACCTCACTTGGCTAGATTATATGAGGCACAGAAAATACATTATCAACGTCGCAAAAAGATGATTACAAAAGGAAAAGGAAAAATAGTGGGGAGTGATGACTCCACTCAATCACCTGATGATGATGATGGTGATGATGATGGTGCTGCTGCAAGTACTGGAGCCACGGGAGGTTATGGACTTGGGGGGATCATGTCAGGATATGAAGATTATTCAGAACCACCCCATCAACAAGAAAGAAGCCAAGGGGAAGCACAACAGCAACATGGGGGATATGAAGGCCAACAAAGGCAAGTAGGGCATGATTGGGGATATGGGCCTTCTTATCCACCCTTTTTTAGTCCCCCAAAATTGTCATATTTAGATATCAGCTCTAGTAGTGGGACAGATTATTTGGGCAATATTCAAACTACTGGATATGATAGTTTCTTCGCTCCGGGACAATCAGGAGAAAGTTCAAGCCAACAAGCAACGACACCTCGAGGCATCCAAAGAGGATTCCAAGACATTGCAAATTCTTTGTTTACCTTTGGATATACACAGTATAGAGGACATGAGTATGTGCCACCTATTCAATCTCATGAGATAGAGGATGAGGGTTCAGAAATGTCAAATTGAGAATGTATTTTTATTTATTTCATGTTATAAACTTGTTCATATATCTATTTTTTCAATATATGAACATGATAAGATTTGAATTTGACTATGTTTGTATTCAATGAATGTTGTATGTGTCTTCATAATTTTCTGCAATTTTTACTGATTTTTCCTGATTTTTTTCTAATTTTTCCTGATTTTTCCACAATTTTTTAACCTGGCCGACCCAGGGTCGGCCAGATTCCATGGGAGTCGGCCGGATCCAAGGATCCGACCCGACCCGAGTCGGGGTCGGGTGGGTCCGACTCACCCACCCGACCCGACTCTGCCATCCATGATGCAAATTGCAATAAAACCCCTTGAAAGGGTCAAGAACTGCAAGTATATCCAGCAAGACAATTTGAAGGTCCTATCACAGTCAAAAGGGTGATGGTGACCATAAAACAAATACGATGGGCAGACACGAATCATCTTGGAGATCCAACAGTCTGATCGTAATGAAGTTCAAATTCAACGGTCTGATTGCGATAGAAGCAAATTCAAGAGGATCTGATCGAGACCGAATGTAATTTTGAAGACCCGATTATATGATCAGGATCACTTGTAAAGGTCTTGTAAGACCAGTTGTAATTCAAATTACATGTGTACAAGCAATGAAAACTTCAAATTTCTTTGCAAGAGTATGTATCCATAAAGGAAGATCATCAAAATCAATATTGTCACAACGAATAGAAACAAAAGACGTTCTTTGACAAAGAATCAAAGGTGTTCGAGGTCATCTCGATGTAAATTAACATCGACTTAGATCAGTGGGGAAAGATCCAATACACGAAACTCAAATCGCCTGACAAAATAAACGCGGAATAAATACACCAAAATATAGACGCAATCGTCCAATAAATGAACATGCAAATTCCCGCATCAAGCGAATTTTAAATGTCTATTAAATAGATTGGTGCGCCCGCACAAAATAAACATCATCACCATTATCTTTTTTTTTCTAAAATATAAGAAATTCCACATGTTCCACAGGCTGTCATGCTGAATATGTCTCAATTACAGAAATAGCTGAACAAGAAATATAGCAACCAACATTCTTAGCACGATAAACTGAAGAAAAGACAGAACCAGAGGTACTCTTAGCCTTGGTGTGAAATAGAACATGCATATACATATATACTATATCACTGATGCATTAAACACCAATAGAAAACCAACAAACACAAAATCTAGCAAAAAGGCACTAACGAAGGTAACAGCAAATAATCTAGCATCACCTGATCCTTCAGCAAATGTAAGGGAAATATATGCAGGTACAAATCATTTAACAAAATCACAACCCATGTTAGTTTCAGTTAATTACTCAGCCAATGCATTGCTTTATGCAAAGTCTTTTCCATTTCTGGTTTGCAAGTGTTAAAGAAAATCCTGCATCTCGCCCACCACAAGATAAGCGTCAATTTGAAGAATTGCCAGATTTTAACAGCTAAAATAACTAAAGAAGCAAGATTCACATTTGAAAAACTAAAGAAACAGGCTTCATAGACAACACCAAATAAACAATGACATTGAAGCACTCAAGAATTTCAAGACTGAAATACCCAAAAATAGTTCTATCAATTATCAAATCTTTGGTCCCAAGGACAGTTGATCAGATCAGCCTGCAGAAAAGATGTAAGATCCTAACAACCATGTTCATTCACTGGGATTCATAGAGAGAGTAGCGCCATTGAAAAGAACATCAGCAGACGTATGCCATGTTTCAATGTCCTCGCTTATCTCTACAAAAACAAAAACAAAAACACATAGGCAGGAACCTATATGAATTTTTCTCCCGGGTACAATCAGTGAAGACTTTAGGTGTGATCTGCTGACTCGGTATAATGGACAAAATCACGAATCAACTCTCATTTTGAGTTTTTCCAACTTCCGATACATAGGTAACTCATACAAGTCAACTTAATACACACAGAAAAGTTATGAGACCTCTCAAATCTTAAATACTTTTTTCCCTTTTTTTAGAATGTTTCCCATTGAAATAAAAGGAAACAATTTTCTCTTCACTGGAAGAAAGAATTGAACACTGGAATATACCATATTTAAAGGGAGTTTCAATTGAGTTGGAAACCACACCATCTAAACACATAAGCTAGTCCAAGATGATTATGAGTAGCATGGTTTGCCGAGTCGGAATCGGAAGGCGAATCGGGTTGCTCCTGATTCGCTCCGATTCCCCCCGAATCGGTCCGAATCGGACCGATTCGCATGGGTATATTATATATAATATATATAATATGATATATATATATTGCAGATATATTATATGTATTACATATATGATATAATATATATATATATTTATATTATATATAAAGGGAATCGGGGCGAATCAGGCGAATCAGGGATCGGGTTTCCCCTGATCCGCTCCGATTCGGGGGAATCGGGCCGATTCGCCCCGCCATGACAAACCATGATGAGTAGGTAAATTTGATCCAACATTGTTTTCCAACACCCAAGTCCAGTCCAAGTCCCAAATTGATCAACCTCAACAATATGGATGAATCTAAGTGTGCAAATATGTGTTACAAGTTTGATAAACTCATTACTTGAGGAAGGTATAGACTATGGACAGCATATTTAACTATAATTTGAAGGCATCAGCAAATATAATTTATAGAAAAGAGCAAACTCAAGTGATACAAATAAGTGCCTTTAGACTTGTTAACTTTGGGATGAAACATATCAAACTTCCATAAAACATCAAGTAATCAGAACTCAGAAGACAGAAGTCACCTGTTCTTCTTCCTTGGCCATGTGTTGGCTAAGTGATGTTTGTATGGCACCTGTACAGGATGCAAGCTCTCTCCGGAAAACATCTTCATTTTGCACATTTGAATTCAACAATTCAAATAGTTGCTCAAAAAGTTCACTCTCCCCTTTATGCTCAAGAGAATATGTACTTGCAACATTCTTAACACGTATGTCAAGAGCAGGAAAGATGACCTGCAATTAGAAAAACGGTTGTGGAGCGCATTCCTCATTATGTCATACAAAATCAAAGAAAAACAATTCAGCGACAGAGTACAGTTAGTAAAAATTTAATCTGCTGAGCAAAACAACATATAATATAATAATAGTGATATAGCAAGTTTTGCAACATAAATGTGAAGCCATCTTTAGTGAAACCAGTTTACATAAAACTCCACAAGCCAAGTATTAGAACAGTGGGGTTGTATGCCATCCACCACATTCATGCGATATGTTACCATAAAATGTGGGCACAACCGCTACATGTTGCAATAATAAGAGATAGATAGCTACTTGTAAATAATTACATAAAAGAGTAGTTTGGCATTTACTTCATAAGAAACTTTTTCCCCAATATCTGGAGGGATCCTCTATAAGCTTCTGATTGTGAAACACGAAAAATACAAAGTCAATAAAATTAGCAAACAAGGTTCTAGCAAGTCATCATGAATTGAGAGTTCTGTCGGACAAAGAAGCAGTCAGTTGCTAAAAGCTAAGAAATCAGATTTACTACAGGAACTGATGGGTGACTGTCCACTAGATATGTTGCTTCATGCCACAGTTGCTTAGAACCTTAGATGATGCATCAAGCAAAGCAATTTTTTTTTTGTAAAGAGAGTTCACTGTGGGAGAAAATCAACTAAAATGCATCTGCTGCATTTGCACAACTACCAGCCAACTAGGTTGTAAGAGCTTTCTTTGTCAAAAAATAAAATTATTTATAGAAGTTTCATATGAAATTCTTCCAAATCAAAAACACACATCCAAATGGATTTTTCCTCTCAAGTAGTTCCCCAATAACCGATACAAGTAGAGTGACTGGCCTAACAATCACCTCCAAAACCCTCCTTAATTTTTGAACAGTGTAATCTATAATGTCTGCAGCAGCAGTTTCTGAAGCACAAGGAAAGATAATGATTTTGGTCAGTCGTGAACAAGCAATTCCCCTTCTCAGTCAATTTTTAATTGCTGTCATCATCATCTTAGAGTTATCCCAGTATTGGGGTTCGGTTACGTGAATCTTTGTCCTGCCACTTTGACTTATCAAATGCCTTACGTGTAGTTAATCCTCTCTTTACTACATCAACCATCAGTGGTCAAAAAGCAAAAAGCATGAAACAAATATGAAACAAAAGTCTAGCAAGGTGTCACACTCAAGTTAGTCCTGTCATTCTTCCTTAAGTTCAACTAAACGGAATTTCCTTTATTGACTACATCAATCATCGGTAATTAAAAAGCAAAAAATATAAAATGAAAGTCTAGCAAGGTGTCACACTCGAGTCAATCCAGTCATTCTTCCTTCAGATCCCTTGACAATCTACTGAGAATGATAAATAATAATGCCATTTATTTTTCAGGGTTCAGGAAAAGGTAATTAAACTCGAGAGCTTCTATAGTAAACTCAATGTCCAGAAAAGTTGGAGAGGATGATCGTAGCATCATGCTTCCCCACATCTTGTCTTCAAATCAAACCATAACCAAACCACTCATTAAACTAAATGTTCAGAAAACTTGAAAGGGATGATCAAAGCATCACTCTTCCCCATATTTTGTCTTCAAATGGAACCATAATCAAACCACACAAGTAGGCCCAAGCAAACCTAAAAGAAGTGGTTTGTCTGCACGCATCATGCAACACTTAAGCTCCTTACAGAATATAAGGAACAAAAAGCATAAGTAAAAAGTAATCCTTACTCTAGTTCATTAGTTAACATATTTCCTGCAGATCTACCTCCAAACCATATTTTTCAAGGTGATGGCCTGGCAACAAGGTCTTTATTTCACACCCAAGGCAAGCACTTTTCCTAAGCCCAAGTGCCTGCTCAGGCTGGCCCGTACATCCAAGATTCCCCTTGGATATCTTGGATCGCTTGGCACTGCCTAAGTGATAACAATCATCTAATCTTCCATAGATTAAAGTTGCATCTCTATTCTCTAAGGGGATTTGCATCCTAAGTTTGATGTTATCGTCAGCCTTACCCATTGAAATTGTCATGACAGAGCTTCCCCTTTCCTGAACCATTGCATTTTCTTTTCTTTTGAGGGGGTGAGTGGGTGGATACTACCACCATTTACATAACATAGAAAGAGAGTGTACAAGTATAGAGAGACTAAAACTCAAAAGTCCTCTTTACAAAAAGGCCAAAGGCTCAACCCCAGCCCCTTTACAAAATGAAACCTCTAATCCCTCAGGTCCATAGACCCACTCAACTCTTTTAAACAAAAGTTTAGCAACTTTCATGGAATATTTATTTCTCTTTTAAAGATCCTTCCATTTCTCACACCCCATAAAGCCCACAAGGCTCCATGTAGGATCAGCCACCAGAGCTGCCAAAAACTTCTGCACCCATCTCCTATGCCACTGAACAACCTGGAACCTTTTTAGTTTCTACTACTTTGTGCACCATGAGAAGGACTTCCTAAGAAGGAAAACAAGAAGAAAGAGTAGTGTAGAAAAAATGATGAGAAGTCAAAACCATGATTTTATCAGGCTTTTGAATGTGGACAAATGTGTGAATATGTTTTTTGAGTCTTTTGCTTTCTTTAAAGAGCTCAGGTCATCGATGAAAGTGTTTGCTTATGAATGTTCCCTCCATCCTTCACCTATTACTTGAACATACACATCTCTCATGTCACATCTTAAGCAGTGATGACATCAGGAACCAGACAGAGCACTTTGCTTCTCCCAATTCCATGTTTCACTCTCTGCAATGTTTGACTAGACACAACTGATCATGCAACTCAGGCAAGGTTGGCTAGGTTTTTGAGGCAACCTTAAGTCAAATCAAGGTGAAGACTAACCTGGAGACTCAGACATATTCAGCCCAAACACAATCCTCTTTCGTTGTGGTGCCCCTGGGTAACCAGTTTCCTTTCTTCCCTTTCTATTGCAAGGAATCTCAAATTTGATATCACAGATATCATTAGCAACATTAACTTTTGCCGCTATACTGATAACAAGCCTGCTAATCATTTTGCATTCATCAAAACTCAGTGGATCATCAATGTCGTGGCAACATCAAGGTCTCAGATTATCCAAGTTCACCGGTCAATTGATTTATGGAGATTGTCCTTCTGGAGCAGGGTACTAGAGTATTCTCAAGGTAAAAAAATTCTTGTTAAATTGTGAACCCACTTCAAACAAATTATTAAATTACAACCAAAAGGCAGGCTTAGACTACAACATTGACTTTTAGCTTCCTAATATCTAAGGTTGAGGAACTTGACTGTGAAGGGCGTTCTCCCCAGAAAGGAACTGTGAGACTTTTCTTTGAGAGTGATAAGGTAAGTGTCGCTCGCTCAATTGGCTTCTCTTCCTACATAACGAAGATTTGTCTTAGCATCGATCATTCAAATCAGACCAGTTCTAAAAAGTGAGAGTCCTTTGTTTTGGTCGTCGTAAACAAACGTCTAGAAGCCTACACAACGACGGCTTACGAACAATTCAACCTAACGACCGATTGCAGTATTCAGAAACTAGTCGCCTTCCCTATTTTGTTTTCAGTCACAGCAAGCAAATGCCTAGGAGTTGACAATTTCCGTACAGTGCGGCAGGAAATTACGGGACCAATCAAGAGAGCTCTAACAACAAACAAAGATGCCCACAAGGGCCACGACAGCCTGAATCACGAAACCTCCCCCAATTTTCCTCAGATAACTGGAAGAATCCGAATCGGCCCCTGCGTACCTCGTCCTCCGCATTGCAGTGGTGCTTGTAGATGGCGAACAGAAACCGGCACCGGTCGGCGAGCGCCCGCACGTTCCCGCCGCGGTCGGTGGTCGCAAGGGCCACGGCGGCCCGGTGGAGCCGCTCAAGCTCGGAACGGATGGCCTTCTGGAAGAACAAGAAAATCAGGATCGGCGACTCGAGCGCCGAGCTCACCAGGCACCCGCCTCCCCCGCCGGCGGAAGCCGGCTCCGGGAGAGACGACGATGCACCGCCGGGGGCCGGCGACGAGGGCTCTACGGAGTCCAACGGCCCCTGCGGTATCAGCGCCAGCAACCCATCCCCCGTCAACGGCGTCGCCATCCCCGGCCACGCCCAGCTACCACGTTCTCCTCCTACGCCGCCGCCTTCTAGGGCTCTTCCTGCCGCCAGGAGCCCCAACCCCACCAGTGCTGCACCAGAGGCCGCCCCACCGCACGGATGCCTGGATATATATCCTCCCGTCTCTCTCTAGGTTCCTCCCTTTCTCTCTCCTCTCCGGGGCCTCTAACCTCTTCCTCAGAAGAGAGAAGGAAAGAGAGACCTGGAAGAAAATTCCAGTTTTATAATCTCCCAAGTCCCAACCCACCCGTTTTCTTTATTTTTTTATGTACTTCATTTAATTAATTAATTAATTCACGAAATTCCCATTTCACCAGGACAGGAGGCCGGGGGCGCGGTGAGATGAACCGATGGTTGACGACGATGTTTGCTTACAGGGCGCACACGTGGGTTGACGGCGATGGGTACACGTCAGGAAGTTACGAACGAGCGTCTCCTGCTGCTTGCTGCGGCTCATTGGCAGCGTGCTGCGGCCAGTCGGATTACGCCGCGTACCACCCTTGCTGGGGGACGTTTTTATCCGCTTGCGGACTGGGCTCGGTTGCTACCGCGCCGTTAGTTTTATCCGGCCAGGGCCGCGGCACCGCTCACGACACCTCAGGCTCACGGCTAAGGTGTTTCAAATTTTGTGTGAATGCCATTTGTTGAAGTAAGATTATGCATAAATGTTTCTTAAAATAACAATGTCGAGAACGCTACTTGGGTACATGTGGTCCTGTCATGAATTCCCTGATTAATAGAAGAAAATATTCAAAGTATGTTATTAGAACCATAATATAATGCTTATAATGTGCATAGTACTCTTATTAAAGATGGTAGGTAGAAAATTTTTTTCTTTAGAATCAGGGTTAGTCGTGTCGTACCGTGTCTGAACTCATAAAGGGGCGACCCGCGCTGAGACAATGTGGTCCGGTTCAAATTAATACGTTATTGTTAGGACCTTTTTTAAACCCCCTACCCCCTCTTCTCTTTCTCCTACCTTCACTTTTCTAACCCCACCCTCACAAATAAAGTTCTTTTTCTTCCTCCTCCCTTCTCCCCCTCCCCCTTGTCATTTTCACATGATTTGCTTATTTCTTTTATTTTTTCAAATTTAGAATTAAATAGCATTCATTCTCCCTTCTTAACTTACGAATTTTTTAAGAGAAGACTTCATCTTCAAAATATATATCATATCCTACATCTATTCAATTTGTTTCATTTTCTTTACATTTGAAAATAAGATTTAAGTAGAGGACTTGTTTAGTAGTTATTTCCAATAAGAAAATCCATATATCTGTACTCTTTAATGAATCCATTTTCGTTATCGATCGATTGATTTTCACATGTCAGTCGATCGATATATCTTCCGAAAAACTAATAGTTCTGGGGACATCGATCGACCGAAACATAGTGTTCGGTCGACCGATCTTCCCATGATCCAAAAATCAATGGCTCTGGGGAGATCGATTGACCGAAACATAGATTGCGGTTGACCAATCTCCATATGATCCAAAGGACATGACTCTGGGAAGATCGGTCAACCGAGACATAGAATTTGATTAATCGATTTTCATGGTTTGCTACTTATTACTGCTTGTCAATGTAGGTTAATTAAAGCAGACACTGGTTTTAATGCAATTATTATTCCATATAGTTCCGTGGGAGAGATGTCTCTCGTTTAAAAAAATATTGGGCAAGCATAATGGTACAAGATATAGAGAAATCATTGGTTGTCCAAGTGTGTCATATAATGTCAATATTGAAATGGCACCGCATTCGAAACAAGTTAGGGTATAGAAGAAGATGCAAACACAGGTTATATTAGAAGATGATGATGAAGGATTATCTAATGAACAACAACTCCTATCCCAAAGCCCTGGCGTCTATGTCACAGTTTGAAATCCATTCGAGAAAGACTTCCAACTGACTCTACACGAGAGCAGAACCGAGACATGGGTCAGGGGTGACTTAGAAGCACATGTTCGTGATGAAAGAGTCTCATTTTCACAACCTTCAGGATCCTAAGGCTTTCACCGCTATTTCACTAATCCTCATCGCCACTCAACCTCTTCCCTGCCCCAAAAGAAAAGGAACACATGTCTGGATGTGCAACACATTGACCCTCATGCCTTTTAGATGGAGCATGGAAAGTAAACTCTGATTGAAAACTCTATGTAGAGTAAAGGGTTGATATAGTAGTTGGATAGGGATGTTGCCAAAATTTGGTATCATTAATGATTAACTTTTAATGCAGCAAATAATCCATACTGTATGTCAATGGTGCAAGAGATCTAGAATCTTTGAAAACATGTAAGTCTCCCATATCGAAGGGGCATGTTGGTGTTTACTTAGAGGCAGAAGTTGAAGAATTGAAATTTTATATTGTCTCTTTTAAGAGAAAATGTCAAAAGTACGACACCACAAAAAGTAGTCTCATAAGGATTCTATCCGATTTTGAGAGATTGAGCACAAATGAGGATATAGCGTCTGAAGTCATCAGTGAGGGACACAGATTCTGTTTAGGGCATGCACAGTTGAATCCATATGCACAACATCATGGGTATAATAGCTATTATGTATTTAGATACCAGTATGGAGATGATGGTTCATACATATAGGTTCTGATCATTCCACCACTGACACTTACAATAGTGCGCTAAGAAATACGTTAATATATAGAATATCATCATACGAAGATGTATATGTGAATTACATGTCTTACTCTGATTATTTACACTATGTGAAGAACACATATAATATAATATTGTTTGGAGATGAAAGTTATATCCCCTACTATAAAGGTTTTGTGGATATACACTGTAGCAACCTTAAATTTTTGGGAAAATAAAATTTTAAATATTTATATTATTTAATTAGGAAATCAAATAAGAGAGAATTAAATAAAACCCATTAAAAGAAAAGGAGTAATGGGCTTTGCTATGTTGACCCATTAAAAATTAGTGGGCTAAAATAGAGATTTTAAAAAGGGGATTAATAGAGAAAATATCCTAAATTCGGAGTTTAATTATCTCCTAATTAGAAAGGGGTTATTAAAGTAATAAAAGTGACAATTAGAGTTGGAATTAGATTCCTAAAGCTACCCCATATAGTCTAGCACGAATTTAGATACTATCCTAACCCAATTAGAGATAGGAAAGTAAGAGAAGAAAGGTGGAGTTAGGAAATATCGGAATTAAGAGGAATTTGAGTAGTAGTAGGAATAGGAACTTGTATTTATATAAATACACCTCTTAAATCCTCTTGGCCGACCCTAGCTTGTTGCCAAAGGTTGTTGGACGTGGAGAAGAGGCCAAGGAGGAGAGGATCTCGTGGGGAGAAGGAGTTCTTGAAGCTTCTTCATCGTTCTTGGAGTTCTAAGCCCTAGAAGGCAAATCGAGTCAAAGGTAGGCATTCTCACAAGCAAAACCAAATCAAATCCATCCATAGGTAGTTCCAATCACCAGGAACAAAAGCTCTCTTGTTTCATAATTTTTCATCGAGCCAATCTTTTGTTCTTGATTTTAGAAGTTCTGCAAACATGATAACCCCGAGTCATCATGTTTGAATCATATCTCCATGTACACTTGATCCCATGCTACGAAATTTTTACTGTAGACACTTCATGTTGTTAGGGATCTTTTGCCTCTAAAAGCCCAAAATTTCATCGAGCATGCTGATCGAATTTCATCAATCTTTCTCTCTGTGTCATGTTCTGAATGACTCGTTCTTGCTCATGTTCATACCCTGTAGGAACCATGCTCTCTCTCTAATTCCAATTCACTGGAAGTACCCTTACATGTCTAGTTTAATTTGCAACTTGTTTCGTGATTTTTCATCGACTATGTAATTAGTTATGATTTTTCAAAGTACCCTGTGTCCAAACAAGTCAAGTTGGCACGCAATCCGATGTAGAACATTTTCCCGCTCGAACTCAGGTGAAGTACCTGAGAACGTGACGGCTCGACACGTCGCGTTCTCAGAGCCGTCGCGACCAACATCTTGTCGCGTTCTGAACGCGAAAGGAGACCCCGTCGCGTTCTAGCTGCCTGAGCAGACAGCCCTGTCGCGACCCTTTGCAAGCCCTGTCGCTACCTGCCCTACCCCTGTCGCAATCCTTACTGGCCTACGTCGCCTTCACAGGATTTTGCATAAAAACCCATAAACTTTATTGCTTTCACTTTCTAAAATATCCTTACACCTTTTTAACAGTCACATACGCAGTAAAAACACATGTTTTAAATTATGGCCATATTGAATGCTTTAAATCACATATTCATGACTTCTTTTCCATCTATGATTGCTCTTACACATGCACACACATGAACCCTCCATATATGGCTGAAATCTGGCATAAAATATCTCATAATGTATCTGGTAATTTATTGCAATAAAGTATATTAATTGCCCTATTTTAAAAGGACTTGTATTCGTTTCTTGCGTTGTTTATATACCGATATCGACGCTCCACTGTTCTAGAATTCCTCTGGAACGTCGAGCACATATTTTTATATACACACTTTACTTGGCTTGTGCTGAACTCTCCGTCGGATATTCCTTTCGCCGGACTAGTGAACTCTTGCACAAGGCCTCCGTAAGTCTCCTCTGATCATGGATTACCACATGGTCGACGAGCCGGTTGTACCCTAACACCCATTACACCTTAGGGATCGATATGATCCAAACGGCTATTAGAAGTTCGCTCTTACCTTGAATCACGCCGGACCTCTGGACCTGTGCTTAACATGGCCAGTGGTAGGGTCGTGAGTTCCACCTGACTGCCAACACCAAGAGCGCGTGTTGTACAACTGTTACTATCGCCTGTTTACTCGTCGCATTACGTGCAATGACCACTAGCTCTCATTTGTACTCTACTATCTCGTCTATTCACGTTCACTCTACTATCTCGCATATTCATCTAGTGCTCTCATCTAGTTCTTGGTACTCTATATTGGCCATTGACTGATTGTCTAAAGATAAACAATATAACCAATGCCCGATAATATATAAAGGGCCCGATCTGGTCCTGGGATGTGCGCCCGAAAGTGCTAGTGCCCATGGGAGTTAAATGATCAGAGTGTTTGGCATTACACTCAAGTGCTATCTGTAACGTCGCGCGTTTTCCGGATCCCCGTGGATCCAGGTTTAGCGGGTTTGGTGGCCAATGTGAGGCCCATTAGTGTTGTGTGTTTCTTATTAGATCATTACCGGGCTTGGTTATGGGTCTGTGTTGGTGTTCAGTACGCTGGACATCAACAGTGGGTTGGCGTTCAGGTGGGTGACGTCGACTTTGTGTTGGCAGCCATGGGTTGCCGTTAACATGGTTTTAGCGTCCATCGATGTAGACGTCGATTGTTGATCTTGTAGGCCAAAGATGTGGACGCCTATGGGGTGGCGGTTTGGTTAACGAAACAGAGGTTGACGTTAACCTAACGCACCTGTGTTTTTAGAGCTGACCCGAACCTTGTTCTTTCCTCTCTCTCTCTCCCTTCCTCTTCGCCCACCTTCACCCTTGAGCTTCTTCGCGAGTTCTGACGGTCGGCAGGAGCTCGTGGGAAGGCTGTGGTGCGCCTGGTAGCTGCAGATCAGGCGGAGAATGGCGAATTGGAGCGCGGTGTTCGTGGGGCGTTCCTCGAGTTTCGGCGTGATTCAAGGTTCTTCGGGGGTTTAATTGCGTTTCTGAGGTAGGGACTGGACCCGTTGATCTTCCCTGATTAATTTGTTATACTTTCTTTGCATAATTTGGATGTTAATTAAGTTTTTAGGAAAATGGGTTTTCATGCTGGAAAATTGGGTGGTTTGATCGATCCAAGTATTGGATCTTGCTTCTTTGGTTTAATTATGGTATATGCATGTAAGGGGGAGTGTTTCCCCTTGTTTTTCTATTGTATTTATGGTTAGATTGCCAGTATAATCAGCCTAGGGCCATTTTGTGTGTTCTGGCGGGTTCTGCAGTGAAGATATTGGCGTCAACATCGGTTGACGTAGACTTCTTCATTTGGAGATTAACGGCTAGGTATCTAGCCGTTGATTGTGGGTAAACGGCCGTGTGGTGGTCGCTTACTTGGTGTTGACGGCAAGGGACATTGTCGTCTATATTCTTTGGACGGCAATCGATGTCGCTGCCAACCTGTGCTTGTGCATGCGTCAGCACTGTCTGTTTTACGTGTTTGTGTGTGCATGGCGATGACCGGTGTGAGCCAGTGCACTTGTTATGCTCTTGGAGCATACTGCTCATGTAATGGGCATGTTTTACGTGAATGATGTGTGATGTACGTAGTGGTTTAAGTATGTGTATGTTGTCCATGTGTTGGACATGTTGTTTACGTGACTGACGTGTGGTGCACCTGGTTGGTGTATTATACACGTATTGTCTACGTGGTCTGGATGTGTGTATACTACACACTTTGTCGTAATGTAATTCTTATGATTTGTCGTAGTAACTGGGCAGTGAGGTTCCTGTGTGAGCCTAGCCATGACTTTGTGGTGTTTGGGCAGTGAAGGTCATGTGTGGACCTAGCCCTGGTTCGTTGTTGTCTTTCGAATAATATTATATTGATTTATGTATTAAGTGGTGTGTGTTGCCACGGAGGTCATGAGGTGACCAATGATAGGCAAGTTTGTGGTTCAGGTATGTGTTGGTGTAGGATAGCTTTGGGGTCATATGGTGACCGACGTTAAGCTAATCCTAACACATGTATATTGTGAATTATAAGTAAAGGCTATATGTGTAAGTATCGTGGTTTGAGATTGCCGAGTGTGGTGGTCCGGCGCCTATTCCGGAATGCCTCTCTAGTCGGGTACCCCAGGTTCTTTGTGAGCCAGGCACGTGTGTTTGTTGTGCTCGGGGTTTTGTCCCGGTACAGTGTGGTACCGTCGAGGTTTGTGTCATCATCCTGGACACCCTCACTCCTGTGCTTGAGTTGTACGTCCGGCTGAGGGAAAGACGACAGTAGGGCAGCGGCTTATTTTTGTGGGTGTGTAGTCGCTTGTAGCGCGCTCGTAGTTGGGGGTACGGACACCAGTAGTCGACACTGGTCCCCAGCTAGTCATGTTTTCCAGTGCCACACTTTTGGGTGCTCCAGCCAGAGACTCTAGAGGTGCCAGGCATGGGCATGTAGTTGTGTGTCTGCAGGTGTGGTGTTGGTTGGTCTCCACAGTTGTTTGACTTGTTCTCGTGGAGCGGCAGTTGGACCTTTCGTCCGTGACTGCGAGGCTGAGAGGTTGTTCTTGTGTTGTGTTGTCCGGGTTGGATACTAGCTTGATCAGCTAGTAGTCCGTTCCCGTGTGGTGGCGTCGTTCTTCGCGACTCGTGCTTTGTTAGCTCCAGTTGTGGTTGTGGTGACGTCGTTCCCTTCCGACTCGTGCTTTGCTACTTGTCGTGGTTCGTGAGTTTGTGACTCGTGGTCGAGGTTTGACCAGTTCGAGGTGTGCACTGGTGTTGGCACAGTTGTGACTGAGTTGTGGTTTGTGTAACTTGCTGGTTGAGGTTTTACTTGTAATATTGTGCGTAAATAAATGTATAATATAATTGTGGTTCAGTATGGTGTTTATCACCTACTTGTACCATTGTTCGGGTGTTTGTGTTGTGGTACCTCAGAGTAGCAGGTACCTATACCCTTCGTGGGTTACTTTGTAGTTTTGTGGTGGTACATTGTGTACCAACCTTCTTAGACTCTCGTGTGTTGTGCAGGTCTTGTGGTTTGACCTGCCACTTGTTGTATCTTATCCATTTTAAGTAGATCTTTGTTTATAATTTATTGTGGATTAGTTTGTGATTATTAATTATGTTACCTTTGTGGGTAATTTGCCGATGAGGCTTGTGGCCTAAGCATATTGTGGTTTAGTAGAGCTGTGCTCCGTGGAGGCCGTATGAGACCTTCCACTTGTTGAGTTTTACTCTTCTTGGGTATGGTTCCGATTATAATTTTAGAGTGTGATGGACTAGCTAGTTGTAGCCAGTCCTACCACTTATGTGTAGCTTTCAACGTAGTGAGGTTTGGAGTATAAAGGACCAGCTCTTTGTTAGCAGTCCTGTTACTCAAGTGTTTGAGATTCGCCCTTGAAGCTTGTAGCCTGGGCAGAGACTTGCCTGTGTGGCTTATAGCTTAGGCAACTAGTTGTTGTAGCAGTGTGCCAGTGAGACTGTGGTTTAGGCACCTTAGTAGTTGGGCTGACTAATGATATTATATTAGTCATGTAGTCCCACTTCCCTTCCGAGGACTTTTTGTTTATTATCATGATTATGTTTAATTGTTATGATGTGAGCATGAAATGGTTTGGCTATTGGTGTTGCCAGTGAAGCCCTTGGGGTTGAGGTGTTAGTGGTTTCGGTGTTGTTTTTGGGTGGTCCCTGCTGAGCCAGTGACTTGTTGAGGCTCACTCCCCTACAGTTCTTTTCAGGGCCTGTCGAGTGTTTGGCTTGCTGCAGCGTTGTGTCAGACTTGTACCACCAGCAGTAGTGTAGTAGTTAGTGTTTGTGTGAGCTTGTACTCCCTCGGGATATGTCCCAGGTAATTGTACTTTTTAATTGGACATGTATTAATGTAATGGGACAGTTGTACAAATTTGTGATCAGATATGAGCACATGTACTTTCTTGTGTCTTATATTGTTGTGGTTTGTCTTTTATACTCTTACTGGACACGTGTGTGAGATATCCCTTGCGAGGCTTCGGTCCGTTCGCGGGAGGCGGATCTGGATATGGAGCCTTATTGGGCATAAATACCCCGGTCCGTCACAGTTGGTATCAGAGCAATGTCCAGTTAGAATATGAAAAGACATTGAAAGTACAATGTCCCAATACATGGATTAATGTCCACTACTGGTAGTAAGTCTGTGGTTTTGTGTGATATAAAGTAGTTTTTACGTTTGCTTTTGGCACGTAAACCATGTGTTTCTGTTTGTTAAATTGGCAGTTGGGAGCAGTTGTTGTGCCACAACGTGGATAGTGGCATAAGTTGTATGATAGCATTTTGGCACTAGTGCAGTTAAAGCAGTTAAATTATAGTATTTAAAAGTTTTCAGTTGCAGAGATTAGAGGAGAAAGGTAAAGTAGTGCATTGAGAGGGATATACCTGTTATATGTTAATAAAGTGCAGAGTTGGCAGAGACATGTGTATGGTAACAAGGTGATAAGGAACAGGTCAGTGTGTGTGTGTGATAAGTTGCAGTTGAGAACCTCAGCAAATGTATTGTGGCATTAGAGATCTGAGTCAGATGATATTAAGAAACAGTGTGGATAAGCATGTGATTAGTGTTATGAAGAGTTTGATATAATTAAGAAAGGCAGAGCAGCTTTAAAAGAAGTATCAGTACATAAAAGAACAGTGATTTATGACAGATAGATTTAATATGCCTGAGGTCAGAAATTTGAGAAAAGTGTTGTTATGAATAATGATGGTAACAGAAAGTGTGATATGAAGATTTGTATAAATAAGTATAGAAATGATTAGTTGAATAAAGAAAGAGAGAAAAGAAGGATTAGTGTGCAATAAGAATTTGTGAAAATTGCACAAGAGGAATATTTAGTTGATGATTGGCAGTTTAAATAAAGAAAAGATATGGATTAAAGAAAGGAAGAATTTAGCAAATGATGAAGTGAATAAAGTCAGATGAGTCAGGAAATGTCAGTTAGAATTTGCATATTGGTGCAAAGAAATGATTCAATCGAGCAGAAATGAATTGTTATTAAGATATTTCAGAGTTTCATGCAGAGGCAAGAACAGATTAATTAAAGAGTATTTGGAAAGGTTATGTAACAAAATTATGAGATTAGCTAGAGAATGTCAGTAAAGCAGAAAAGATATATGAAGAGCACAATATGTTAATAGTGGTTTGGCAGATCAGAAATTACAGTAATTTCTTCAGTATGAATTAATTGAATAAGATGATTTGAGAAGCAGTTGAAGCTAGAAGAAAGCAATTGAAAGTAATACTGTGAGCAGAAATTGTGGAATATTTTGCAAAAGTGTTCAGTGTGATCAGAGTAGCGCAGCGGAAGCGGAAGCAAAGAAAGACTTAATATTCACAAATTGTTCAAGTTTGCTTGAATAAAGAGAAAGTGTAAAGTTTTGCGCAGCAGAATAAAGGAACAAAGTTTATTATGGTTTTTAATCAGAGATTGACTTTAAGCAGTATGAGCAGAATAATATGAAAAGAGCAGGAAATTCAAAGATGGTGATTGGTTTTCCTTGAAGAGGTATTAGTTGTGAATGTAAATGCAGATGAGGCAGGATAACAGCAAACAGTGATAAATGGAAAAAGAAAATGGTGGCATGAAAGAATATTACAGTGTAAGATATTTGAGAAATGTAAAGTGGTCTCGAAAGAAATGTTGCAAACACAGCCCAAAAATTGTGGAAGCAGGTTCAGTCCAAGGAGATAAAGCACCATTGGCAAGGTAGAATCGTCTGCAATTGAAAAGTAAGAAAAGGCAATGGAATCGACAGAATAGAATAATTGTGAAATGAATTGAAAGAAAAGAAAGGAGCAAAGCAAGGATGGAAATGGATAGATGAATTGAAAGGCTGATACAGAGAAAGAGTATCTTTCTTGTTATGTATATGGTTTCATTTATTTTTAGGTGATAATCTGATTGTTATAATTTGTTTTACATATCGAGGACGATATTTCTTTTTAGGTGATAATAATGTAAAGTCGCGCATTTTCCGGATCCCCGTGGATCCAGGTTTAGCGGGTTTGGTGGCCAATGTGAGGCCCATTAGTGTTGTGTGTTTCTTATTAGATCCTTATCGGGCTTGGTTATGGGTCTGTGTTGGTGTTCAGTACGCTGGACATCAACAGTGGGTTGGCGTCCAGGTGGGTGACGTCGACTTTGTGTTGGCGGCCATGGGTTGCCGTTAACATGGTTTTAGCGTCCATCGATGTAGACGTTGATTGTTGATCTTGGCAGCCAAAGATGTGGACGCCTATGGGGTGGCGGTTTGGTTAACGACACAGAGGTTGACGTTAACCTGACGCACCTGTGTTTTTAGAGCTGACCCGAGCCTTGTTCTTTCCTCTCTCTCTCCCTTCCTCTTCGCCCACCTTCACCCTTGAGCTTCTTCACGAGTTCTGACGGTCGGCAGGAGCTCGTGGGAAGGCTGTGGTGCGCCTGGTAGCTGCAGATCGGGCGGAGAATGGCGAATTGGAGCGCGGTGTTCGTGGGGCGTTCCTCGGGTTTCGGCGTGATTCAAGGTTCTTTGGGAGTTTAATTGCGTTTCTGAGGTAGGGACTGGACCCGTTGATCTTCCCTGATTAATTTGTTATGCTTTCTTTGCATAATTCGGATGTTAATTAAGTTTTTAGGAAAATGGGTTTTCATGCTGGAAAATTGGGTTGGGTGGTTTGATCGATCCAAGTATTGGATCTTGCTTCTTTGGTTTAATTATGGTATATGCATGTAAGGGGGAGTGTTTCCCCTTGTTTTTCTATTGTATTTATGGCTAGATTGCCAGTATAATCGGCCTAGGGCCATTTTGTGCGTTCTGGCGGGTTCTGCAGTGAAGATATTGGCGTCAACATCGGTTGACGCAGAGTTCTTCATTTGGAGATTAACGACTAGGTATCTAGCCGTTGATTGTGGGTAAACGGCCGTGTGGTGGTCGCTTACTTGGTGTTGACGGCAAGGGACATTGTCGTCTATATTCTTTGGACGGCAATCGATGTCACCGCCAACCTGTGCTTGTGCATGCATCAGCACTGTCTGTTTTACGTGTTTGTGTGTGCATGGCGATGACCGGTGTGAGCCAGTGCACTTGTTATGCTCTTGGAGCATACTGCTCATGTAATGGGCATGTTTTACATGAATGATGTGTGATGTATGTAGTGGTTTAAGTATGTGTATGTTGTCCATGTGTTGGACATGTTGTTTACGTGACTGATGTGTGGTGCACCTGGTTGGTGTATTATACACGTGTTGTCTACGTGGTCTGGATGTGTGTATACTACACACTTTGTCGTAATGTAATTCTTATGATTTGTCGTAGTAACTGGGCAGTGAGGTTCCTGTGTGAGCCTAGCCATGACTTTATGGTGTTTGGGCAGTGAAGGTCATGTGTCTAGCCCTGGTTCGTTGTTGTCTTTCGAATAATATTATATTGATTTATGTATTAAGTGGTGTGTGTTGCCACGGAGGTCATGAGGTGACCAATGATAGGCAAGGTTGTGGTTCAGGTATGTGTTGGTGTAGGATAGCTTTGGGGTCATATGGTGACCGACGTTAAGCTAATCCTAACACATGTATATTGTGAATTATAAGTAAAGGCTATATGTGTAAGTATCGTGGTTTGATCTTGCCGAGTGTGGTGGTCCGGCGCCTATTCCAGAATGCCTCTCTAGTCGGGTACCCCAGGTTCTTTGTGAGCCAGGCACGTGTGTTTGTTGTGCTCGGGGTTTTGTCCCGGTACAGTGTGGTACCGTCGAGGTCTGTGTCGTCTTCCTGGACACCCTCACTCCTGTGCTTGAGTTGTACATCCGGCTGAGGGAAAGACGATAGTAGGGCAGCAGCTTGTGTTTGTGGGTGTGTAGTCGCTTATAGCACGCTCGTAGTTGGGGGTACGGACACCAGTAGTCGACACTGGTCCCCAGCTAGTCCTGTTTTCCAGTGCCTCACTTTAGGGTGCTTCGGCCAGAGACTCTAGAGGTGCCAGGCATGGGCCTGTAGCTGTGTGTCTGCAGGTGTGGTGTTGGTTGATCTCCACAGTTGTTTGACTTGTTCTCGTGGAGCGGCAGTTGGACCTTTTGTCCGTGACTGCGAGGCTGAGAGGTTGTTCTTGTGTTGTGTTGTCCGGGTTGGATACTAGCCTGATCAGCTAGTAGTCCGTTCCCGTGTGGTGGCATCGTTCTTCGCGACTCGTGCTTTGTTAGCTCCAGTTGTGGTTGTGGTGACGTCGTTCCCTTCCAACTCGTGCTTTGCTACTTGTCGTGGTTCGTGAGTTTGTGACTCGTGGTCGAGGTTTGACCAGTTCGAGGTGTGCACTGGTGTTGGCACAGTTGTGACTGAGTTGTGGTTTGTGTAACTTGCTGGTTGAGGTTTTACTTGTAATATTGTGCCTAAATAAAGGTATAATATAATTGTGGTTCAGTATGGTGTTTATCACCTACTTGTACCCTTGTTCGGGTGTTTGTGTTGTGGTACCTCACACTACAAGAAAAAGCGCATATAGAGACCGATTTAGAGACCGAAATTTTCGGTCCCTATTCGGTCCCTGAATAGGGACCGAATAGATACTGAAAATTTTAGTCCCAAAAATAGAGACCGAATAATTTCGGTCCCTATTCGGTCCCTGAATAGGGACTGAATTTATTCGGTCTCTATATTTGGGACCGAATAATTTCGGTCCCTGTTCGGTCCCTGAATAGGGACCGAATAGGGACCGAATTTATTCGGTCTCTATATTTGGGACCGAATAATTTCGGTCCCAAGTCGGTCCCTGAATAGGGACCGAATTTATTCGGTCTCTATATTTGGGACCGAATAATTACAGTCCCCATTCGGTCCCTATTCGGTCTCTAGGACCGAATTGAGACTTTTAAACCGAATTGAGACTGAATTTTGGTAATGAAATTTAGTTCGAAATTACCATAATTATCATAAAAATATGTTTATACCAAAAATGTGGATATTGAGAATTTTTGATGCACGGTTAATGAGGTAAATATGATTTATCTACTTTTAGGATAATTTATACTTGATAAATATTTTTTTCAGGAAAATTTTAAATAAAAATTACCATAAACTTGTTTACGTAAGATTTAACATGCATCTAAATGTGAACATGTGTAAGTAGTGGTAGGTATGTGTAAAAGTGTATATATTTATTAGTATATATTTATATGTGTGTGTGTGTTAATAAAAGAAAAGATAAAATAATGTCTAAAAGATTATTAGGTATACTTACGTGCTTTAGCTAGGCAAGTGTTCTTGTGAATTGAAGGATTCTTATTCTTCTTCTTTTTTTTCTGACTGTGTTTTGAAAATAGTACTAGTAGTGTCAACACATCTATCCAGTAGTGTTGACCTATCTATCTAGTAGTGTCAGTTAACACTATCTATCCAGTAGTGTCAACACTATCTATGCAGTACTAGTGTTGACCTATCCGTGCTCATGTGACGTCAACACTATCTATATATCCAGTAGTACTGTCACCATTATCTATCCAGTAGTGTTGACCGATTTATCCCTTATAGCGTCGACCTATCCCTTCATAGTATCGACCAATACCTTGTAGAGAGTTGACACTTTCCTTCAGAGTGTCAACACTCTCTTCTATTCAGGTTGACACATTCTGTTAATTTTCAAATCAACTTATAACTCATTTCTCCAGTGACTTAATTAGTCGACACACCCATATTCTAGGTCGAATAAAAAGCTCTTTTTTTCTTCCAGAATATGGAGAACAATATGGACCTTTCTCAAAATTTTAAATAATTAATCTGAATTCTCATGTCTACACACGGAACGAACTCACACTTTAATCGTATGTGTTGTTATCTATCGAAATTAGGGCTGTAAATGTGTAACACCTTGATTTTGTTTATAAAAATACTTGGTCATTTGTGTATAATACATGATGACGTTCCAATTAGTTCGAATATTACGCACACCTCCATTACTAAAATAAAGCTCGGTAATAAACACACAAGAGGCCCATAAATTAATAACTTAAATAATTAAAATTATGTTGATGGAAACGGATTAAAATAGAATTATATTATATTAAAGAAATATATGGAATTATATATATGTATATATATATATCAATTATGGCACAATGATTACGTAAGGTAATCACTTCATCCTGCGTAACTTGGGTTACGTAAGAACTGTATTACGTGTTTAACCCAGGTGAAATCCTTTCGAAGATTTCATCGCCATTGTTCGTTGCAATCTCGCATGCGGATAAACCCCACCTTTAAACCCTGCCAATGATCCTTATCTTATCGTCCCGCACATGCTGCTGCTGCTGCTATGCTTTGCTACTCCTACAACTGCTTTACTGTTACTACTGCTTTACTGCTGCTACTGCTTTGCTGTTGGTGATGATATGCTTAGGACTGTTCATTTCTCGGTCCAACCCGATAAACCGAACCGAACCGTTCGGTTCGGTTCGGTTCAACTAACTAAAGTTCGGGTCAATGAACCGAATCAAACCGGTTTAATGGTAAATAGTTCGGTTCGATTTTTTCTTCCTTAAAATTGAGCCGAACCGATTGAACCGAAACAACCCTAAAAAGCCCTAATCTGGTCACGCAGCCCTTCTCCCTCCCGGTCTCAGTTCGGCCTCTCCTCTTTCTTTGCTACACAGCGGAGTGTCGGAGCCCCTGCTCTTCGGCCTCTCCCATCGCCCCGAGCACGAGCAGTCGAGCCTCCTCGGCTAAGGTGGTCGTCGCTGTCCGTGCAACATTCTTGAACAACGTCGTCTTCTTCTTCGTCGGTGTCTTCGACATCTTCTAAAACCAGCAGAGACTTTCGCCTGCTTTCTTGGCTAAGAAGACGTACCAGACGTGTTGGTGATGCAGGTGAGAGATCCCCATTCTATCGATTTTGAGTGGAGCATCGAGAATGCCCGAGCCATTGGCCTTTTTATTTCTATCGATTTTGAGTGGAAATCTGTTGTACTCCTGACTAGGACTGTAAACGGATCCAGATAATATCCGGATCCGATCCGAATTCGTATCCGATTAAGTCTATCCGTATCCGTTTAACAGATATCTGACGGAGCGAATTATGATACAGATATTATCCGAATAATAAACGGAGCGGACGCGGAAATAAGAGATCCACTCTGTTTAAGATCCGATCCGAAACTAGATTAATACTGACCATTAGATCTTACATCTAATTGCTCATATCTAATATATAAATATTATACATATTTAAAACCCTCTCCCGAGTCTCCCCCAAATCGACCTAATCTGAAATCCCTCCGCCCTCGGACCCCTCCTGCCTCCTCCCCGACGATCCTCGGCTCGCCATCGGCCGCCGGCCCTCTGGTCCCCGGAGGCGGCGACTCCTCGCGCAGTGGCTGTCCCTATATCTCCCCCCACTCGCGCTCCCTCTCTCTCCTCCATCCTGACTCTCTCTCTCTCTCTCTCTCTCTCTCTCTCTCTCTCTCTCTCTCTCTCTCTCTCTCTCTCTCTCTCTCTCTCTCTCTCTCTCTCTCTCTCTCTCTCTCTCCGACGCCGAACTCGCGCCACCACCGGACAACGCCACCGACGCTCTCCGCCGTGGTGGTCGGACCCGTCGCCGCCGACGCTGTCCATCGTGGTCGTCGGACCCGTCGCCGCCGACGCTGTCCATCGTGGTTGTCGAACCCGTCGCCGCCATCGCCCCTGCGACCCAGCCCCTCCGTCGTTGTCGCCTCTCACCACTGCCGCCGGTCGATCTCCTAAACCGAACCAAACCGATAAAACCGAATTTTATATAATATATTTTAAATATATATATATATATATATTTAAATCTGTTTAATATATATATATATATATACATGATATATATGTATATACATATACATATATATATATATGTAAATGTACACATTGTGTAGGGTATTATGGTCATCTTATAGATCTCACCCTTTCATCCAACGGCTGCCATTAAACACCCAAAAAACCACCCTAAACATACCCACGGTCGCACACAAGCTGGCCGCAGCCCCAAATCTTGCAAGTCTTGCTTGGCATCTGCATCTCCCGATTCTCCCGTTCAGCCGTTCTCTGCTCCTGGCGAGGGTTTGGTGGGATTGAGGGAGGCGGCGCCACGGACGGCACACCAGGGAGGCAGGGACAGGGAGACGACGTCGACGACACCAGGCGCAGGCAAACAACGTCGACGGCACACCAGGCGCAGGGAGACGGCGATCGACGCTGACGGCGTGGACGGCACACCAGTGAGACCGGAGACGGCGCGAACGGGCCGGATAGCACACCAGGTAGACGACGTGGACGGCGCGGACGGCAGACTAGGGAGACGACGAGGACGGCGTGGACGGGACGGACGACGCATGAGAGACTAGGAGACGACGCGGACTACACACCCGGGAGACGACGCGAACGGCGTGGACGTGCCGAACAGCGCACCAGGGAGACGACGCAGAGTCGTGGACGGCACGTCAGGGTCCAGGGAGACGAGCACAGGTAACATCTCCAGTTTCCCATTCTCATTTGAACGATTCTCTCATGTGTGGGTTTGGCGACTGCGGTTTTTTTGTTGCTGTTGTCTTTGTCAACCTTATTTTTTTTATTCTAATCTTCATATTTTATTTTTAGTCTGTATGACTATATAATTAGTGATTTCTTCATTCCTCAGTCATAGGCATGCTTAGCTCCATCCTCATACAAGACAGCATCCTCACCTCCTAAACAACTCTGATCTAGTTCATATAGAAGCATCTGCAGGTACATCTCCTTAGAAAGACATGTGAGGTAACATGACTGCAATTTCAAACAAGAAAGACTAGCAAGCTTCAAAAATGATGACTAACTTAGAAATATGCAAAGCAGTAAGATCTGCTACAATTTCCATTGCATCTGACTGCAATTCAAATTGATTCCACATGAAAAGAAAGACATTATGATCCTGGAACACAGGGACCCAAGTGCAAAGGCAATCTCATTATCAGCATATGGATCCAGAGAGATATCCAGATCAGGTCAAGCTGGCAAGCCTCTTTCCACCTGTTATTTATGCAAGGCTCATATCTTTGTTCAGATGGGGCTTGAAACATGACTGATCTGAAACAATTAGTCCAGCTGTTGGGATCTGTACAGGTAAAACAAAAATCAAAGAACACAGCTCCCACCCACAACTACCAGACAACTTCCTCAAGCAAAACAGAAGCAATAGGGGCGTTAGGCAGAAGAAGGGATGATAGTAAATCCACGGGGATAAAGAAACTGCAAAACATGTCCATGCTTACACCATCCTTTCCAATAATACACCTGGGGAATTCATGGCCATCCCGAACAGATTCTAGCCTCAACAACGATATCAGATCTGCAAGTTCAATTTTTAATGAAGGTAGAGTTCCAGAACCAGAATTACATGGATATCAGATGGAGACTTCTATTACTAAATAAATTCATAATAATTTTCTTGTCTCCTCCATCCTCCCAAATGCACAACTAGAGCATCTCACCCATCACAGGAAGCTCTGGCATGTCAGAGTAGCAAAAAAAAATCCAATTCACATGAAATCAGAAGTTTTTGAATTGATCTCAAACATGCCAAAGGTGCATGGTAAGATATCTTTATATATATATATATATATATATATATAACTAATTCAGAAACGGGGATTAATGTGCATGTATCTGCCTTCATTTAAGTACCATATTGGAGCAATTCCTCCAAGGTGTTAGCTTGGAATTAAGGTGTTAGCTTGGAATGCATGGGGAGCTCCTCCTTGAGGTGTTAGCTTGGAATTAAGGTTCGGCACACCCCCCTTTCTAAATGCTTAGCCTTCAACTGAACAAATGAGTTCACTATGAGACCTACTTATGACTGTTAAAAGTGTTAATTCAAATAAATATTATACTATACCATGTGATCCATATTGAACTTCATGCAGATGATCTAGTGAGATTATGGTCTAAATCTGAAATTGAGTCCCAGTTAACAAGGATTATGGTCTAAACTCTGTCTCCCTAAGTTAAAATATTAAGGTTCCTGTTCTTTCCTTATTTTACATATGACAAGGGCAAGGGACAGTAACCTTCATATATGTCAACATGCATATTTGTGATGGCTTTTGGATGGCACACTGCAAAGCCTACATCTCAGAGTCTTAGAAAGATTGGGGGACAACTTTGATTCTTATGGTTCAACCAGATTCAAGATCAAGATTCCAAATCATTATTTACCCCAAGTTCTTTGACATGAGTCTGGCTATCATTGTAAGCACACATTTTACACTCTGCAGTTGCCATTAGACCATAGTTGTATGCCCTTGCTTGTGAAGAGTCTCACTTAAAGGTATTCTTTAATCATTAGCATTTGGTCCCAAATTTTGTGTGCAGACACTTAGGAATTATTTAAACAAGAGATAACAAGGATTCAAGAATTATTTACAAATGTCCAAGGCTAATCAGTAAAAGAGGACAAGGGTTGCATAGAAACATTCAAGTTTATGCAAGGGACAAGTACAAAATTCTTACATGGAGGTAAATTCTTGTCAGAGGTGTGTGGAGAGAGAGCATAAAAAACCAGAACCAGAGCACATGTACATGTATCAGCTTAACATGTATCCAAGCACAATAGGGGGAAATTTATCTTTTTACATTATTGTAAATTGTCTATGCATGTGCTTCATAACACTGTTAAATACAAGTAATACAAATTGTTAAAAAGAGACTAACATTTTACATGCACTTTCAATAAACCATCAGTCGTCATCTAGATATCCTATTTTTTACAGAAATGCATGGTTAACTACAATTAGATATCCTATTTTTTATTTTGTTCATACTAAATTCATGAGTTTTAAGCACAGTTTGCAACTCTATTAATGCCATAATTTTTGGATAGTTTTAAGCACAGTCTTAAGCACAGTTTGCTACTCTATTTTGTTCATTTCCCGCTGTAGCACTGTCGCAATGTAGCTACGGTTCTATCTTTTCCTTTTTCTTTAAATTTTGTATTCACTCTAATTTTTTATTAACTTAAGTTCTAGGAACTAATAATACCTTTCATTAACCATATGTGCAGGGAAAGGAGGTTACTACTCAGATTCTATCCAGTTTCTAACTGCCTCAGTAGGTATTTTTTTGTACTTAATTTATATATACTAAAATTATCAAAATTCAGCTTCTATAGATCATTTAACTCCTCCTGTAATGTATAAGTTTAGAGATGAAAGACAATTATTTTCAATTTGGTGACAGAAAGCCATGAATATGATAACACTTATGCAATTGGGAATTTCTAAATCTCAGACAGGTGGGTAGATTTTGAGTCTCTTTCATATGTATTATTCAACATGCATGTAAAATATCTAATAGGCTTCTTGATATCCAACTCACAGATTAGTACTTATTCTTTAATAGGATTCTCCAATTGTAAAGTTATGACTGCATGCAGGTAATTTTATTAGAACTTATCAGCATTGGAGATAAAATCTCAATAAACTATCTCCCTGTTTTTATTTTATTTTCATATTTATGTGGGTTATTATTGCACTTCATTATATGCATGCTTTAGTTTTTATTTTCTTTTTAACACTGCACACACTTCACGAGAGCGTGTTAAGCCCGTGTCAATGAACCTCCCGTTCAAGACTTTGGGATTGATGTGCACGAGTCTTATTTTCAAAGATGAGAACGTGTATATCTAACTCAAAGTCCTGAATTGTCCCGTTTTGGACAGTCTGTGAATGTTTGATCGCAGTTAGGTGGTCATTTACTATGTGCTTGTATTATTTGTTGAAAATTTCGGGTGTGTCTACTCACTCCTCTCTGATATACCTTTATTGATTTAGAATATTTTCTTAACCACTTATTAGTAAGTGTTTAAGAAAATATCTTAATCAATAAATATTTTTGGTATATCGGAGAGGTGTGGGGAGATGCTGCCGAAATTTTCAGCAAATAATACAATCACATAGTAAATGGTCATCTGAGTGCGATCAAATATTCACAGATGGGTAAAAAGTGATAATCTAAATAATAAATCCTTCCTATTCATTTCGGTTGCGTCGAAGGATGTGTGATTTAGAATTTTAAAGTTATTTGTCTATTGATATTGTTTGGGCGTAGGACAGCAATGGCTTCAGACCGTTCATGGATGTATCGCAGAATAGTTGATCATGTGGTGTCCCAGAGTTTAGGGTCGGAGTTGAGAATTTCGTTCAGTTTGCATTGGGGAATCCAAATGCAGAAGTAGACAGGCAAGGTGGCATCCGATGTCCTTGTATGATTTGTAAAAATTTGAAGTGGAATTCCCCATGGGAAGTTCAACGCCATTTATACAGAAAAGGGTTTGTTGAAGGTTATATGAATTGGACATGTCATGGTGAGGACTTCTGGTCGCACGAGCCTAGTAATGTGGAAGGCACAAGTACGTACGTGGATATGGTTGTAGATGCTGCTGGTCCGGCATTCAGTGTACATGTGGATCCTGTATACGCTGAAGACGTGCCGAATAAGGGAGCCGAAAGATTCTATCAGTTACTTAAGGATGCTGATGAGCCATTGTGGGATGGTTGTCAAAAGCACACTCGGTTGTCAGCGGTGTCACAGTTGTTGAACTTGAAATCTGAATTTCATATTTCTGAGAATTGCTTTGATCGTCTCCTCCTCATCATCAAGAGCATGTTACCTCCAGATGAAAAGCTGCCTCCAAATTTTTATCGTGCCAAGAAGATGGTGAATGATTTAGGACTTGGATATGTGAAAATAGATGCATGTCCTAATCATTGTATGTTGTATGACAAAGAGAATGCAGATATGGTATCCTGTTCAGTTTGCCGTCATGATAGATTTAAACCTAAAAGAGGGGTCAATTCTAGGGGAAAGGATATACCTTATGCGTCATTGCGATATTTCCCCCTTACACCGAGGCTGCAGCGGATGTATATGTCTTCAAAGACAGCTGGACATATGAGGTGGCATGCAGAAAGAGTACGTCGGGACATGGATATTATGACTCATCCTGCAGATGGCGAAGCTTGGATTCATTTCAACCATGTTTATCCTATCTTCTCAAGGGAGTCACGTAATGTGAGGCTTGGTTTATGCACTGACGGATTTAATCCATTTGGAGGTTCAGTGGCTTCCTACTCCAGCTGGCCAGTGTTCGTGACACCATACAACCTTCCTCCGAGCATGTGCATGAAGCGAGAGAATTTGTTCCTGTCCTTATTGATTCCTGGTCCGAAGAGTCCTACAAAAAATATAGACATCTATCTAAGACCGTTGATTGATGAATTGAAATTATTATGGACTGAGGGGGTCAATACTTATGATGCATCTAGAAAGCAAAATTTCACCATGAGGGCGGCATTGATGTGGACTATAAGTGATTTTCCTGCATATGGAATGCTATCTGGTTGGAGCACACATGGGAGGCTAGCATGTCCGTATTGTATGGATAATACCAAATCGTTTGTACTTAAACATGGTGGGAAGTCCTGCTGGTTTGATTGCCATCGTCAGTTTTTACCAGCTGATCACCCTTTTAGAAGACAAAAAGATGCATTCCTAAAGAACAGAAAGGAACGAGATGAAGTTATATTCGAGAGGTTGTCCGGTCATGATATGGCAGCACATGTTGAAAATTTGCCAGATATCACACAACAGATGGGCAGTACCCGACACCTTTCAGGTTTTGGGAAGGAGCACAACTGGGTGAAGAAAAGCATTTTCTGGGAGCTACCTTATTGGTCGACTCTTCTTGTGCGGCACAATCTAGACGTGATGCATATCGAGAAAAATGTCTTTGATAATGTATTCAACACAGTTATGGATATCAAAGGTAAAACAAAGGACAATGTGAATGCACGCTTGGACTTGTCCATGCTCTGTAAACGTCCAGAGTTAGAAATTGTTGAAGTAAATGGGAAACCAAGTAAACCAAAAGCAGTTTATGTGCTTGGAGGAGGACAAGTAAAGCAAGTGTGTCAGTGGCTGAAACAACTGAGATTTCCTGACGGTTATGTGTCAAATATTGCTCGTTCTGTCAACGTCAGTGAGGGAAAGATATATGGAATGAAGAGTCACGACTGCCATGTATTCATGCAAAGGTTGCTACCTATTGCATTTCGTGACATCTTGCCGAAGCAGCTATGGGGAGCATTATCTGAGTTGAGTCGATTTTTCACGATTCTATCTGCATCAGAACTCAGGCTTCAGGATGTGCAAACTATCGAACAGAATGTGGTCACCACTGTATGCAAGTTGGAGAAGATATTTCCACCTGGTTTCTTCGATTCAATGGAGCATTTACTCGTACATCTACCATATGAAGCAAAGGTCGGAGGGCCAGTACAATATAGATGGATGTATCCATTTGAGAGGTATATGCAAATATGAGCTATTTCCTTCGTACGATTGCACCTTACGTAAGTGATAGCTTTTCTAATTGTCTCTTACATTGTGGATGTAGGTGTATGCATGACCTTAAAATGAAAGTCCGAAATAAAGCAAAAGTGGAGGGTTCTATTGCTGAGGCATACATTATGGAGGAAATCTCTAACTTTTGTGCAATGTACTTTGAAGCAGACATTCAAACTCGTCGGACACAACCTCCACGTAATGATGATGGGGGGGAATCTGTCGGTTCAAATCGACTCTCAATATTTACTCATCCTGGACGTGCCTTCGGACGTTCTTCAACTCGAATGCTGGATGACAGAGAGTTATGTGCCGCAGAGATATATATTCTTTTAAATTGTTCTGAGCTAGAATGTTATGTTGAGTAAGTACTAATCTCACAATTTAAATTTATATGTAAGTTTTTTGCCTTTATTCTACCTATTCAATGTGATCTGCTATTCATATTGCAGACAATTTGATTCAGAATTAATACAAAAAAATCCACAACTCACTGATTTTGAGGTTGAAAAAGAACGAGAGAAGTCATTGGCCTTATGGCTAAGACAACGCGTAAGTGTACACCGTCAAAGAGTATTCAACAAAATTCATTTCACTTTATAACTAGCCTTTTCTACACGCAGGTGCAAGAAGGTTTAATTACTGATGAAAGAGTTCGTCAGGTAGCCTACGGCCCATCCAAAATTGCACAGAATTATCCTGGATTTATTGTCAATGGGTATAGGTTTCATACGAAAGACTATGGGCAGAATAAATCTACCATGAACAGTGGCGTATGTGTAAAAGGAAGTACATACAATGAAAGTGAGTATGACTACTATGGTATTGTAGAGGAGATCCTACAATTGCAATATCTAGGACAAGACAATCATATATTCTTGTTCAAGTGTCATTGGTTTGATCCGAATTCCATTCGAAATGACACAACACATGGGATTGTCGAGCTTAAACATAAGTCAAAATTGAATACTTATGAGCCATTCATCTTAGCCACACAAGCCCAGCAAGTGTATTATACAAGCTATCCTTCATGTACAAACAAAGAACGAAATGATTGGTGGGTAGTTTGCAGAGTTAAGTCAAGACTATTCTCTGATTATGAATTGGACATGACTGATCAGACAGCTGAAGAGATCAACGCAGAATTCTTTCAAGAAGACTTTGTTGAAGATGTAGAGTTGACAACTCATATTGGAGAAGACGAATCCGAAGCACCAATGTCCTTGTCTCACGGAAATGAGGTCGAAGAAGTCGATCCACGTGAGATGAAAGACAGTAGTGCTCGTCGTACAGATATTGAATATGAAAGTTCTGGTGAGGAAGAGGAATATACCAGTGATGAATGTGAAGATGATGATGAAGATGGGGTTGAATTAGACATATCGTCATCATCTGAGGAGGAAATGGATATCAATTAAACTATGGTAGAATTTTTTCACACTTGTAGAGTATATTTAAAGCAGCTCACTTTCAATATAAGCAATTGACTAGTAAACATTATGATTTTATGTTCTCTATGAAGATATGGTGCGTGGAGGAAGATCTGGTAGCAGTTCTAGGAGGGGCATTCGTGGGAGGGCTTTGTTCCCCGCATCTGGTATGTATATTTTTCTAATATCGTTATCAGCTGTGTATTTTTCTCTGTATATTATTTATGTGTACTTGTGTAGTGTTAATGCCATTAAAATTGTTACAGTTTTTGCTTCTCCTTCGAGTGAGCGGACACCTCCTCTACCTAGCGGACTAGGTATGTATATTTCAATTTTCAAGTATTTTTTTAGTCATTATTTACACATATTATTAATGTTATTAGAATTGTTACAGTTGCTGGTCCTTCTTCTGCATCTCCTAGCGTGCCTGCAGGTATGTATATTTCAATTTCCAAGTATTTTTGTAGTAATTATTTATATATATTATTAATGTTATTAGAATTGCTACAGTTTCTAGTTCTTCTGCTCCTACCGTGCCTGCAGGTATGTATATTTACAAATGTACTTTTATTGTGCATTCATCTTCCTCATTACTTATGCGTTCTATTCTAGTTACAACTGTTGGTGCATCCTCCGAGTCTCCTCCTGTAGTAGCTGGTATGTATATGTAAAGTTATACTTTAATGTATGCATTAATTCTGATGCCATTAAAATGTCACATGCTCAGGTCACTCTACACATTCTCCAGATGCACCAGTAGATTTGTATATTTAACTGTTAGGGTTTTCTGTAGTCATTATTTAGTATTTTTGTACATTACTCATGTTGTTCATCATTATTTTCCAGGTTCGGTGCCAGAGGATGCTGGTAGTCTGCAGGAGGGCAGAGGTAGTTTTTATGAGAGCACTCTGCGGGAGGTCTGGATTAATGGGTACGTAATCAACATGTATGTATTTCTTATGGGCAATGAAGTGAATTTAGTTCAGAAATTGACATTATGCAGTTACATCATTGCAGTGATAAAATAGAGCCTACTCAAGCATCTCAATTCATCACAAGAACGTTACAAGCACATTTTCCTGGGCCAATTCATAGATTCAATGATTTTCCGATGGAGGTCCAGGAGCACTTGTATCAGATGTTCATGGTATGTAATTTCGTATTGTAATTTAATTCTTATCGTATTCATACATGCAGTTCACTAACTCTTATGTATATAGAGCCAGCATCGATTCACGAGTCGTACGGACGAGGCGCGGTCTCGATTTGTATGGACGATGACCGCAAGATCAAATTTCAAGCATTTGATGTATAACGTGAGAAAAAATGCAGAGAAACATTCTCAGAGTGCAGACCCGACTCTTTGGAGGGAGCGGGCGCCCAGTTGGATGAGGGGAGAATATTGGGAAACTCTTTGCAACATCTGGGCTGCAGAGAGATGGCAACAAACATCCTCAATAATGAAAGTTAATCGGGCTGCGAATCCAGAAGCAAACATGCATACTGGTGGGTCTGTCTCTTTTGCGACCCATCAGTCCAGATTGGTAAGTAATTTGTCCATTTCTGGTCTCTTTTATTTATAAAGGTACTCATTTATGTCATGTTTTTTCTGTGAAATAGGAGAAGGAGCTAAAAAGGCAGCCGACATTTTCCGAGGTGTTCGATAGAACACACAAGAAAAAAGGAACGGATGCATACATTAGCGATAGAGCCCGAGTGGTTGCAGTAAGTATTTAGAAGATATTCACTATTTAATTTTTCACATTAATATGAATATTAACTACTATTGTTTTTTCTGGTTTCTTGCAGGAGTCATACAACCAACAAATGACAGAGAAGTACGTCGGGGAGGACGAGCAGCCGCCGTTAGATCCTGAGGTATGGGTTGCGGCATCTGGGGCCCCAAAGAAAGGCCATGTGTATGGTTTTGGGCACAGCATCGACACGAGCCGGGTGTTATCTGGAGGATCCAGCTCAGGGTCACAGACCAGTGCATTCCACGCAGGAGTTGGTACTCCAGGTACTTCTCCAGGCCAGCTGATGGGCTTCATTGACAGTAGGATATCGGGCTTAGAGTCTCGTCTGACGGATTCGATGGAGACTCGTTTATCCCAGATGCAGATGCAGGTGACCGATGCACTACAGGCCCAGCTCTCCCAGTCCCTCTCCCAAGTTATCTCCCAGGCCTTCTCCCAGATCAACATTCCTCCTCCACAGGCAGCACCTCCTCCACAGGCAGCACCATCAACATCAGCACATGCCCCTCACGTGAGTAAATTTATTTTATTTCAGAGGTTTAATTTTAACAGTTAACTTAGTTAACTTAGTTTAACTTTAATTTGGGTTGATCGACGCACAATTTCTTGTTAAGCGAGTTAGGTTAGTTAAAAAGGGAGAACTTAGGTAGGTTTGGGGGTTCAAAATTAGAAATACTCATCCGATTGGCCTCCGGTTTGTTCCAGCACGGTCGGGTCGATGAGTGTGACTTGTGGAAACTGACGGAGTTCAATTCGGACTCCCGGTTTGACCTCGACGCTCCAAGTCGTCTTAACCAAGTTAGTTTAGTTAAAAATGAAAAACTTCGGTTTGAGGGACCAAAATTAGAAATACTCATCCGATTGGCCTCCGGTTTGTTCCAGCACGGTCGGCCGATGAGTGTGACTTGTGGAAACTGACGGAGTTCAATTCGGACTCCCGGTTTGACCTCGACGCTCCAAGTCGTCTTAACCAAGTTAGTTTAGTTAAAAAATGAAAAACTTCGATTTGAGGGACCAAAATTAGAAATACTCATCCATTGGCCTCCGGTTTGTTCCAGCACGGTCGGGCCGATGAGTGTGACTTGTGGAAACTGACGGAGTTCAATTCGGACTCCCGGTTTGACCTCGACGCTCCAAGTCGTCTTAACCAAGTTAGTTTAGTTAAAAAATGAAAAACTTCGGTTTGAGGGACCAAAATTAGAAATACTCATCCGATTGGCCTCCGGTTTGTTCCAGCACGGTCGGGCCGATGAGTGTGACTTGTGGAAACTGACGGAGTTCAATTCGGACTCCCGGTTTGACCTCGACGCTCCAAGTCGTCTTAACCAAGTTAGTTTAGTTAAAAAATGAAAAACTTCGATTTGAGGGACCAAAATTAGAAATACTCATCCGATTGGCCTCCGGTTTGTTCCAGCACGGTCGGGCCGATGAGTGTGACTTGTGGAAACTGACGGAGTTCAATTCGGACTCTCGGTTTGACCTCGACGCTCCAAGTCGTCTTAACCAAGTTAGTTTAGTTAAAAAATGAAAAACTTCGGTTTCAGGGACCAAAATTAGAAATACTCATCCGATTGGCCTCCGGTTTGTTCCAGCACGGTCGGGCCGATGAGTGTGACTTGTGAAACTGACGGAGTTCAAATCGGACTTCCGGTTTGACCTCGACGCTCCAAGTCGTCTTAACCAAGTTAGTTTAGTTAAAAAATGAAAAACTTCAGTTTAGGGACCAAAATTAGAAATACTCATCCGATTGGCCTCCGGTTTGTTCCAGCACGGTCGGGCCGATGAGTGTGACTTGTGGAAACTGACGGAGTTCAATTCGGACTCCCGGTTTGACCTCGACGCTCCAAGTCGTCTTAACCAAGTTAGTTTAGTTAAAAAATGAAAAACTTCGGTTTGAGGGACCAAATTAGAAATACTCATCCGATTGGCCTCCGTTTGTTCCAGCACGGTCGGGCCGATGAGTGTGACTTGTGGAAACTGACGGAGTTCAATTCGGACTCCCGGTTTGACCTCGACGCTCCAAGTCGTCTTAACCAAGTTAGTTTAGTTAAAAAATAAAAACTTCAGTTTGAGGGACCAAAATTAGAAATACTCATCCAATTGCCCTCCGGTCTATTCCAGCACGGTCGGGCCGATGAGTGTGACTTGTGGAAACTGACGGAGTTCAATTCGGACTCCCGGTTTGACCTCGACGCTCCAAGTCGTCTTAACCAAGTTAGTTTAGTTAAAAAATGAAAAACTTCGGTTTGAGGGACCAAAATTAGAAATACTCATCCGATTGGCCTCCGGTTTGTTCCAGCACGGTCGGGCCGATGAGTGTGACTTGTGGAAACTGACGGAGTTCAAATCGGACTCCCGGTTTGACCTCGACGCTCCAAGTCGTCTTAACCAAGTTAGTTTAGTTAAAAAATGAAAAACTTCGGTTTGAGGGACCAAAATTAGAAATACTCATCCGATTGGCCTCCGGTTTGTTCCAGCACGGTCGGGCCGATGAGTGTGACTTGTGGAAACTGACGGAGTTCAATTCGGACTCCCGGTTTGACCTCGACGCTCCAAGTCGTCTTAACCAAGTTAGTTTAGTTAAAAAATGAAAAACTTCAGTTTGAGGGACCAAAATTAGAAATACTCATCCGATTGGCCTCCGGTTTGTTCCAGCACGGTCGGGCCGATGAGTGTGACTTGTGGAAACTGACGGAGTTCAATTCGGACTCCCGGTTTGACCTCGACGCTCCAAGTCGTCTTAACCAAGTTAGTTTAGTTAAAAAATGAAAAACTTCGGTTTGAGGGTCCAATGTTAGAAATACTCTTCCGATTGGCCTTCGGTTTGTTCCAGCACGGTCGGGTCGATGAGTGTGACTTGTGGAAACTGACGGAGTTCAATTCGGACTCCCGGTTTGACTGCGACGCTCCAAGTCGTCTTAACCATGTTAGTTTAGTTAAAAAATGAAAAACTTCGGTTTGAGGGACCAAAATTAGAAATACTCTTCCGATTGGCCTCCAGTTTGTTCCAGCATGGTCGGGCCGATGAGTGTGACTTGTGGAAACTGACATAGTTCAATTCGGACTCCCGGTTTGACCGCGACGCGCCAAGTCGTCTTAACCAAGTTAGTTTAGTTAAAAAATGAAGAACTTCGATTTCAGGGTCCAAAATTAGAAATACTCATCTAATTGACCTTCATTGCTTATAGTTTTATTTAATTTATACTTCTAAAATAAGTTATTGCTTATAATAGTATTTAATTTTAACTTATTATTGTTATATATATATTGTAGGTTCCTTCATCGGGTGGAGTGGGAGGACACGAGGATGAAGACGAAGACGAAGACGAGGCATCATGATTTTCATTTCATTATTATTATTGTTGTAGACATTTTTATTATTGTTGTTGGCATTATATTATTGTGATGTTGTGGATATTTTTATTGTTATTGTGGACATTTTATTATTCTGATGTTGTGGACATTTTATTATTGTTGTGTTGTGGATATTTTTATTATTGTTGATGTTGTCGACATTTTATTATTGTTTTGTTGTGGATATTTTTATTATTTTTGTGTTGTAGATATTTTTATGGTGGACAATTATTATTGTTGTGGATATTATTTATTTTATTTAAGCAGGTTATTTTCCTAAAAATATATATATTTTAAAAAAATATTTAAAAAATAGAGACCGATTAGGGACCGAAATAATTCGGTCCCTATTCAGTCCCTAAATAGGGACCGAATTTATCAGTCCTAATTCGGTCCCTAAAATAGGGACCGAATAGGGACTGATTTATTTCGGTCCCTAAATAGGGACCGAATTTATTCGGTCCCTATTCAGTCCCTATTTTAGGGACTGAATTAGGACTGATAAATTCGGTCCCTAAATAGGGACCGAATTTATCCGGTCCCTATTTTAGGGACCGAATGGGGACTGCATAAATCGGTCCCTATATAGGGACCGAAATAAATCAGTCCCTATTCGGTCCCTACTTTAGGGACCGAATTAGGACTGATAAATTCGGTCCCTATTTAGGGACCGAAATAAATCGGTCCCTATTCGGTCCCTATTTTAGGGACCGAACTAGGACTGATAAATTCTGTCCCTAAATAGGGACCGATCTTATTCAGTCCCTATTCGGTCCCTATTTAGTGACCGAATAGGGACCGAATTTAGTCGGTCACATATTTGTGACCAGAATTTTTTGACCGACATATTCGGTCACTATTCGGTCCCTATTCAGTCTCTGAGATGTTTAGGGACCGAATAGAGACCGAATATTTCGGTCTCTATTTCCGATTTTTCTTGTAGTGTCAGAGTAGCAGGTACCTATACCTTTCGTGGGTTACTTTGTAGTTTTGTGGTGGTACATTGTGTACCAACCTTTTTAGACTCTCGTGTGTTGTGCAGGTCTTGTGGTTTGACCTGCCACTTGTTGTATCTTATCCATTTTAAGTAGATCTTTGTTTATAATTTATTGTGGATTAGTTTGTGATTATTAATTATGTTACCTTTGTGGGTAATTTGCCAATGAGGCTTGTGGCCTAAGCATATTGTGGTTTAGTAGAGCTGTGCTCCGTGGAGGCCGTATGAGACCTTCCACTTGTTGAGTTTTACTCTTCTTGGGTATGGTTCCGATTATAATTTTAGAGTGTGATGGACTAGCTAGTTGTAGCCAGTCCTACCACTTATGTGTAGCTTTCGACGTAGTGAGGTTTGGAGTATAAAGGACCAGCTCTTTGTTAGCAGTCCTGTTACTCAAGTGTTTGAGATTCGCCTGTGAAGCTTGTAGCCTGGGCAGAGACTTGCGTGTGTGGCTTATAGCTTAGGCAACTAGTTGTTGTAGCAGTGTGCCAGTGAGACTGTGGTTTAGGCACCTTAGTAGTTGGGCTGACTAATGATATTATATTAGTCCTGTAGTCCCACTTTCCTTCCGAGGACTTTATGTTTATTATCATGATTATGTTTAATTGTTATGATGTGAGCATGAAATGGTTTGGCTATTGGTGTTGCCAGTGAAGCCCTTGGGGTTGAGGTGTTAGTGGTTTCTGTGTTGTTTTTGGGTGGTCCCTGCTGAGCCAGTGACTTGTTGAGGCTCACTCCCCTACAGTTCTTTTCAGGGCCTGTCGAGAGTTTGGCTTGCTGCAGCGTTGTGTCAGACTTGTACCACCAGCAGTAGTTTAGTAGTTAGTGTTTGTGTGAGCTTGTGCTCCCTCGGGGTATGCCCTAGGTAGTTGTACTTTTTAATTGGACATGTATTAATGTAATGGGACAGTTGTACAAATTTGTGATCAGATATGAGCACATGTACTTTCTTGTGTCTTATATTGTTGTGGTTTGTCTTTTATACTCTTACTGGACACGTGTGTGAGATATCCCTTGCGAGACTTCGGTCCGTTCGCGGGAGGCGGATCTGGATATGGAGCATTATTGGGCATAAATACCCCGGTCCGTCACACTATCTATCTCGACTATCTATATGGCAATCTAAACACGAAACGTGCTATACTCTCTCGATGTCTAGAATGACAAACAAGTGCTATACTCGTCGTGCTATTACCATACTTGTGCTAGTTGTGCCATGGCCATCCTGCTATTCGTGCTATATTCAATGCTTGTGCTATCTTTGGAAACTATACTCGATCTCGTGCTATTGTGCTATCCTGTTATATGTGTGCTATCTCTTGCTATATTTTGACTCTGTTGTACCTGCTATATTTAGATACTCCGCCATTAAATGCGTTAACTATTTAAAGCCTGCTTGAGCCTGAGATTTAAGTCCTACTGGGCGTTATCGCTCACCCTACGTTATTTGATGTTGTGTTCTCAGGTGAGACCAAGGATGACACATACACTCACGAGGAAGGGAATGACCAAGAGTGAAGCCAGGAGTACCCTCGAGTCATTATGTTATCTTAGAGTTGTAGTTAGTTATTTCCTTTTATTGAAATGTAATTGGGCCCTATAGAATGGCTCTGATATTAGTGGTTGTAACTAGACATTGGAAAAGTTATTAATGAGAAAGATTTGCTTTAGTATTATTCAATGTGCAATGGTTTGATGTCTAGTACTCGCTCTATACCATTTTCTTGCAACTGCCTTCGCGCTCCGATATTCCGCGTCGGGGCGTGACATACACGTTCAAAATGATAAAGAGAATTATGTAGGAAAAGTCATTACTTTCTAATGTTCGTATTTGTGTGTTAAAAGAAAGTGTATCCATTTTTAATTTTTTATGCAGATGGTCGCGAAAAGAGTTGGAGAAGAAGCTAGAACCATTGAAAGAAAGATGTCGCATTGACATTTTCACGTACCCAACAGTAAACTCCAAAATCGGTCAACTGATTTCGCTTCATCGGTCGATCGATTTCCATCAGCATCATCCATATTCAATTGTCTGTCGGAAACGAAGTTTTGTCGATCGATGTGGAATTTTCAATTGATTGATTTCATAGTACAGATCGTAGTGTACTTGGGAAAGAGCGGCACATCTGGTATGGGTGATACAACCAATCTTGTTTAGAATGGAATTCATTTATGTCTCCACTAAATATGTTTTAGCTTCTCATGGAGCGGATGACCTCATGTTATTTACTATAAACACACAAGACTTAATTAAATATGCTATAGTTAGTAGCAATAGTTATAGGGTTTTGACATGTGCAAAATATTATCTTATGATCCTAATTAATGGTGTTGATAATAAAATGAGAGAAAATAGATTCAAATAATTTGAACACGTGTACTGTTGTCTTAACTCGATGTTGGTTAAAATATATGACTAAATTTTAATAGATGTTAGTAAAAGAATAAATTTTAATAGATGTTAGTAAAAGAACTCGCGATAGATCTAAAATGAGATGATGTCATGTTATTAAGAAAAAAAATTAATTTTAAAAATGAATATAATATTTGATAATTTTTTTGACAGAATAAAATTTATGGAGAAATACTAAGTGGCTGGATAATCGGGCAAATGATTTGTCCGATTATCTCTACTGATTGGTTAATGCGTGGGCCTCACATACGCACCAGTCAATGACAAGATTAACCATATAAATCATTTATCCGATCAACCGTGCACTTAATATTACTCAAATTTATGTACTATAATCTCGAATAATGAGATGAAATCTACTGATAATGATGATGAGTAGCAATGGTCACAGTTTGAATGTGATCGGTTCATCTCGGTTAATTAAAGGTGACCAAATGAGATAGCTTATCCTAGCATTTCGCTGTTATTGTCTCTTAATTTTAGATGGTTCAAGTAATCGCAAATCTCGTGGTATAGCACCCATTTTAAAATTTTGTTTCTTTCATATCTATTTACCTTCCTCCGTGTCTTACATACTTGTTGATTTTTTTTTTCACAAAATATTCAAATATTATCTAATAGGATATTATCGACAAGGCCAAAGGTACATATCAGGCAATCCTCGCAAGATATCATTCTTTCTAGACAAACTTTTCACGTTAATTTGTTTCTAAGGGGGAAATGTCTAAAAATCTAAAATGAAAGATAAAATTCTCTAATGGACGACAAATCTAAGAAGGTGGCCACACATCTTTTTCATGGTTTGGGCTTTTTAAGACAGCTACCTAATTTCAAAAGTAAGATCGCTACTTTTTATGTGGGTAAACAAAAAAGCGATATTAGATAATGTGGCTGAAGAAGAACCTGATGTCGCAAGCATCCCTCTTGTTCCGGTGATCAAAATAGATGTGATGGCATGCATGCGAGTCCACATCATGTGCATACCCCTTCATGGCCTCATGTAACAAGACTGCAATTTTCGACCAAGCTGGACCTGTCGCCCATATTATCCAACTATACATGTCTGTCATCGCAAATATCATATACAATATGTAGAGAATTTTGTACTTGCGTTTTGTAGTTATGTGAATGAAATATTTAAATAATGCTTCTATATTGCAAGTTACTCCTTAAAATTGTATTGGGCAGATCTAAGGTAATTAATCTGACTCTACTAGCTAGCTAGGAGACATGTTGTTAATAAAGTAAACTCAATAGGTTCTTCAAAGTTTTGCAAATTAGTCATCAAAGTTGTGCTGGCCCCTGGATTAAACTATTAAGCGTTCTTTGATCCAAATTAAGAAAGCAATTCTAGACCTGTCCGGAATTGGTCCAACTCCGAATTATCTCGAAGTCACCTAGATAGATTCGGACAGCTGATAGATTTTGTTTTCTGAAAAATGGTTTTATTATTATATTATTGATGTATACCTAAATAAGAGCAAGCTCGTTAACAAGAAAATTGAAAAGAATTAACGTAATATAGTAACATTTCTCAAAGGGCTGTTGCTAATAATTTTATCCAAAAATCCCATTTTAATATTAAACAATTGTACTAATAATATATATTTATAGCTATACCCTTACACTTACTACATTTTACCTTTATGTAGTACTCATAAATCAACTACCCGTTCAGAAAATGATACCCCTGGGAGAGGACAGACGTTGAGCAAATGAAATCATAATTTAATAATCTTGTTTAGAGTGTTGAGAGTGATATATTGACCGATGAGATTATGAAACTCTCTCAAATTAAAAGGGCATAAGAGAAAATGTAATGATTAGGGGGGAATACTATATTAAAGATACGTGAGACTCCTACGAGTTTGGGTTGGCCATACCGCCGTGTACTGTGGTGGTACGACTGACCCATATTGTGTCATGGTTATTGCGAGCCATGCATGGCACGGTCGGTTCTCCCCCATCTTTTTTTTTTCTTTCCCCACATCCAACACATTTAAGGAGTCTAAATGATATTTAATTGAGATGAAATTTTAAACATAAACTAATTAAGATATTATAAAAATTATGATGATTTTAATTTAAATTTTAAATTAATTTTTTGTCAAGTAAAAATTATTAGGTCGATTTATTCTCAATATCTATATATCAATAATTCTTGATATTTATGATTTTAGAATCAGTATATTTTTCTGATAATTATGGTGACTTTAGATTTGACTTTATTTTTAGAACCAAATATCATCATGATATTAAAGTGCACACAATCAAAGTCGTGCCAAAATATGATGACTTCGTCGACGACCAGTCACTAGATTTCAGCTATTGACGACCGATGTAAGGTCTCGAGTCTTATTGGATCCTTATTGGGTCTTGTAGAGGTTCGGGTGTGGTTGACGACAATGGATATTGTCGTTGACTTAGGATTGACGGCCAGGGGCTAGCCGTTGACTGGGTGTTAGCGTCCATCATTGTAGATGTTTGCTGTTGGTTCTGGAGGGTTCCTGCGATGAACTTGACGACAAGCGATCTGGACGTTGATCCATTGGCGGTTTAAATAGGCGGCAAGGTATGTGGACATCTATTTGTAGCTTCTGTAGAAATAGGGCAGCCCGTGAGCAGCAACTTTCCTTTTCTCTCCTTCTCTTTCCCTCCACCTTTACCTTTGTTTAATTCCACCACTTCCGACGGTTGACAGGAACTCGTGGAAGAACCCTGGTACGTGTGGCGGTGTTAGATCGGGCGGGAAACACGAAGATTTGTTGTGATTCGCGCGGAGACTCTGGGGGGTTCCGGCGCGATTGGCGGTTGTTTAGGTGTTTTTTGAAGCGTTCTGAGGTAGGGACTTAACCCCTTAAACCCTCCTTAGCAGATTGGCATGCTTAGGTTGTGTTGATTAGTATGTTAATTGTGCTTTAGGGTTGGGTTGTGTCATGCGGGGATTTTGGGTGTTTTGGGCGATCCAAGTGTTGGATCGTAGATTTCCGGAGTTCTAATAGTGTTAAAGGATGAGAGGAGGTGTTTCCCTCCATCAATTTGTGATTGTTGGGCAGCTTTGCCTAGTTGGACTGATCTGGTGCCGTTCTCGGCTCAGAATATTGAAGATATTAACGTCCATATCTGTTGAAGTTAAGATCTTTAATATGGATATTAACGACAGAATCTATAGCCGTTAACCAGGCATTGGCGGCAATGGGTGTGCCGTTTATGTTTTTATTGGCGGCAATCGATGATGCCGTTTATCCAATGACCCAGTGGGCCTTTAGTCATGTGTTGTGTCTAGTGACGTGACACGAGGTGTCCGTCTGTTGTACGGTGTTTCAGACGTTGAGAGTGTTACCGTTCGTACTCACGTTGAGTTACCATGCCTCTGTTTCTGTTTGTCACCTGGACATAGAGCGACGCTCTGTCTAGATGGCCGGTGTGTGGGGGTCCTCCGCCGGTGAGCCAGGACGTTGAGAGCGTCTCCGTTCTGTGCGTACTCCTTGTGGTGGTTTCGAGCCGGTCTTCGTGGAGCCCTTCTCTACCGCTAGGGTCAGGTGTAGGGGAAAAACCGGTCCCGGACCAGACGCAATAGAGAGCGTCTGTAGTGTGCACACGTCGCTGGGGTTGAGAGACTCTGTGGTGACGGGACGCCGAGCCACATACCCTAGCTGAGTCCTACTTACTGTGTGTGTGAGTGTGTGTTACTGAGCCGCGTGGTTTACAGTCTTGTAGTGCACTCCTATTAAGATGATGCGTAGTTGTCACTGGCTTTTACTTTGTAGTGCGATAGGCATTTACTTTCTGTTTTTACTTTCCGCACTTTAGTACTGTTGCCGGTGGGGGTTACTTTTCCCTACTGGGTCTCTTTTCTTGAGACTCACTCCCCTCCCTTTCAGGTGGGTCGTCGTCGACTCCCGCTCCAGGCGAGTCTAGCCACTCCGGTGCTGGTGTGCCCTAGCTGTTGTGAGTAGTACTTTTGTTGTACTCCTGTACTCTGTACTTGATGTAGACTCTGAGTTGTACATGTTATATTCCATATATAGTGAAATTTACAGCTTTGCATGGCGTGTATCTTCTTATATAGTCTCCTCGGACGTTCTCTTTCTACCCTTCCGAGCTTGTCTCGTGGGTTAGCGGGTCAGAATTCGGGTTACTGGTTGGTTACTGGTAATGCGGATTCTGGGTCGTTACAGTTTGGTATCAGAGCCGTGTCTGATGAGATATATAAGGAAATACCCATCACGTTAACTCAGAGTACAAAGAGTACAGTAGCAGCTAACTAGCCCGGAGGTAGTTAGTGTATTAATGTGTGTGTTTTTGCTCTGTGTATAGTACTATGGCGCCTAGGCGACGTCCTAGAGAGGGAGTGGCTGAGCAGGCGACTCGTCAGGAGGCTGGAGATGCCCCGCCACTACAGCAGACGCAGCCTTTGCCACAGGACGCACACAGTGGCATTGTTCCGCCACCGCCGCCACCTCCTCCTCAGGCAGCTTAGGGATTAGACTTGACCCGGTTTCTTGAGGGGATGGCTCAGTTTGTAGCTCAGCACCGCGATGCACCGGTACCCCAGGGCGGTACTGGGAGGGTATTGAGGGAGTTCTTACAGTTTCAGCCTCGCCAGTTTTTGGGCCAGCCTGATCCAGACATCACACGGGCATGGTTGGATGCAGTGGAGAGGACTTTCCGTTCCATGGAGTGTGTTCCCGAGGAACGGGTGTTGCTAGATAGTTACCAGTTGCAGGCGCATGCGTTGACTTGGTGGTCTTCTGAGTGGGAGACTACTTTTTAGTCTCGCCCACTTAGACAGATTCCGTGGCAGGAGTTTGTTGTTTCTTTTGAAAGGGCCTTCTGTCCTACATACGTCCGGACAAAGAGGTTGTACCAGTTTCTAGACTTGCAGCAAAAGGACTCTATTGTAGTGCAGTACAGGGCCAGATTTGTAGAGCTAGGGCGTTATGCTCCGCAGATTATGGCGGATGAGAGTCTAAGGACTCAGCAGTTTGTGAGGGGCCTGAGGCCAGAGCTCAGGCAGGCGCTGATAGTTGTGCGTGTCTCTGACTTGGACACGGCCTATCAGACAGCAGTAGCGTTGGAGGCTGACACTTTACGGACCCATGCTCGGAGCGCAGAGGTTCAGGCACAGGTAGTTCCGACTCAGCCACGACAGTAGCAGGGTAGTGTGCAGACGACTCCGAAGACCACGACTTCCTACGCGTCCACTTCGGCCGGGACGACGGCGAAGTCAGGATCTCGGAGGAAGTTTTGGCGTGACAGGAGACAGACGGAGCAGAGGCAGCAGTCTGTTGGGAGTGTACAGCAGCTGACAGGGCAGCCTTCGCAGTAGGTACAACGTTCTTTTGCTGGACAGTGTTACCGGTGTGACCAGCTGGGTCACATGGCGCGAGATTGCCCTTTGTTACCTCGTGTGCCGCAGCAGCAGACCCAGTCACAGCCCCGAGTGCAGCAGCAGCAGCAGGTTCCTGTGCAGCAACGTCAGCAGACTGGAGGTTCTGGTGGGTCGAGAGCTAGAGGTCGTGTTACTCACTTGACCTGTGTAGACGCGGAGGCAGCTCAACTAGTGGAAGGTACTGTTACAGTTTTTGGTTTCACAGCTAGAGTTTTGTTTGATTCTGGTGCCTCACACTCTTTTGTGTCTGAGGAGTTTTTGGACTCCCTTGGAGAGTTGAGTACGGGAGAGTCCGTTGAGCTAGCAGTGGAGTTACCGACGGGGGACTTTGTCCTTACGTCCTACTGTCTCGAGGAGGTACCAGTGCAGTTACCGGATCAGTGGTTGTCAGCTCACTTGTTTGCTTTGCAGTTGCAGGATTATGATGTGATTTTAGGTATGGACTGGTTAGAACGGTATGGTGCGGTGATGGATTGCCAGAAGAAGAGGGTGCACTTGCGGATACCGGGGGAAGCGGCATTCTACTTCCAGGGTATCGTACCTCTTACTTCTCGTTTTTTAGTTTCTGCTTTGAGGGCAGGGAGGTTGCTTGCCTTTGGTTGTCAGGGTTTTCTAGTTTCTGCAGTGACCCTTGACCAGGTTACCTCGGGAGTGGGGGACATTCCCGTAGTGTATGAGTTTCCAGATGTTTTTCCGGAAGAGTTACCTGGTCTACCGCCAGAGAGAGAGATTGAGTTTACTGTTGAGTTGGTTCCTGGCACTGTACCATTTGCATAGACACCGTACCGTATGGCACCAGTAGAGTTGAGGGAGCTGAAGAGGCAGCTTGAGGAACTGTTGGAGAAGGGCTATATTCGTCCTAGCTTTTCTCCTTGGGGGTCACCTATTTTGTTTGTCCGGAAGAAGGATGGTAGCCTGAGATTGTGTATTGATTACAGGAAACTGAATCAAGTGACCATTAAGAATAGGTATCCATTGCCTAGGATTGACGATCTCTTTGACCAGCTTCAGTCTGCTCATGTCTTTTCGAAGATTGACCTGAGATCGGGCTACTATCAGTTGCGGATTAGAGACTCTGACATTAAGAGGACTGCTTTTCGGACCAGGTATGGTCATTTTGAGTTTTTTGTGATGCCGTTTGGGCTCACCAATGCACCAGCGGCCTTCATGGATCTGATGCACCGGGTGTTCCACCAATTCTTGGACCGGTTTGTCGTAGTGTTTGTTGACGACATTCTGGTGTACTCCTTTTCGGAGGAAGAGCATGCCGAGCACCTGAGGATCGTGTTACAGACTTTGCGAGAGCACCAGTTGTATGCCAAACTTAGTAAGTGTGAGTTTTGGCTACAGCAGGTTCACTTCTTGGGGCACGTGATCTCAGGTGAGGGAGTTTCTGTGGATCCAGCAAAGGTTGAGGCAGTTTTGCAGTGGGAGAGCCCCAGATCTGTGTTAGAGATTCGTAGCTTTTTGGGCTTGGCAGGTTACTACCGCAGGTTTGTTCGGGACTTTTCGCAGGTTGCTGCACCCTTGACTCGGCTAACGAGAAAGGGGGTTCCGTTTTTGTGGTCGGAGCAGTGTGAGCAGAGCTTCATAGAGTTGAAGCGACTGCTTACATCAGCGCCAGTCCTTGTGTTACCTTCAGGTGAGGAGGGTTTTGAGGTTTGCACAGACGCTTCAGGTGTTGGTCTGGGTGCGGTCTTGATGTAGCAAGGTCGGGTGGTGGCTTATGCGTCTCGCCAGCTTAAGCCCCACGAGGAGAGTTACCCGACCCATGACCTAGAGCTTGCAGCTGTGGTGTTTGCTTTGAGGATTTGGCGTCATTACCTGTACGGAGTGAGTTTTGTAGTCCGTACCGACCACCAGAGTTTGAGGTATGTGTTTTCTCAGAGGGATCTGAATATGAGACAACGTCGATGGATGGAATATCTGAAGGACTATGATTTTAGCATTGAGTATCAGCCTGGAAAGGCGAATGTAGTTGCAGATGCTTTGAGTAGGAAAGTACAGATGAGTCATCTGATGCTGAGGGAGTGGTAGTTGTGGCAGTCTGCAGTAGAGGGATCCTTCAGAGTTTCGTCCAGACATCGGCTGTATGTGTTTGGCAGTTTTTTGACGGCTCCCGCCATTGTGAGACAGGTTATTGAGGCTCAGCGAGCAGATCCCGAGTTACACAGAGTATTGCTTCTTCCAGAGGTTGAGCTTCTCGAGGACGAGACTGTTAGGTTCCGGGACAGACTCTATGTTCTAGTTGAGGAGTCTGTCAGGAGAGCTGTGTTACAGGAGGCACATGGTTCCAGGTACTCGATTCATCCAGGGTCGACCAGGATGTACCACAGATTGAGGCGTCAGTTTTGGTGGCCTGGGATGAAGAGAGATATATCGGCTTTTGTTGCTAGGTGTTTGGTCTGCCAGTAGGTGAAGGCCGAACATCAGCGTCCAGGAGGACTTGTGTAGCCGTTAGAGATTCCGGTGTGGAAGTGGGACCATGTAACGACTGACTTTGTTTGTGGTTTACCAAGGACACCTGGAGGTTTTGACAGCATTTGGGTTCTTGTGGACAGATTGACAAAGACCGCTAGATTCTTGCCTGTCAGGACTAGTTGGGGTGTGAGTAGGTTGGCCACGTTGTACGTAGAGCGGATTGTTCCTTTGCACGGAGTGCCGATCTCTATTGTGTCTGATAGAGACCCTCGCTTCACTTCTGGATTCTGGCGCAGTTTCCAAAGAGCTTTGGGGACAGAGTTGGCTTTTAGTTCCGCCTACCACCCACAGTCAGACGGTCAGTCAGAGCAGACTATCCAGACTTTGGAGGACATGCTTAGAGCTTGTTGTTTGGAGTGGCAGGGATCGTGGACAGCTCACTTACCGTTGGTCGAGTTCGCATATAATAACAGCTATCACTCCAGTATCGGTATGGCACCATATGAGGCCTTGTACGGACGACCGTGTCACACTCCCATTGACTGGTTCAAGGTTGGCGAACGGATTGTCACGGGACCAGAGTTAGTATAGCAGGCAGTTGAGGTAGTTCAGCTTGTGAGGCAGAGACTTCAGTCAGCGCAAAGTCAGCAAAAGAGTTATGCAGATCAGCGCAGACGACCACTCGAGTTTCAGGTAGAGGACCACGTGTTTGTCCGTGTGTCCCCTGTGAAGGGAGTGGTGAGGTTCGGTAAGCGTGGAAAGTTGAGTCCCCGCTTTATTGGACCCTTCACCATTACTGAGCGTGTCGGAGGTCTAGCGTACATACTTCAGCTTCCGTCAGAATTGGCAGCAGTCCATGATGTGTTCCATGTGTCGATGCTTCGGAGGTACCTTTCTGACGAGTCTCACGTTCTCCCGAGCACAGAGTGGTATGAGGTGACTCCAGTGTTGACAGTACCTGAGTTTCCGTTGCACATTGTGGATCGCCGAGTTCAGAGGCTGAGGAACAAGGCAATTCCATTAGTTCGTGTTGCATGGCAACGACACTCAGGGGGTGAGTCGACATGGGAGCGAGAGGACGAAATGCACGAGCAGTTTCCGTACCTCTTTGGTGAGTCTTCTTCCTTTATGTTGTTTGAATTTCGGGGGCGAAATTCCTTAAGGGGGGAGGGCTGTAAGGTCTCGAGTCTTACTGGATCCTTATTGGGTCTTGTAGAGGTTCAGGTGTGGTTGATGACAATGGATATTGTCGTTGACTTAGGATTGATGGCCAGGGGCTAGCCGTTGACTGGGTGTTAGCATCCATCGTTGTAGACGTTTGCTGTTGGTTCTGGAGGGTTCCTGCGATGAACTTGACGACAAGCGATCTGGACGTTGATGATGATCAGTCTGTCCCCATGTAATTTTAATTAATTACATATACATATATTTTGATGATTAACAAAACCAAACAAGAGCTTATCAATTATATTTAATGAATATTTCATAAGTCTTAAAGTACAGGAAAAACACCAAGGTCAAACAAGCCCACAAAAGGTATGCATTACTTCTTTGAAGCTTTAATCTCTTCAACATATTATTTCTCTAAGTCCAGAACGATTTCCTTATAAGCATATCGATTTCAATAGATTTATCATAACGATTTCCCTTCTAGCTGAAAAGTCATGTTGTTTCAATCAAGTCGATGCCATAACGATTCTGTAAGTTATCATAACGACTTCTTTAGAACTCGCAACGACTTGCTCGCCGTAACGATTCTGTAAGTTATCATAACGACTTCTTTAGAACTCGTAACGACTTGCTCGCCGTAACGATTCTGTAAGTTATCATAACGACTTCTTTAGAACTCGCAACGACTTACTCGCCGTAATGATTCTGTAAGTTATCATAACGACTTCTTTAGAACTCGTAACGACTTGCTCTCCGTAACAATTCTGTAAGTTATCATAACGACTTCTTTAGAACTCGTAACGACTTGCTCGCCATAACGATTCTGTAAGTTATCATAACGACTTCTTTAGAACTCGCAACGACTTGCTCGCCGTAACGATTCTGTAAGTTATCATAATGACTTCTTTAGAACTCGTAACGATTTGCTCGCCGTAACGATTCTGTAAGTTATCATAACGACTTCTTTAGAACTCGTAACGACTTGCTCGCCGTAACGATTCTTTAAGTTATCATAATGACTTCTTTAGAACTCGCAACGACTTGCTCGCCGTAACGATTCTGTAAGTTATCATAACGACTTCTTTAGAACTCGCAACGACTTGCTCTCCGTAACAATTCCTTCAGAGCCCGTAACGACTTGCTCGTCACAATGACTCTATAAGTTATCGTAACGATTCCCTTAGAGCTCATAACGACTTGCTCGTCACAACGACTCCATAAGTTGTCGTAACAATTTCTTTAGAACTCTCAATGATTTGCATCTCACAACGATTTCTTCTGTGTCACAACAACTTGGTCAACCTGACTTATTCATAACGATTTCATAAGTCATAAAGTCATCGATTTCATATTGACTTGATATCTTATTCATCTTAAAAAAAATGTTGAATAGTCAAAGTCCATGTGGACATCTCTCTGACGCTTTTGCATTTATGAGATCTGAACATATCTCTGCATGCATGCAGACCATATCATCCTTTATCGTGCCTACTCTGATAACGTCCTTTAGACTTAAGCTATTTGGCATTACTATTTTCATGTCTATTGCTACTGACGTTGACTGACATCAGAGACAACTTATCTGTCTGCTATTTGAGATTGACATTTTTGCAGACCTCTGATCTAGCTTCATGGTACAACGTTAAACAAATAGAAGCCAACGGATATCCTTGAAGATCTCATCTCTTTGCGTGCTTAAGTGATCAAAAGGTTCTTGACTGGAAGCTTCCAAGACTCCAGATGTCATTCAGTCTAACGACTACTCAAAAGAGAGACAACGGACACTTCAACGTCTAGATTTCAAATTCAAGTTATAAGTTCAAGTCAGAAGAACAGAAGAAAATATAATAGAGATTACGCATTCAAGCATAAAAAAAATTCTTCTGAAGAAAGTCTAGAGCCAAGAACTTTCATTCCTCTTAGTTTTTGCTCTTTCGCTCTCCACTAGCTCAAAAAATCTTGAGAGAGCCCGTGTAGTTCTGAGAGTGTACCTTGTTCACATCTCTTTGCTCTCAGTTCTAGTTGCTTCAGATCCTTGCTTGTCAAAAGCTTGATCTAGGGGCTTGAAAGTCATTCATTTTTCTCTGTGTTATTCCCTTCAGTTGTGAAGGAAGACCTGGTGGTATCCAAGGTGTTATTCCCTTCGGGTGTGAAGGAAGACCTGGTGGTATCCAGGGTGTTGTTCCCTTCGAGTGTGAAGGAAGACCAGCTGAGCTGGGTGTAGTTGCGTCCTTAGGGGGACTGTACCCTAGTTAGTGAAATCCTGAGTTGTTGCTCAGGGACTGGACGTAGGACTCCTAAGGAGAGGAGGTCCGAACCAGGATAATCCTTGTGTTGTGTGACTGTCTTCTTTGTGTGATTGTTATTTAAACTAACTGTCACTAACCTATTTCGAAGAACGTTTGTGTGATTATTTTTAGTTACAGGTATCTTCTAGATTAATTTTTAAAAGACCCATTCACCCCCCCTCTGGGCTCGTCAACTGGGCAACAGTTGATCCATTGGCGGTTCAAATAGGTGGCAAGGTATGTGGACGTCTATTTGTAGCTTCTGTAGAAATAGGGCAGCCCGTGAGCAGCAACTTTCCTTTTCTCTCCTTCTCTTTCCCTCCACCTTTACCTTTGTTTAATTCCACCACTTCCGACGGTTGACGGGAACTCGTGGAAGAACCCTGGTACGTGTGGCGGTGTTAGATCGGGCGGGAAACGCGAAGATTTGTTGTGATTCGCGCGGAGACTCTGGGGGGTTCCGGCGCGATTGGCGGTTGTTTAGGTGTTTTTTGAAGCGTTCTGAGGTAGGGACTTAACCCCTTAAACCCTTCTTAGCAGATTGGCATGCTTAGGTTGTGTTGATTAGTATGTTAATTGTGCTTTAGGGTTGGGTTGTGTCATGCGGGGATTTTGGGTGTTTTGGGCGATCCAAGTGTTGGATCGTAGATTTCCAGAGTTCTAATAGTGTTAGAGGATGAGAGGAGGTGTTTCCCTCCATCAATTTGTGATTGTTGGGCAGTTTTGCCTAGTTGGACTGATCTGGTGCCGTTCTGGGCTCAGAATATTGAAGATATTAACGTCCATATCTGTTGACGTTAAGATCTTTAATATGGATATTAACGACAGAATCTATAGCCGTTAACCAGGAGTTGGCGGCAATGGGTGTGCCGTTTATGTTTTCATTGGCGGCAATCGATGATGCCGTTTATCCAATGACCCAGTGGGCCTTCAGTCATGTGTTGTGTCTAGTGACGTGACACGAGGTGTCCGTCTGTTGTACGGTGTTTCAGACGTTGAGAGTGTTACCGTTCATACTCACGTTGAGTTACCGCGCCTCTGTTTCTGTTTGTCACCTGGACATAGAGCGACGCTCTGTCTAGATGGCCGGTGTGTGGGGGTCCTCCGCCGGTGAGCCAGGACGTTGAGAGCGTCTCCGTTCTGTGCGTACTCCTTGTGGTGGTTTCGAGCCGGTCTTCGTGGAGCCCTTCTCTACCGCTAGGGTCAGGTGTAGGGGAAAAACCGGTCCCGGACCAGACGCAATAGAGAGCGTCTGTAGTGTGCACACGTCGCTGGGGTTGAGAGACTCTGTGGTGACGGGACGCCGAGCCACATACCCTAGCTGAGTCCTACTTACTGTGTGTGTGAGTGTGTGTTACTGAGCCGCGTGGTTTACAGTCTTGTAGTGCACTCCTATTAAGATGATGCGTAGTTGTCACTGGCTTTTACTTTGTAGTGCGATAGGCATTTACTTTCTGTTTTTACTTTCCGCACTTTAGTACTGTTGCCGGTGGGGGTTACTTTTCCCTACTGGGTCTCTTTTCTTGAGACTCACTCCCCTCCCTTTCAGGTGGGTCGTCGTCGACTCCCGCTCCAGGCGAGTCTAGCCACTCCGGTGCTGGTGTGCCCTAGCTGTTGTGAGTAGTACTTTTGTTGTACTCCTGTACTCTGTACTTGATGTAGACTCTGAGTTGTACATGTTATATTCCATATATAGTGAAATTTACAGCTTTGCATGGTGTGTATCTTCTTATATAGTCTCCTCGGACGTTCTCTTTCTACCCTTCCGAGCTTGTCTCGTGGGTTAGCGAATAGCGGGTTAGAATTCAGGTTACTAGTTGGTTACTGGTAATGCGGATTCTGGGTCGTTACAACCGACGAGTCATTGGATTCCAACCATCAGTGACCGACGAGTCGTTAGATTCCGACAGATTGTCGCTGGAATCTGACGACTCCGCAGAGATCGTCGAATATTTTTATCAAATAAAATATTAATTTAGATCTTATTAAGTTAGTGAATATAGTTAATTTATATGATATGTATAGAACATGTAAAAAAAACTACAAAGTCTCAAAATAAAAAAAATAAAACATGAAAAAAAAAGATTTCATTTGAATTAGATTGACTAAGACTGCTGCAATATGATATAGTACTGTCTAGTCTATATAATAATATTAAATTATGAAGACCCCTCATTGGCAAAATCTCCTTGATAATGAAGAGATGTAAATTTCGTATAGTTGGAGAATAAAAACTTTAATTGACATCCACTTCGTATATCTAAGATGATATAGATTATAGTAATGAATGATTGTGTTGAGTTAACTTAAATGATTAAATAGAGTTTCTTATAATTTTCAACTTTTTATGGGATGGTTTTATGTTTTGTTTATTTTTTTTTAAGTTTACTCATTTTAAATATTAATCAAATCATAAAATAAAAAAATCAAACTTACCTCTTTCCCACAGTATCTTAATGATACAATACTATATGATACTACATCATGCCACAGAAAAATACAGTATAAGACAGACCACGCTACAAGTGCGTATTAACAAAAGAATAAAGAAAACCTCATGTAATGCTATCTAGAGGCGCAGGTGAGCTTACCGTGGCATGGATTACCGAAGTGGGGCACACCTGATGAGGCACGCGATGGAGCGGGGGCAGAGGACGCATAGCGAGGGGTGAGCACGTGGACCTCAGACACCATGCCCGCCCCCACACGTGCTGGCGACCACCAGGTGAAGGCCGTCCACCGTGTCCCCCGTGGTTGCGGTAGATGGCAGATGGGACGCGAGGTCGGAGCCCACTTGAGAAAGGGAAGCGTGAGAGAGGAATTTTTTTCGTAATTAGACGCCTCCCTCTAGGGTCATCACTTTATTCTAATTTCTATTTTTTTTACAATATCCTAATTTCTGGTCAATAACCAGAGATGCTACTGAGGAGAATACACATTCCTGTCGACTACGTCCATAGCATGGGAACCACAAATTGGACGGTTGGTCTCGTCCATGTTCTTGGCCTAGCGTGATCTGTTACGGATAAAAAAAACAGAAAGGAGCTCGAGCCTTTTGACAAATTAACTCTCGCATTACTATATTGACTTATCATAATATTATTGTGGTGGCCGTTTCTGGCCACCATCGTGCGTTGGGCCCATCATGGCCCAGCCCAATTTAGCAGGCAGACGTGGCCCTCTCACAAGGCGCCACGACTTTTTCAAAAATAGCTTCAAGGTCCCGGACTCGGCCCCTGCATTCGGGTACCAGCGAGACCCAAGAGCCGCCTCCGGGTACCTCATAGCCTGTTCGGTCAAAGGCCCATCCTTCCGAGCAGGGCCTGTTCGGCTTGTGCCGACAACCCCTTCGGAACAGACAGCACTTCCTTGCATCAAGCATCTGGCAGCAGGCCATGCCTTCGAGCACCAGGTGCCGAGTAGCGGGCTCGACTACCGAACAGCAAGTCTGGCTCACCGAGCAGGCTACCTGCTCGGTACCTTTCTCCCAGGAGGACCCAAGCGGCTCTTCATCCCTTTGCGGCAGTTATAACGGCTACACCACGCGCGCCCCACGATCAAGTGGTGCATTAACTGCAAGCACCTCAATGCGTAACTCCCCCGCTAAGGACGCCAACGGGCGCGCCCTTTGCGGCATTGATCAGGGATTTTCTGTCCCTCTCCCTCAGCACCTCTGCCTATAAAAGGTACTGGTAAGCCTCCATGCGGAGGTACGAAATCCAAGGCACACCTCTCTTGCGCAATACTGAACCTTCCTCTTCCAAGCCTTTGAATCCATCGCTAACTTAGGCATCAGAGGGTTCTCCCCGGTTCTTCAACCGGGCCCCCCTGATCCATTTCTGGTTTTGCAGGCATTCGTTCGCTACTGGCATCCTTCTTCCTTTCTTCCAAGTGTAGGCCCACTTGGCTCCGGCCCAAGCAGGAAATCACCTCCACACTTTTGGCGTCGTCTGTGGGAAGGAACAACATCCATGGCTCGCGGACAATCCTCGTACTAGAACATAGGGAGCCGTATGACGAGGTCCCGCCAGTCGCGGGCGGACTCCCATCAACGTGCTCCCCCTATCGACGTCGTTGTAGCTCCTGCTGCCACGACCGGGGGCGTCCCTGCGCCCGCTACCGTCGTGCCTGTAATTGCCTTGGAGATGGCTGAACTCTGGGGACAGATGCAGCAGATGACAGGCATCTGCCTGGGTCTCCAGGCCCAACTGGCCGGGCAGCCAGTCCCGACAGCCTCCGTTCCGCAGGAGCGCCAGGCAGAGTCGTCTCACCGGGGATCACGCGCACCTCCTGCCCCAGCAGGGTCGATTTAGGAGCAGCACACTGACTCGCCGCGGAGGTCGCGCCGTGCTCCATCTGATGAACGAGCACCGGAGCGCCGCGACTGTTCGCCCCGTCGTTCCGCGGCAGTCCCGCGCCTGCCGCACTCGGTCGTGGGAGCCAACTCCCACAAGTTTGGACGTGCGGACTCGGCCCACTCCGAACAGGAGTTGGCCATGCGCCTGCGCCACGTCGTCGACCTGGAACGTCGTGTGGACGCGATGGTCCAGCGTGCTGAGGGAAAAGCTCCGGCCGAGGAGGACCTGAACTTCCGCTCCCCATTCATTGCGGAGATCCTGGAGGCTCGGGTCTCTCCCAAGCTCCCTCTGCCTACCATCGCGCCGTACGACGGTACTTCTGACCCCGCGGATCACATCCACGGGTTTGAGTCGCATATGGTGTTCCATGGAGCATCTGATGTGGCCAAATGCCGGGCCTTTCCGGCCACCTTGAAGGAAACTGCTCGGGCTTGGTTCGAAGCCCTCCCTGCAGGTTCCATCTCTTCCTTCCACCAGTTGAAGAAGTCCTTTCGGGACAACTTCCTGGGCGGAAGATCGCAACCGCGCACCGCGGCCTAACTTCTTGCTGTTCGGCAAAAGAAGGGAGAAGCACTCTGGGACTACGTCAAGAGGTTCCAGACTGAGGCGTTCCGCATCCCGCGCCTCGATGTCCCGTTAGTCACCAGTGCCCTGATCCAGGGTACTCGTGATGGTTTCCTGTAGAGGACGCTGGGAGTGCAGCAGCCTTCCACTCTTGCCGAACTCCTCTCCACTGCACAACACCTTGCGGCGTGCGAAGAGAGTCTGGCTGCTGGCCGGGCGAAGCATGGAGAATCGTCGGACAAGAAGAGGCCTTCCGACAACGGTTCCGACCACGATCGGAAGAAAGGACGGTGCAACGGCGACTCGCCGCGCTGACCACGCCCCTTCACCGACTACACACCGCTCACGGTGGCACTCGAACAGATCCTGGCAGAGATCAGGGACGAACCATATGTTCGGTGGCCACCGAGGATGCGCTCCGATCCCCGGCGGCGCAACCAGGAGAAGAATTGTCGCTTCCACCGCGACCACGGCCATGACACCTTCGAATGCCGCCAACTCAAGGATGAAATCGAGTCCCTCATTAAGCGAGGCTACCTCGGACGGTTCGTGTGCTGGAATGAAGACCGCCCCAGACGCCGAGAGCGGACTCCCGAGCAGCCGATCAACAACGAGCCCAACGGGCAAGAAATCAATGTGATCGCAGAAGGATTCGACGCAGGCGGAGAGAGCACTCAGAGCCGACGCGATTACGCAAGGCGAGTGCATGTCGTGGACAGACCTCCGATACCTCGGCCGGCTCCTTATCCCCCTAATCCCGTGCACGCACAGTCTGAGGGGGCTATAACCTTCTCAGACGAAGACCTTGTAGGGGTTACCACCCCGCACACTGATGCGTTGGTCGTTTCGGCAACCATCAATCATTGTAATGTGCGCAGGATTCTGGTAGATAATGGAAGTGCCCCCGACGTATTGGCTTACGATTGCTATATCCTTATGGGCCTAAAAACCGACCAGCTCACCCCTGTAGAATCGCCCCTGTTCGGCTTCTCGGGGGTGTCGGTTCAGCCTATGGGTAGAGTTCGCCTCTTGATCACCCTTGGGACGGCTCCGGAGTGTGTGACCAAGGTGGTGGATTTTTTGGTCATCAGGAACATGCCTGGATACAATACGATCCTTGGTAGAGGTCTGATCGGGCGGATCAAGGCGGTGCCTTCGTCCCTCCATCAGAAGATGAAGTTCCCTACTCTGTGTGGGGTCGACGAGGTGCTCGGATGCCAGTGCGAGTCTTGACGGTGTTATGTCATTTCTCTAAGGGACAAGCAGCCACTCGCAGCTCCAACACCTGTTCCTCCACCAGCCGACAAGCCTTCCACCTTCTGCGGAACTCTTGCCGAGGACCTACTTCCAGTCCAAGTGGATAACGACTCCGAACACGTCTTATACATTGGCGCGTTACTAGCGGAAGCAGAACAATAGCGGTATAGAAGTTTCCTGCTAGCTAATCTGGACGTGTTCGCGTGGTCCGATGACGAGCTGCTAGGCATCCCTCCAGAGGTGATGGTGCATCGCCTCCGCCTGGATCCACGGGTCCCACCAGTTCAACAAAGGAGGCGACCCGTCAACCAAGAACGGCAGACCGTGATCCGAGATCACGTTGTCAAAAGTCGAGCTGTTGGGCTCCTCCGGGAAACCCAATACCTAAGATGGATCTCCAACGTAGTCCTCGTACGCAAAGCCACTGGTAAATGGCGCGTATGTGTGGATTACAAGGACCTCAACAAAGCGATGCCCAAGGATAACTTCCCGCTGCCACGCATCGATCAGCTGGTAGACGCTACGTCCGAACACGAGCTCCTCAGCTTCTTGGATGCCTACTATGGGTATCACCAGATTAGTATGCATCCTCCGGATCAGGATGCCACCACGTTTGTCACAGACTTAGGGTTATACTGCTTCACCAGGATGCCCTTTGGTCTGAAAAATGCGGGCGCAACATACCAACGATTGGTCAATAAGATGTTCGAGCAGCAAATTGGGCATAACATGGAGGTCTACGTCAACGACATGTTGGTCAAAATGCTTCCGAGCACTGACCACATCTCTGACCTCGAAGAGACATTCACATCTTTGCGAAGGTACAACATGAAGCTCAACCCAGCCAAGTATGCGTTTAGAGTACGCTCAGGAAAGTTCCTCGGCTTCCTCGTTTCAAATAGAGGAATAGAGGCCAACCCTGAGAAGATCCAAGCAATACTTGAAATGAGCAGCCCCAAAACGGTACGCGACGTCCAACGTTTGACTGGACGACTAGCCGCACTCAACCGATTCATGTCCCGGGCAACAGAGAGGAGCTTCAACTTCTTCAAATTGCTGCGAGGACCCAGAGGCTCTTCACAGCAAGGGGGGGGGGGCATGTACGGTGGACTGAGGACTGCGAGGTCGCCTTCGTGGAGTTGAAGGCCTATCTCGCAGCCCACCTGTTCTCTCGAAACCTGTGCTTGGGGAGCCCTTGTTCGTATACCTTTCGGTTACCGAGCACTCCATCAACGCAGTGTTGATCAGAGAAGAGGGAGCGGCCCAGCGTCCCGTTTACTACATCAGTAGGGTCCTTCAAGAAGCTGAAAGAAGGTACCCCCGAGCAGAAAAACTCACCCTTGCTCTGGTTACGGCTGCCCGGAAACTCAGGCCCTACTTTCAGGCCCTACTTTCAGGCCCACTCAATAATGGTTCTCACCAACCAGCAGCTGAAGTCTATTCTACAGCGGCTGGAGGCTTCCGGCCGGCTCATTAAATGGGCCATCGAGCTAGGCGAATTCGACATCAGCTACCGTCTAAGGATGGCCATTAAAGCACAAGCATTGGCGGACTTCATCGCGGAATGTACTCTCCCTACCGAACAGGATCCTCCGCTGGCAGACGAGCCCCCATGGGAGCTCTACGTCGATCGATCCTCGTGTGTCACAGGGAGTGGAGCAGGCCTGGTCCTCACCTCTCCGGAGGGTTTAGAGTTCCAATATACCCTTCGGTTTCGCTTTGCGGCCTCTAACAATGTGGCCGAATACGAAGCGTTGCTGTCCGGAATCTGAATGGCGAGGCACCTTGCAGCTCTTCGACTCAGGGCCTTCAACGACTCCCAATTGGTCGCCAGCCAAGTGAACGGACAGTTCGAAGCAGGGGATCCACGCATGGCCCAGTACCTTCAACAGGTCAAGAGTCGAGCAGAAGGCCTCCTCTACTTCGAAGTCATACACGTTCCATGGGAGCAAAATGCACGAGCCGATGCACTTGCCAAGCTGGCGTCTTCAGGTGACATCGCCCGTTCTCGCTCCGTATTCATTGAAGAGCTCGCTGCACCGAGCACTAAAGTGGATGTAGCAGCCATTGGGTCCGACCTCCCAGCTCCGAACTGGACGGACCCTTTCCTGGCCTATCTACTTCGAGGCGAGCTTCCCCCTGAGCAGGGCGAAGCACGGAAGATCAGATTGCGTTCTCAGCATTTCACCCTCATTGAAGGCAAGCTCTACCGACGGTCTCTTTCGCTAAATGGGGCATTGATATTCTGGGTCCCTTCCCAGAGGCCCAGGGTCGGAAGAAGTTTTTGTTCGTGGCCATCGACTATTTCACCAAGTGGGTCGAAGCAAAACCCGTTACCACAATCATCGAACAAGCCGCGTGGAAGTTCGTCTGGAAGAATATCCTCTGCAGGTTTGGCATACCAAGAGTGATTACCTTTGACAACGGGAAGCAGTTCGATAGCACCTTCTTCAAGCAGAAGTGCGCTGAACTTGGCATCTACAACCACTTCATCTTCGTGGCACATCCTCAGGACAACGGTCTGGTCGAAAATGCCAACCGTACGTTGCTGCACGGGATCCGCACGAGAGTCGAAGCTGCTGGTAGTTCGTGGATTGATGAGCTCCCTAATGTGTTGTGGTGCCACCGAACAACTGCGCGGGTAGCCACTGAGGAGACCCCTTTCCATTTGGCCTACGGCACAGAGGCCGTTGTACCTTTGGAAGTGGCTCTCCCCACTCTCCGGACAACTCACTTCGACGAGGCCGCCAATAATCGCGCGCTCAGAGAAAACCTCGACATGCTTGGCGAATGTCAAAGTGACGCCAACATCAGACTAGTTTCCTACCAACAACGACTTGCGCAATATTACAACTCCCGAGTTCAGGAAAGGCGCTTCTTCGAAGGGGACCTTGTTCTTCGCCGTTGCTCGGCATCAGATCTCCGAAGAGCAACCTGTAAGCTCGCCCCCAAATGGGAAGGACCTTATCAGGTCACCCAGGTTCTTGGAAAAGGCTCTTATAAGCTAACCACTCCTAGTGGCGGGGCCATACCCAGAACCTGGCATGTATCCAACTTGAAGGCTTACTATTTATAAAAGCCTTCTGTTCGGCATCCTACTTCTCTCCTACCAGTTCTTTTGGCCGGCTAGAGATGAAGTCCAAAACATCCTTATCTCAATATCTCTATTTCACAAGGATGTAACGACATCTACTAGTATGAAGATGTTGCACAAGCACCCCAGGCTAGAACACCCGCAGTTCATAACAACCTGTGCGGTAATTGCGAACACTTCTAAACGACCAACGAATTCCGGTTCAGATAGAATACTTGCAAGGTAAGGAGATAGAAAAAGTGAAGCCATTTTTTGAAAAAAAGAAAGAGGAGATCTATTCAGATTTTGTACATTTAGCTCGCTTTGGCCGAGCTGCCAAACAAAAAAAGAAGGATATTCAAGGGTCCTACCTGGAGGTATCGGCGCCATCGTCTGCAGGAGGCATTCACCCTGACTGGAACTGGGCAAAGTGCACTCCATCCAAACGCGCGTCCTGGGTACGACGCCGACACTCCCTTACATCAGCCTCGAAGGCTTCTCGGGCACGCTCTGTCCAAGCAAGCTTTTCCCCGAGCTCCTTTCTGGCTTCGAGGCCCACCTTGTAACAACGGACCTCGAACTACTCCAAGTCCTTTTTGAAGTCAGGACCTTCTTTGTACTCCGCCACTCCTTGGGCCCTGGCTTCGGCTAACACCTTTGCGATGGCCTCCTTTTCGGCTCGGGCGATGGTCAAGTTTAGCTCGGACGCTTGGAGGGCATCTTGGAGGCTTTTCACCTCCCTTAGCAGCTCGGCCTCGCGAGCCCGGTGCTTGCTGACCAGATCATCGTAGAAGGTTGTTTCCGCCTCCCACATCTGCCTCTGACCCTGGGCGCGCATAGCCAACTTCTTTAGCACACCCAGGGAATTCATAACTTTGTCAACCAGTGCCCCCACATCGGCGTCGTCAGCATCATTGCGCTCACGAAGGCGCTCTGGACGATACATTCCGTTGGAGTGCTCGGGGGACACAGCTGGACTGAGGGACTGGCAGCGCGCCACCCGTTCCAGGTAAGACGCGGTGGGACTTGGAGGAAGTAGTCTTGAAACATTTTCTCCTAGACGACCAAGTGCCGCTTCCAGCATTGCCTTCGAGGGGAGCTCGGATGACCTTCCCCTCAGCACTTCGGTAAGCGGCCTTCAGTCCTCCTCGGAGTCAGCATGTTCCTCGGCGGTCCCGCCTGCTGGTGGTTCAGAGGGCCCTACTCCACCAGTAGCTTCAGTAGCCATTTCCTGGCCCTCTGTTGCTTGGACCGTCTCACGAACCTCTCTCACTCCGGCGTGAGAAATCTCCTTGGTCCCCTCAGGAACCGAAGTAACTGTTTAAGCCTTTGCTGTTACAATTACTTCGCTGGGGGGCAGGGGGCCTTCAACCAGGGCTCCTCCCACGATGGTCTCTTCGACCCCGGACGCAGCTAACACTACGGGGACGTTCTCCTCAGGCACCTCGAGGCGCGGAGAAGTCCCCTCCCTCACGACGGAGGTCTCTTCATGACCTTCGCCCCTTTGAGCAAAGGTCTCTGTAGCGTCGCCAGCAGCATCCTGCTCGGCGCCTCCGGTGCTCGATGCCGCTGTACGAGCAACTTCCTCTTCGCAGCCCTCGTTGGGGCCCGGCGGCGCGAGCACTTCCCCCTGCTCCTCAGCAGAGCTCTCTGGCCCGTCGCTTAGCACAACGAGCTCGAGCTCGGTCGCCATCCTCTGGGCGACCTCAGGACGGACCACGGGGGGCATCCGCGGTGCTTCCTGTTCGGCCGACCCAGCAGCCTTGCGCTTCTTGCGCAGTAGGAACTGCGCCTCGTCGGCCTCTTCGTCAGTCCCCTCCTCGCTTTGTTGAGGGGCAGCACGGACCAACTTCTTCTTCTTCCAAGCTTGGAGCTGGTCTGCGGCCTCCGCGCCCTCGTCGAGCAGCATCGGCCTCTTCTTCATGGCTACGGAAGGCCGACTCGCCCCTTCGCCCTCCTCGAACGAAGGCCGTGCTCCTGCTGAAACCACCTTGATGGTGGCCTTCTTCTTTAAACAAATTTTTTCGGGGTCATTCTCAGGGACCCGTGTGCTTTCCGGGCAACCCTTGGCAGGTGAAGGCGCCACCAATGCGGTCGTTACCGTAGTACCAACCCTCACAGCAGAGGGGACCCGGACAACAGCAGCGACGTCGTCGCCCTCGTACACCATGTGAGCCATGACAGGGATCTGTTCGGCGAAATCCTCGTTCGCCTCCTGATCTCTGCCAGCTTCCAACTCCACAACGGCTGCAAGAAGGGAGAAGTTGTTAGAACACAATTACTGAACTGGCGCGCAACAAAACAAGTTTGAGCACTTACTCCATGGTTTGCTCAGACCATGCTGAACAAGTGAAAACTCTGTCAAGTAGCCTTCCCCATTCCTCACGCCGGCTCGGAGCAGGCTATCTGAGGCCCTCGCCTCATCTTGAATCAGCTTGGGGAAGCTGTCCTTCTGCGCTGATCGGATGACGGTGGGGAACCCCCACTCTGCACCGTCCCGACGCCGGACAAAGAACAGCCAATCCATCCAACCTTTGTTGTTGGAATATTTGTCGGATAGCTGTATGTGCATCCTGTCCGTTCGGTGCTTTGCGTAGTAGACATCCGCCCCCGATGATCGCGAAGCAGAAAGCTTAAAATGTGCTCGGAACACATCCACCGAGCCTCGGATCTGCTTGATTCTGCAAATGACGCCGAAGATGTAGATATATCTCCACGTATTTGGCGTCAGTTGGATCGGCAAAACTCCCCACCGGTTTAACAGCGCCATCACCACAACACATTAGGGAGCTCATCAATCCACGAACTACCAGCAGCTTCGACTCTCATGCGGATCCCGTGCAGTAACGTACGGTTGGCGTTTTCGACCAGACCGTTGGCTTGAGGATGTGCCATGGAGGTGAAGTGGTTGTAGATGCCAAGTTCGGCGCACTTCTGCTTGAAGAAGGTGCTATCGAACTGCTTCCCGTTGTCAGAGGTAGTCACTCTTGGTATGTCAAACCTGCAGAGGATATTCTTCTAGACGAACTTCCACGCGGCTTGTTCGGTGATTGTGGTAACGGGTTCTGCTTCGACCCACTTGGTGAAGTAGTTGATGGCCACAAACAAAAACTTCTTCTGACCCTGGGCCTCTGGGAAGGGACCCAGAATATCAATGCCCCACCTAGTGAAAGGGCGAGGCTCAAACAGTGTATGAAGTTGCTCGGCTGGTTGCTTAATGAGCTGTCCAAACTTCTGGCATTCCGAGCACCTTCTGACAAAAGTCATACAGTCCTTTTACAGAGAGGGCCACCAGAATTCTGCTCGGATAATGCTGCGTGCCAGCGTTCTGCCCCCCAAATGGCTTCCGCACAATCCTTCATGAACCTCTTCGATAACCGAAAGGGCCTCTTCAGGGCTGAGACACCGCAAGAGGGGTCTTGAAAGGGACTGTCAGTAGAGCTTGCCTTCAATGAGGGTGAAACGCTGAGAACACAGTCTAATCTTCCGTGCTTCGCCCTGCTCAGTGGGAAGCTCGCCTCGAAGTAGATAGGCCAGGAAAGGGTCCGTCCAGTTTGGAGCTGGGGGGTCGGACCCAATGGCTGCTACATCTACTTCAGTGCTCGGTGCAGCGAGCTCTTCAATGAATAAGGAGTGAGAAGGGGCGATGTCACCTGAAGACGCCAGCTTGGCAAGTGCATCGGCTCGCGCGTTTTGCTCCCGTGGAACGTGTATGACTTCGAAGTAGAGGAGGCCTTCTGCTCGGCTCTTGACCTATTGAAGGTACTGGGCCATGCGTGGCTCCATTGCTTCGAACTGTCCGTTCACCTGGCCGGCGACCAAGTGGGAGTCGCTGAAGGCCCTGAGTCGAAGAGCTCCAAGGTGCCTCGCCATTCGGATTCCGGACAACAACGCTTCATATTCGGCCACATTGTTGGAGGCCACAAAGCGAAACCGAAGGGCATATTGGAACTCTAAACCCTCCGGAGAGGTGAGGAGCTCTCTGACCCGTCGCTTCGCACAACGAGCCCGAGCTCGGTCGCCATCCTCTGGGCGACCTCAGGACGGACCACGGGGGGCATCCGCGGTGCTTCCTGTTCGGCCGACCCAGCAGCCTTGTGCTTCTTGCGCAGTAGCAACTGCGCCTCGTCGGCCTCTTCGTCAGTCCCCTCCTCGCTCTGTTGAGGGGCAGCACGGACCAACTTCTTCTTCTTCCGAGCTCGAAGCTGGTCTGCGGCCTCCGCGCCCTCGTCGAGCAGCATCGACCTCTTCTTCATGGCTGCGGAAGGCCGACTTGCCCCTTCGCCCTCCTCGAACGAAGGCCGCGCTCCTGCTGAAACCACCTTGATGGTGGCCTTCTTCTTCAAACGAATTTTTTCGGGCCCCTTCTCAGGGACCCGTGTGCTTTCCGGGCGACCCTTGGCAAGTGAGGGTAGGGCTGTTCATGGTTCGGCTCGGTCCGGTTTGGACCTTTTCTTGTTCAAACCGGACTTAACCGAAATTATGTTCAAACCGAACCGAAGCAAACCGGTTCGGTTCGGTTTGAACCAAAAAAAAAAAAAACACAGAGAAAGGGCGGATGGGCGGTCCTGGGAATCGAACCTAGGACCACCCAAAGGGACAGAAGGCGCTAGTGCACTGAGCTAGGCTTTCTTTGGTGTTATTATTTATTATTTAAATATATTTAATATATATTTCGGTTCATTCGGTTTCCCTGTGCGAAACCGAACTGAATTGTGACATTGTTCAACCTGAACCGAACCGGTCGGTTCGGTTTTTCGGGTTGAACCGAAAAATAAACACCCCTAGGTGAAGGCGCCACCAATGCGGTCGTTACCACAGTACCAACCCTCATAGCAGAGGGGACCCGGACAACAGTAGCGACGTCTTCGCCCTCGTACACCATGTGAGCCATGACAGGGATCTGTTCGGTGAAATCCTCGTTCGCCTCCTGATCTCTCCCAACTTCCAACTCCGTAGTGGTTGCAAGAAGGGGGAAGTTGTTAGAACACAGTTATTGAACTGACGCGCAACAAAACAAGTTTGAGCACTTACTCCATGGTTTGCTCAGACCATGCCGAACAAGTGAAAACTCTGTCAAGTAGCCTTCCCCATTCCTCACGCCGGCTCGGAGCAGGCTATTTGAGGCCCTCGCCTCATCTTGAATCAGCTTGGGGAAGCTGTCCTTCTGCGCTGATCGGATGACGGTGGGGAACCCCCACTCTGCACCGTCCCGATGCCGGACAAAGAACAACCTATCCATCCAACCTTTGTTGTTGGAATATTTGCCGGATAGCTGTATGTGCATCCTGTCCGTTCGGTGCTTTGCGTAGTAGACATCCGCCCCGACGACCGCGAAGTAGAAAGCTTAAAATGTGCTCGGAACACATCCGCCGAGCCTCGGATCTGCTTGATTCTGCAAATGACGCCGAAGATGCAGATATATCTCCACGTATTTGGCGTCAGTTGGATCGGTGACACTCCCCACCGGTTTAACAGTGCCTTCACCACAACACACTAGGGAGCTCATCAATCCACGAACTACCAGCAGCTTCGACTCTCGTGCGGATCCCGTGCAGCAACGTACGGTTGGCGTTTTCGACCAGACTGTTGGCCTGAGGATGTGCCACGGAGGTGAAGTGGTTGTAGATGCCAAGTTCGGTGCACTTCTTCTTGAAGAAGGTGCTATCGAACTGCTTCCCGTTGTCAGAGGTAATCACTCTTGGTATGCCAAACCTGCAGAGGATATTCTTCCAGACGAACTTCCACGCGGCTTGTTCGGTGATTGTGGTAACGGGTTCTGCTTCGACCCACTTGGTGAAGTAGTCGATGGCCACGAACAAAAACTTCTTCCGACCCTGGGCCTCTGGGAAGGGACCCAGAATATCAATGCCCCACCTAGCGAAAGGGCGAGGCTCAAACAGTGTATGAAGTTGCTCGGCCGGTTGCTTAATGAGCTGTCTGAACTTCTGGCATTCCGGGCACCTTCTGACAAAAGTCATATAGTCCTTTTGTAGAGAGGGCTACCAGAATCCTGCTCGGATAATGCTGCGTGCCAGCGTTCTGCCTCCCAAATGGCTTCCGCACAATCCTTCGTGAACCTCTTCAATAGCCGAAAGGGCCTCTTCAGGGCTGAGACACCGCAAGAGGGGTCTTGAAAGGGACCGTCGGTAGAGCTTGCCTTCAATGAGGGTGAAATGCTGAGAACGCATTCTGATCTTCTGTGCTTCGCCCTGCTCAGGGGGAAGCTCGCCTCGAAGTAGATAGGCCAGGAAAGGGTCCATCCAGTTCAGAGCTGGGGGGTCGGACCCAATGGCTGCTACATCCACTTCAGTGCTCAATGCAGCGAGCTCTTCAATGAATACGGTGCAAGAAGGGGCAATGTCACCTGAAGACGCCAGCTTGGCAAGTGCATCGGCTCGCGCGTTTTGCTCCCATGGAATGTGTATGACTTCGAAGTAGAGGAGGCCTTCTGCTCGGCTCTTGACCTGTTGAAGGTACTGGGCCATGCGTGGCTCCCTTGCTTTGAACTGTCCGTTCACCTGGCCGGTGACCAATTGGGAGTCGATGAAGGCCCTGAGTCGAAGAGCTCCAAGGTGCCTCGCCATTCGGATTGCGGACAACAACGCTTCGTATTCGGCCACATTGTTGGAGGCTGCAAAGCGAAACCGAAGGGCATATTGGAACTCTAAACCCTCCGGAGAGGTGAGGAGCTCTCTGACCCGTCGCTTAGCACAATGAGCCCGAGCTCGGTGGCCATCCTCTGGGCGACCTCAGGACGGACCACGAGGGGCATCTGCGGTGCTTTCTGTTCAGCCGACCCAGCAGCCTTGCGCTTCTTGCGCAGTAGCAACTGCGCCTCGTCGGCCTCTTCGTCAATCCCCTCCTCGCTTTGTTGAGGGGCAGCACGAATCAGCTTCTTCTTCTTCCGAGCTTGGAGCTGGTCTGCGGCCATCGCGCCCTCGTCGAGCAGCATCGGCCTCTACTTCATGGCTGTGGATGGTCGACTCGCCCCTTCGCCCTCCTCGAACGAAGGCCGTGCTCCTGCTGAAACCACCTTGATGGTTGCCTTCTTCTTCAAACAAATTTTTTCGGGCCCCTTCTCAGGGACCCGTGTGCTTTCCGGGCGACCCTTGGCAGGTGAAGGCGCCACCATGCGGTCGTTACCGCAGTACCAACCCTCACAGCAGAGGGGACCCGGACAACAGCAGCGACGTCCTCGCCCTCGTACACCATGTGAGCCATGACAGGGATCTGTTCGGCGAAATCCTCATTCACCTCCTGATCTCTCCTAGCTTCCAACTCCGCAGCGGCTGCAAGAAGGGGGAAGTTATTAGAACACAGTTACTGAACTAACGCGCAATAAAACAAGTTTGAGCACTTACTCCATGGTTTGCTCAGACCATGCCGAACAAGTGAAAACTCTGTCAAGTAGCCTTCCCCATTCCCCACGCCGGCTCGAAGCAGGCTATCTGAGGCCCTCGCCTCATCTTGAATCAGCTTGGGGAAGCTGTCCTTCTGCGCTGATCGGATGACGGTGGGGAACCCCCACTCTGCACCGTCCCGACGCCGGACAAAGAACAACCTATCCATCCAACCTTTGTTGTTGGAATATTTGTCGGATAGCTGTATGTGCATCCTGTCCGTTCGGTGCTTTGCGTAGTAGACATCCGCCCCCGACGACCGCGAAGCAGAAAGCTTAAAATATGCTCGGAACACATCCGCTGAGCCTTGGATCTGCTTGATTCTACAAATGACGCCGAAGATGCAGATATATCTCCACGTATTTGGCGTCAGTTGGATCGGTGAAACTCCCCACCGGTTTAACAGTGCCTTCGCCACCTCCGGCAACGGCAATCGGAGTCCCGCTTCCATATGGTCCACGGAGAGGGGAAGGCAACCTGGTCTGTTCACCAGGTACGACTCTCCTTCCTTCGCGTCGATGATCTCGTATTCATCGCCTATGCGAAAGCGCTCCCGGAGCCCGTTGTAGTGGCAGCATCGCGGCCCGCGAGCCTCAGCCACGGTGACTCCACTCGCCCCGGCGACCGTAACCGCCTTCCCTTTGCTTGCCATCGCCGTAAGTTGCATAAGGGAACAACGAACAGAAGAAGGCGCGAGGAAGAAGATGATTGAGAGCTTGAGGGGGGCATGAAGGTTCTGGAATCAGAAAACTCTGAGAGATTTTGAAGGCGTGGCTCCCACCTTCGCCCCTCTCCTCCCTTATAAGGAAGGAGGGGCGCGAAATTCGAAGCGGGCCAGAAGTGGTGTTTCCCCCCCGCTCCAAGTCGCTCCTCGGGTGCATCGCTGGTGACCGTTCGAATGGAGAGCACGGCGTCTGTGGCTCGACACGACCCCCGCTGCGACGACCCTCCTTATACCGGTACGATTATACCAATCCACGTCGGTATAGTGAGTCTCGTCACATTGGGACATTTACCCAAGCACTAACACACATGATTGAGATGTTCATAAATACGAAATTCAGAGTAGCGGAAGTAAAAGAACTACTTGTCATTTCATTTCATCATCCACATTTACATACATGATTCATATAACAATTTAAAAATCTAAAGTCCACATAATGAAATACTAATTCCAAAATACATAACTTGTCCACAATTTCATAATATTTCAATACAATGCCTCAATTACATACTATGAAAGCACAAAATGCTACAACGGTGACTCCACCAAGCTACTCTCCTCGCTCGGAGTCGCTTTCCACGGTCTCCTCCAAAGGTGTAGGGTCACCTACTAAACCTGTACGCCGAAGGAAGGAGTGAGTCTAAAAGACTCAGCAAGTAAATCCATACACGTCATACATACATACATCACAAGTAAGTCTCACATTCAATTTCATTATCTCAAGCCTATAGCATGGTTGTACAATAATAAGACAACTACCTATCAGGATATTTCTACCAATTTCACTACACATGGTACATGGTTTATGTCAAACCAAAATGAAATACCTACCGCATGCTTTCTACTCATTTATTCACATGGGAGTTAACCTTTTTACATTTAAGCTAACAAGGTAGCATTCTAAGCATGGAATCTCACACACATATAAAAGAAGTACTCCTAGCATGGATTCTACATATTCTTGTACATGTAGGGCACCATTATAAACATAGGAAGGTTGCTGTTTTGACATGAACTTAATACTCTCATAACATGAATTACAAAGTTACACTCTAACACATTTATATCACATGGTTACTCATTTACACATTCACATGGTTCACTTTTACACATTACACATATGCACATGTTCACATTACACAATTTACACATATACACATTCACATTTTCACATTTAGATGCCGTGACACATAGTCCAAACCACCATTAGAAGGACACATTCACATCACATACACATACCACATAGACGCCACCTAGGCAACACAGTGACGACTCTTGGACTGCGCAGACCGGGAGAAGAACACTCCACCCTAACCAGTGGTACTTGTCCACCTCCAGGATTTCATCCTAATGCCCATAGGATTTAACACATTTTGAACTTTCCCGTGGGGACTTTTCCACGGTACGGTTCCACAGCCCTCTATGGAAGCAGTGTCACACACGGCACATTTTACACATTCCGTTTTAAACACACATGTTTCACACGATTAACACGACTTACATTTTCTCATTCATGCACATGGCTTTGTTTTCCTAAATCATGGTACTACTGTTTGACCGAGGTTAACCACTCAGTAATTTATTCTAATTAGGTTGAAAACACAAAATCAACCCAAATCATGATAGCATGCATTAATAACTCATTTTCACATGGAAATTTCACGATATACTTTACTGTTATCCAAATCACATGAAAATTTAACCACACACTGTTTACAGGTTCCTAACCACACATGCAAAATTTCATATTTTTCTGAACTACCCAGAATTTACAGAAAATGAAATACTCATTCACATGCCATTAATAATTCATTTATCATGGAAGCACAACATAAATGTCGGATTTGACAGTTTACAGACCTGTACCTAACATGCACATCATCACATTTTTTCCCTGAATTTATCTCACATCATACAATTTACTGAAATTTTACAAGGATCTACACATGTTTTCTAATTTCGATACATAAATTGTAATAAATCACGTGATCGTGGAAAAATTTCCAAATTTGCTAAGCATGGACTGACATACATATACATGGTCTAGGAAAATTATGGCATTCAAATTCCTCATGGATCGTTTGAACAGTCAAGTAGCATAACCAAGACCTTGTCTAACATGTGTTTCAAATAAATGTAACAATTTACACAATTTGCAGAAATTCATCAAACTACCACAACACATTCTATTATCTACATTACATAACATATAAAAATTACACTATATCCTCATGTGAAAAAACTTCGGAGATTAATCATATATAAGGAAGAACAGCTCACTGTTTCATCCTGAAGAACTAAACGGCAAAGGCTGGCCGTTTAAAGGTGTTAACGGCAGCATCGTCTGCCGCCAGCTGAAGAGCTTAACGGCAAGGGATCTTGCCGTTAAGTTCCTGTCTGTGTAAAAACACAGACCGAGCTCCAAAGATAAGGGGAATGTAAGGTTCCAGGACACGATTTAAATCTGAGAAAATACCTATGACCTACTGGACATACACATGGACAAGGTGGATGGGTTACTTGCCTTTAGAAAAATCTCCGAAGGGATCAAATTTGCTGTTGAAGCTCTCCTTGGGTAGTGCCAAGAAGTCTCCTCCACAGCCTTCCCTCGGTTTCTAGGTCGAAGTAGCCACCAGTCTTAAGTTGGGGAAGCCTTCCCCTACGTCCACACTATCTTTCAGTTGCAATAGCTCGTAGGGAGAAGCTTCAAACTGCCGGATCCAAGCTCACAAAGTTCAGTTTTTCTCTCTTGTTCTCACAGCTAGGGTTTCCCTTTTGCAAAGAGCCAAGAGAGCTCTCCCCAGATGCAAGGTGAGTTGTTTTTATAAGGAAAGGGCCTTTTGTCTCACGCAGGGTCTGATGTGAGGGCTGAGAGCCGTTGGGGACATCTCCTCAATCGGTGAGCTTGCTTGCCCTCGGAATTTCAGGGTCTGCTGCACACAGAGTTTCAGAGAATTAAATGTCCACATCTATGGTTGTTTACTTAAGAGTTGGCGTCCATCGGGGTGGACGCTGACTCCTCATGGGCGTCCATCCATGTTGACGCCAATTGGCCCTTCGGCCAGAACTTAAAAACATGCAGAAAACCATGCTTACACCATATATTTACATGCAATATATGTAGTGTAGTATACACACTACTACACCATGCATTCATCCAATATTTACACTAATATACACATGCATACATAAGTATACCAAGATAACATCGTACATAAGTATACCAACATGACTCAACACACAATAAAATGACAAACAATTCGAGGGCCTTACACCCTCTCCCCCTTAAGGAAACTTCGTCCTCGAAGTTTAAACAATACTACTCGAACAAATAGGAATACTTCTTCCTCATTGCATCCTCAAGCTCCCAAGTAGCCTCCTCTCGCGAGAAGTTGCGCCATAACACTTTTACCGACGTAATCCTCTTGTTCCGGAGATGCTGAATCTTCCGGTCAAGAATAGCTATTGGTTGCTCCACATACGATAGATCCGACTGGATCTCCCCTGGCTCGTGACTAATCACGTGAGATGGATCTCGGACATACTTCCTGAGCATAGATACGTGGAAAACTGGATGAACGCTAGCTAAAGCTAGGGGTAAAGCTAGCTCATATGCCACGTTGCCCAATCGTCTGAGAATCTCATATGGGCCAATGAATCTAGGGCTTAATTTACTATGCCTGCCAAATCTAACCACACCACGAGTAGGTGAAATCTTTAAAAAGACATGCTCACCTACCTCGAACTCTAGATCCTTCCTCATGTTGTCGGCTAGCTCTTCTGCCTATCATGTGCCGCAACAAGCCTCTTCCTGATAAGCTGAATCTTATCCGAAGTCTCCTGAACTAACTCCGGACCGACCAACTGCCTATCGCCGGCCTCCTCCCAACATAAAGGAGATCTACAGGGCCTCCCATACAATGCCTCAAATGGAGCCATACCAATACTCGCATGAAAGCTGTTGTTGTATGCGAACTCCACTAGAGGTAAATGACGCTCCCAATCATCCTTCCAATCCAGTACACACGCCCTCAACATATCCTCGAGCGTCTGGATAGTCCTATCAGACTGTCCATCTGTCTGGGGATGAAACGCCGAACTGAGCTTCAGCTCCGAACCTAAAGCATCCTGAAGACCCTTCCACAACCTCGAAGTAAATCTCGGATCTCAATCCGAAATGATCGACTTCGGCACACCATGCAATCTAATGATGCTACTAACATACAATCTAGCCAAACTCTCAACCGACTGCTTCTTCTTTATAGGCAAGAAATGTGCAGTCTTCAAGAATCTATCTACGACTACCCAAATCGAGTCATTGCCCCATCTAGACCGAGGAAAACCCGAAACAAAATCCATAGTGACAGCTTCCCACTTCCATACTGGGATCTCCATCTTCTGCATAAGACCAGATGGTCGCTGCCGCTCGGCTTTCACTTGCTGGCACACTAGACATTGGGACACATAATCTGCCACATCCCTCTTCATGCAGGACCACCAAAAGGACCTCTTCAAATCCTGGTACATCTTAGTGTTACCCGGATGAATAGAGAATCGCGATCTATGAGCCTCCGCTAACACATGCTCACGGACCTCTACCAAATCAGGGACACAGACGCAGTGATGAAACCTAATCACACCATCCTCATCACGAGCAATGCCCTTGCCCACTAACTCCTGGAGTCTAGGGTCGACTTTCTGTTGCTCGATCACCTCATCCAAAATCGAGGACCTAAGAGATAACTGAGCTACAAAAGCCTGGCATAACGATGGCTCTAACTTAGTCAACGCGCAAGCCGCATCCTCCAACATCTTCCAGTCCTACTGGAGAGATGGTCTCTTCCTACTCAGGGCATCAGCTACGACATTCGCCATCCCAGGGTGATACTGAAGGTCGAAGTCATAGTCCTTCAAGAACTCAATCCATCTTCTCTACCTCAGGTTTAATTCCTTTTGGGAGAAAAGATACTTCAAGCTCTTGTGGTCGGTGAACACCTCAAATCTGACACCATAAAGATAGTGCCTCCAGATCTTTAGTGCATGAACCACTGCTGCAAGCTCCAAATCATGGGTCGGATAGTTCTTCTCATGCTCCTTCAACTGACGAGAAGCATATGCTACTACCCTTCCTTGCTGCATCAAAACGCAACCAAGGCCAATCCGAGACGCATCCGTGTAGATAGCAAAACCCTCTACACCGCTCGGCAAGACTAACACCGGAGCTGACGTGAGCTTAGTCTTCAACAATTGAAAACTACTCTCACACTTCTCGGACCAGTCAAACTTCACTCCCTTTCTGGTCAGCTGTGTCAATGGGGCGGCGATGGATGAAAATCCCTCAATCAATCGCCGATAGTAACCAGCCAAACCAATAAAACTCCGAATCTCCGAAGGGGTCTTGGGAGTCTCCCAATCCATAACTGCCTGGACCTTTGCTGGGTCAACTGCAACACCAGCACCGGAGACAACATGCCCGAGGAAATGAACCTCGCGCAACCAGAAATCACACTTGCTGAATTTAGCATACAGCTTATGCTCACGAAGAACCTCTAACACTACTCTCAAATGCTGACGGTGTGTGGCCTCATCCGGAGAGTAGACCAGCACATCATCAATAAATACCACAACAAAGCTATCTAAGTACGACCTAAACACCCTGTTCATGAGATCCATGAACGTTGCAGGGGCGTTGGTCAATCCGAAAGGAAGGACCAAAAACTCAAAATGTCCATAACGGGTTCTAAATGCCGTCTTGGACACATCCTCACTCCTAATCCTCAACCGATGATAACCAGATCGCAAATCAATCTTAGAAAAGACTGATGCATCTTGCAACTGGTCAAACAAATCATCAATCCGAGGCAAGGGATACCTGTTCTTCACAGTCACTTGGTTTAGCTTCCTATAATCGATGCATAACCTAAGTGACCCATCCTTCTTCGTTACGAACAATACAGGCGTGCCCCAAGAGGAAACACTAGGGCGAATGAATCCCTTATCTAGCAATTCTTGCAACTGCCTCCTTAACTCGGCTAACTCCACAGGTGCCATCCGATATGGAGCCTTCGAGATAGGAGAGGTGCCCTGAAGCAACTCTATGGTGAACTCTATCTGTAACGGACCGAGGTATTTATGCCCATTAAGGCTCCATATCCAGATCCGCCTCCCGCGAACGGACCGAAGTCTCGTAAGGGATATCTCACACACGTGTCCAGTAAGAGTACAAAAGACAAACCACAAGAATATAAGACACAAGAAAGTACATGTACTCATATCTATTCACAAATTTGTACAACTGTCCCATTACCTTTAATACATGTCCAATTAAAAACTACAACTACCTGGGGCATACCCCGAGGGAGCACAAGCTCACACAACACTAACTACTAAACTACTGCTGGTGGTACAAGTCTGTCACAACGCCACTGCAAGCCAAACACACGGCAAGCCCTGAAAAGAACTGTAGGGGAGTGAGCCTCAACAAGTCACTGGCTCAGTAGGGGCTACCCAAAACAACACTGTAACCACAGACACCTCAACCCCAATGGGTTTCACTGGTAACAATAATAGCCAAACCATTTCATGCTCACATCATTACAATAAATAACAATTCAACATGCTCATGATAATAAACATAAAGTCCACAAAAGGAAAGTAGAACCACAGGACTAACATAATAACATTAGTCAGCCCAACTACCAAAGTGCCTAAACCACGGTCTCACTGGCACACTGCTACAACAACGGGTTGCCTAAAATATAAGCCACACAGGCAAGTCACTGCCCAGGCTACAAGCTTTACAGGCGAACCTCAAACGTTTGAGTAATAGGACTGCTAACAAAGAGCTGGTCCTTTATACTCCAAACCACTTTACAACAGAACTACTCAAAGGTAATGGAACTGGCTAACACGAAGCCAATCCATAACACACTAAAGCTATAATTGGAATCATACCCAAGATGAGTAAAACTCAAACTGTGAAAGGTCTCACACAGCCTCCACAGAGCATAGCTCAACTTAACCACAATATACCTAGGCCATAAGCCTCATCGGCAAAATACCCATAAAGGTAACATAATTGGCAATCATAAATTAATCTACAATAAGTTATAAACAAAGATCTACTTAAAATGCTTAGGATATAACAAGTGGCAGGTCAAACCACAAGACCTCCACATCACACAAGTACCCGGAAAGGTTGGTACACAATGTACCACCATAAAACTATAAAGTAATCTACGAAGGGAACATGTACCTGCTACTCTGAGGTACCACAACACAAACACCCGAACAAGGTATAAGAAGGTGGTAAACACCACACTGAACCATAATTATATTATACCTTTATTTAGGCACAATATTACAGGTGAAACCTTAATCGATGAGTCACACAAACCACAACTCAGTCACAACTGTGCCAATACCAAGGCACACCTCAAACGAGTCAAACCTCGATTAAGAGTCACGCCATAGTCACTGGCAAAGCACGAATCAAACTACAGCCAGAACAGGCAAAGCACGAGTCAAAAAGAACGACGCCACCCACACGGGAACAGACTATTAGCTGATCAGGCCAATATCCAAACCGGACAATACAACACAAGAACAACCTCTCAGTCTCGCAGTCACGGACGAAAGGTCCAACTGCCGCTCCACAAGGAAGAAGTCAAACAACTGTGGAGACCAACCAACACCACACCTGCAGACACATAGCTGCAGGCCCATGCCTGGCACCTCTAGAGTCTCTGGCCGGAGCACTCTAAAGTGAGGCACTGGAAAACAGGACTAGCTGGGGACCAGTGACGTCTACTGGTGTCCGTACCCCCAACTACGAGCGCGCTACAAGCGACTACACACCCACAAACACAAGCCGCTGCCCTACTGCCGTCTTTCCCTCAGTCGGACGTACAACTCAAGCACAAGAGTGAGGGTGTCCAGGAAGACGACACAGACCTCAACGGTACCACACTGTACCGGGACAAAACCCCGAGCACAACAAACACACGTGCCTGGCTCACAAAGAACCTGGGGTACCCGACTAGAGAGGCATTCCAGAATAGGCGCCGGACCACCACACTCGGCTAGCACAAACCACAATATTTACATATATAGCCTTTACTTATAATTCACAATATTCATGTGTTAGGATTAGCTTAACATCGGTCACCATGTGACCCCAAAGCTATCCCACACCAACACATACCTGAACCACAAACTTACCTATCATTGGTCACGAGATGACCTTCGTGGCAACACACCACTTACTACATAAATCAATATAATGTTATTCGAAAGACAACAACGAACCAGGGCTAGGTCGATATAGACCTTCACTGCCCAAACACCACATAATCATGGCTAGGCTCACACAAGAACCTCACTGCCCAATTACTACGACAAATCACCAGAATTACATTACAACAGAGTGTGTAGCACACGCACACTCAAACCACGTAAGCAACACGTGTATATTACACCCTAGTTGGTGTACCACACGTCTACCACATAAACCACATGTTCAACACATGGACAACGCACTCCAAGAGTGCCACAGGTGCCAACGCACCACACATACCACGTAAAGCAATTACGTACATCACACATTATTCACGTAAAACATACCCATTATATGAGCAGTATGCTTCAAGAGCATAGCAAGTGCACTGGCTCACACCGGTCATCGCCATGCACACAAAAACACACATTACTCATAACCAGAAGAGCTACGTAAACCACACTGCATGAGTACATGCACAAGTTGGCGGCCACATCGACTGCCGCTTAAAGGAAATAGACGGCAAGCGATCCAGCCGTTTATATCTTGGCTGATGAACCTGGCGTCAATCGATGTTGACGCCAAGATCTTCAACCCCAAACCCTGCAGAAACCCTAATCCGAATCTACAGGTTTCCCAACTATTTTAACTACAGGAAAACATATAAAAACAGTTCCTTTAACATACCAGAACCCAAAACAACCCATTACCACATGCTTCATTCGTTAAATTACTCAAACCACCCATTAACCCCACATGGTGCAACTTAATCCGAAAATACAATAAAAATGCTGGTTCAAGTAGTTAAGTCGTGTTTTAATGTTTCTATCAAACTAACTGGGTTCGTCCCCTACCTCAGAAACACAATTAAACTCCCAAAGAATCTTGAATCACGCCGGAACCCGAGAAACGCCCCACGAACACCGCGCTCCAATCCGCCATTCCCCGCCCGATCTGCCGCTACCACGCGCACCACAGCCTTCCCACGAGCTCCCGCCGACCGTCAGAACTCGTGAAGAAGCTCAAGGGTGAAGGTGGGCGAAGTGGAAGAGAGAGAGAGGGGAAAGAACAGGGCTCGGGTCTGCCATAAAAACACAGGCGCCACAGGTTAACGTCAACCTCTGCGCCGCTAACCAAACCGCCCCAGCTAGACGTCCACAAAGCTCGACGCCAAGTTCATTAAACTCGACGTCCACATCGACGGACGCTAACACCGTGTTAACGGCACACCATTGCCGCCAACACACAGTCGACGTCACCCATCTGGACGCCAACCCACTGCTGATGTCCAACAAGCTGAACACCAACACAGATCCATAACCAAGCCCGGTAAGGATCTAATAAGAAACATACAACACTAATGGGCCTCACATTGGCCACCAAACCCACTAAATCTGGATCCACAGGGATCCGAAAATCGCTCGACGTTACACTATCTCTCTATCCGGTGGCAATCCAGACAAATCATCGAGAAAAACGTCTGGAAAGTCCTGCACTACCTCGATCTCTGCAAGAGTAAGTGACTCACCAGCCTCGGGTACCAACACTACGCTGGCAAGAAAAGCGTCACAACCCTTGTTTACCATGCACATCGCCTTCATGGCAGAGATGACCAACTTTCCCGCCAAGTTTCTTGGCAAGGGATGAGAGAACTCGTCCTCACCAAGAATGCGGAAAACAATCCTCTTTCGACGACAATCTACTAACGCATAGTGCTCCTCTAGCCAATCCAGACCAAGAATAGCATCATAGTCCTTCATCTTTAGCAAGAAGAAACACCCTTCTAGGACTCTATCCTCAATACATACAGGTAACGACGGAATACACTTCCCAGTCGATACCATACACGAGGGCATATGTACAGACAACGGAACTTCTAAATCTTCAGACTCTACGCCTGACTCTAGAGCTAACTGCCTAGCGAACCGCTCAGAAATGAACGAGTGAGTGGCACCCGTATCAAACAAAACCCGAGCGTGCACACCTAGAAGTAAAACCGTACCTTCGGTGAAATGCTCCGCCTGCTCGACATCCTCTCGTGCTAGGGAAAACACTCGAGCTGGGGCTCGAGGCCTTCCTGGTCTTCTTGTAGCTGGCGCTGCTGCTGCTACCGCTGCTGGGGTTGGCGCTCCGCGCTGGACTCCCTGATGAAGTCTCGGACAATCCTTGATCTTGTGGTCGCTGCTCCCGCCCTTCAAGCATTTTCCCGCTACCAACCAACACTCGGAACCACCGTGTGTCTTCCCGCAATGGGGACACTCCTTCTTCACACCAGGGGAACGTTGAGAAGGTACCTGTGCACTGCTGGTTGTTACTGGACGCTGCGGTGCCTGGTACACTACTTTCTTCTTGTCCTGCCGCTAGAATGTAGCTGCAGGCCTCTTCTGCGAAGCCTTCTTCTCTTCCAGATATTGCTCCATCTCACCCTCCTGCCTACAAGCAGCGCTGAGGGCCTCGTCCAAGGTACGATGATCAAACGCCACTAGCCTCGTCCTTAGTGATGGCTTCAGGCCCATCACGAACTTCTTTGCTTTCCTACGCTCATCTGTCACGATATGAGGTGCATACTTAGATAATTCAACAAACATGGCCTCATACTCGAGCACGGTCATGGAGCCCTGGGTCAAGGAAAGGAACTCCTGCTCCATCCGGTCCTGAATATGCTCGGGGACGAACTTGGCCCGAAAGAGCCTCACGAACTCGTCCCAAGCAATCTCGATAGCGCCGTCCTCGAACCGGGTACGCAGTAAGGAAGCCCACCACAGATCAGCTCTCTCCTATAACACAATCTTCATAAGCACCACACTAAACAATTCTAACTTAACAGGATATACAGCATATAAAACTAACACATACCTGTAGCATATAGGTGGCTAAAGTAACCTTATCATCGTCCGCACACCTAATAGCCCAAAAGATCTTCTCGATCTCCCTCATCCAGCTCTCAGCTAGCAATGGGTCGCTCTCCCCCTTAAAAGAGGGTGGCAACATCCTCTTGAATCTTTCCATGATGGAAGGTCCACCATGGTACTGATCCTGGGGAACTGGGACCTGGGCCTGCTACAACAAACAACAAGCAATGCATATTCAACACAACATCATGCATGTGGGCCTGCGTCTGCATGGCCTGCACTAAACCCTGCATGAACACTCCATAATCTACTGATGGTGGAGGGGGAAGCACAGGACCCTGGGGTGCCGGGGCCTGCTGCTCAGTCTGCTCCTCACGTCTCAGCTCGCCCTCACGAGCAGGAGCACTACCACGCCTACCTCGCGAAGCCATGGCTGTAATAAATTTCAGCCACTATTAGAACTACGTTATTTAATTTCCTAACCACTTCCTTATCTATTTTCCATTCATTATTAATCATTTCTACACATGTGGGCAATTCTATAAAGATTTAGCATGTAATCACTACAAGAAAATGCGCTATTTCTGACGGACTGAATCCGTCGGAAATCCGACGGTATTCCGTCGAAAAAGGCGCCTTCCGACCGCTTTCCGTCCAAAGCTCGTCGGAAACTGTCTGTCGGAAATACTTGGTTAGAAATTTCCGACGGATGACAATTCCGTCGGAATTCGGTCGAAACCTCCGATAGATATAATCCGTCGGGAAAACCGTCAGTATTTTCCGACGGAATTGCCGACGGTGTTTTTCCGTCGGTAATTTATCAGTTCCGACGGATACTTATCCGTCGGACAATCCGTCCATATTTTCAGACGGAATTACCGACGGTGTTTTTCCGTCGGTAATTTATAAGTTCCGACGGATACTTATCTGTCGGAAAATCCGTCGAAAAATACACCATTTTTTTAAAAATAAGCAAATAAAAATCATTTGTCAACATTGCTACAATGTCAAACCTGCTACAATATTCATAAATTTAACAAATACTCACAATCAATATAAAATCATAAAATACAATAAATATAAAATCATATAGAATAATGAATACAAAAATCAACATAGATCTGCTGGATCGTCTGCTGTCCCAGCCTCGTCATCGTCTGGAGCTGGATCCTATATTAAAACAAATTAAAATGAGAAACATTAATAATAAATAAAAGACATACATTATTTTTAAAAATAAAATTTAAAACATGTGATTATTTCTCAAGCTTAATACAATACTATTTTTAGATCCATCATTTTCTTAGGTGTTTTTAGATCCGTCCTTTGAATGCCCAACCCAATCCGGAGATCCAAATTAGATTCCGTCAGTTTCTACACGTCACTTTAACCCACCCGGTCGTGTCGAAGAAAATGGCACGTCGATCGGATCCCTATTTGGGATTTTGGACCCCGGGTTGCGTGTTTTAACCATTTATATATGTTTGACCGTGTTTTTAGATCCGTCCTTTGAATGCCCAACCCAATCCGGGGATCCAAATTAGATTCCGTCAGTTTCTACATGTCACTTTAACCCACCCGGTCGTGTCGGAGAAAACGGCACGTCGATCGGATCTCTATTTGGTATTTTGGACTCTCGGGTTGTGTGTTTTAACCTTTTATATATACTTGCCCGTTTATAGATCCGTCCTTTGAATGTCCAACCCAATCCGGAGATCCAAATTGGATTCCGTCAGTTTCTACACGTCACTTTAACCCACTCGGTCGTGTCGGAGAAAACGGCACGTCGATCGGATCCCTATTTGGGATTTTAGACCCCCGGGTTGCGTGTTTTAACCATTTATATATGCTTGACCGTGTTTTTAGATCCGTCATTTCAATGCCCAACCCAATCCAGAGATCCAAATTGGATTCCGTCAGTTTCCACATGTCACTTTAACCCACCCGGTCGTGTCGGAGAAAACGGCACGCCGATCCGATCCCTATTTGGGATTTTGGACCCCCGGGTTGTGTGTTTTGACCCTTTATATAAACTTGGGTGTTTTTTAGATCCGTCATTTCAATGCCCAACCCAATCCGGAGATCTAAATTGGATTCTGTCAGTTCCCACACGTCACTTTAACCCACCCGGTCGTGTCGGAGAAAACGGCACGCCGATCCGAACCCTATTTGGGATTTTGGACCCCCGAGTTGTGTGTTTTGACCCTTTATATATACTTGGGTGTTTTTTAGATCCGTCATTTCAATGCCCAACCCAATCCGGAGATCCAAATTGGATTCCGTCAGTTCCCACACGTCACTTTAACCTACCCGGTCGTGTCGGAGAAAACGGCACGCCGATCCGATCCCTATTTGGGATTTTGGACCCCCGGGTTGTGTGTTTTGACCCTTTATATATACTTGACCGTGTTTTTAGATCCGTCATTTCAATGCCCAACCCAATCCGGAGATCCAAATTGGATTCCGTCAGTTCCCACACGTCACTTTAACCTACCCGGTCGTGTCGGAGAAAACGGCACGCCGATCCGATCCCTATTTGGGATTTTGGACCACCGGGTTGTGTGTTTTGACCCTTTATATATACTTGGGTGTTTTTTAGATCCGTCATTTCAATGCCCAACCCAATCCGGAGATCTAAATTGGATTCCGTCAGTTCCCACACGTCACTTTAACCCACCCGGTCGTGTCGGAGAAAACGGCACGCCGATCCGAACCCTATTTGAGATTTTGGACCCCCGAGTTGTGTGTTTTGACCCTTTATATATACTTGGGTGTTTTTTAGATCCGTCATTTCAATGTCCAACCCAATCCGGAGATCCAAATTGGATTCCGTCAGCTCCCACACGTCACTTTAACCTACCCGGTCGTGTCGGAGAAAACGGCACGCCGATCCGATCCCTATTTGGGATTTTGGACCCCCGGGTTGTGTGTTTTGACCCTTTATATATACTTGACCGTGTTTTTAGATCCGTCATTTCAATGCCCAACCCAATCCGGAGATCCAAATTGGATTCCGTCAGTTCCCACACGTCACTTTAACCTACCGGTCGTGTCGGAGAAAACGGCACGCCGATCCGATCCCTATTTGGGATTTTGGACCCCCGGGTTGTGTGTTTTGACCCTTTATATATACTTGACCGTGTTTTTAGATCCGTCATTTCAATGCCCAACCCAATCCGGAGATCCAAATTGGATTCCGTCAGTTCCCACACGTCACTTTAACCCACCCAGTCGTGTCGGAGAAAACGGCACGCCGATCCGATCCCTATTTGGGATTTGGACCCTCGGGTTGTGTGTTTTGACCCTTTATATATACTTGGGTGTTTTTTAGATCCGTCATTTCAATGCCCAACCCAATCCGGAGATCCAAATTGGATTCCGTCAGTTCCCATACGTCACTTTAACCCACCTGGTCGTGTCGGAGAAAACGGCACGCCAATCCGAACCCTATTTGGGATTTTGGACCCCCGAGTTGTGTGTTTTGACCCTTTATATATACTTGGGTGTTTTTTAGATCTGTCATTTCAATGCCCAATCCAATCCGGAGATCCAAATTGGATTCCGTCAGTTCCCACACGTCACTTTAACCTACCCGGTCGTGTCGGAGAAAACGGCACGCCGATCCGATCTCTATTTGGGATTTTGGACCCCCGGGTTGTGTGTTTTGACCCTTTATATATACTTGACCGTGTTTTTAGATCCGTCATTTCAATGCCCAACCCAATCCGGAGATCCAAATTGGATTCCGTCAGTTCCCACACGTCACTTTAACCCACCCGGTCGTGTCGGAGAAAACGTCACGCCGATCCGATCCCTATTTGGGATTTGGACCCCCGGGTTGTGTATTTTGACCATTTATATATACTTGGGTGTTTTTTAGATCCGTCATTTCAATGCCCAACCCAATCCGGAGATCCAAATTGGATTCCGTCAGTTCCCACACGTCACTTTAACCCACCCGGTCGTGTCGAAGAAAACGGCACGCCGATCCGATCCCTATTTGGGATTTGGACCCCCGGGTTGTGTGTTTTGACCCTTTATATATACTTGGGTGTTTTTTAGATCCGTCATTTCAATGCCCAACCCAATCCGGAGATCCAAATTGGATTCCGTCAGTTCCCACACGTCACTTTAACCCACCCGGTCGTGTCAGAGAAAACGGCACGCCGATCCGATCCCTATTTGGGATTTGGACCCCCGGGTTGTGTGTTTTGACCCTTTATATATACTTGAGTGTTTTTTAGATATGTCATTTCAATGCCCAACCCAATCCGGAGATCCAAATTGGATTCCGTCAGTTCCCACACGTCACTTTAACCCACCCGATCGTGTCGGAGAAAACGGCACGCCGATCTTAACCCTATTTGGGATTTTGGACCCCGGGTTGTGTGTTTTAACCCTTTATATGTAATTTGTTGTTTTTTAGATCCGTCAATTGAACGCCCGTCCCAATCCTAAATATATGAAATTAATACTAATACTGACCTGAGCTGCTGGCTGTGTGGGGCGTACTCCCTGCATTATTGAGATGAACTGCTGAACCATATCGCTGAACTGCGTCTGTAGCTGTACCCGCTGCGTCTCTATCTCTACCCGCTGCGTCTGTAGCTCTACCCGCTGCGTCTGTAGCTCTACCCACTGCGTCTGTAGCTCTGCACGTAGCTCCTCCCGAATGATGCCTCTAATGTCCTCTACACCACTGACGGGCGGCGCAGAAGATGAACTCGCGTGTGCCGGGGGAGCGATCGAACTGGCATATGAGGACAACACTCGATGAGTATCCAGGCTGTCCCCAAAGCCGTACACTCGACCCTTCCTCGGCACTCCCGTTGCCTCGACCCAAGCGTCCGCATCCAAATCTGGCTGGGGAGTGCCCTCTGTGTAGCGCTCCACCATCGTCCTGTCGTACGTCTCCTGTAAAATAATTTAAAATTAAATTATTGAAAACAAATTACTTTAATATCATAATTGAATTCATAATTTAAAGCTTGACTTACAGCAATCGTGCGGGCACTCTCGGTAACATAGTCATCCGTCCCCTTCCGCTTATGAGTCCGGTCAAATAACTCGCGGAAAGTAGGGGCACGCTCCAGGTCGTGATGCTTAAAATTCAACAACATTAGTTAGTTTCACAATAATAATCCATATGTATATATGAACTGAACAATAAAATACTTACCAATTTTTTACTGTGGGTCGCATAAGATACGGATCCACTAGTATGCACATTCTTCTCCGGTTGAGTTGCTCTGTTGCGTATTGCCGCCTGTGACCGCTGCTGCCATGGTCCAGCAGCCCAACGCTCGCAAAGGGACTCCCAATAGTCCCTCCGCAGCCAAACAGGGCCGTAATCCACCCAAGCCATAGGATCTCGGTTGCCTGTGGTCTTCATTGCCTTGTCCCGTACCTCCCACATCGACTTTCTTAAATTAGTCTGGGCCGTAATCTCCCAGACGGCTCGAGCTCGAGGGAGATCCTCGGGTCTTGTGAACGCGAACCTCCGCTGTAAAGAAATAAAATTAATCAACGTTCTGCAATAAACCCAAATTAATAATAATTGAATAAATGACTTCAACTCTTCTAAAATACTGTAAACATGTCAAATAATAAATCCCGGACTGGCACCGGGAAGTCTCTCCATGCATCCACTGGTCCTGGAATATGTGCGTGGACCAGCGTCGTAATATAGCGAGAAGCAGGACTGGGATATATCTTCCCCCTGCAATTCCACATTAATTTTCTACATGAAATGTATATCCTAAATAACAAATACAGTAACACTGAGATGATGAACTTTATCCTGAGATCCAGCATGGTTGTCATCCTGGTAGCTGAGGCCCCTCCTCAGCTGCTGGATGCTGGCTCTCCACCTCTGTTGAAAACAATTTAGTACACTATTATTGTATAAATTGCAAGAGACCAAACATACTAATCTATTGAAACATACGTTTACCTTGTGGTGAGGAAGAAGACGAAGGTGTCACTGCTCGGATGGTCGACAGGGAGGCAAAATTTCATACACATTAGAAATTATGAATTTCAAATAAACAACAATATAGAAATTTACCTGTCGCTGGGACGACGAGCGTGGACGGGGAGGCAGTCCCTGCAAAATTTCATACACATTAGAAATTATGAATTTCAAATAAACAACAATATAGAAATTTACCTGTCGCTGGGACGACAGGCGTGGACGGGGAGGCAGTCCTTGCAAAATTTCATACACATTAGAAATTATGAATTTCAAATAAACAACAATATAGAAATTTACCTGTCGCTGGGACGACGGGCGTGGACGGGGAGGCAGTCCCTGTAAAATTGTATGTACGTTAGTTCTCGTGAAATCAATATAAACAATAATACCCATATGGTTTTTTGTGTACATATGCATATACCTGTCGCGGACCTGGAGGCAGACGTGGACGGAGAAGCAGTCCCTGCTTTCTTGTATGTACGTTAGTTCTCATGCATTTAATATGAACAATAAATTCTAGAATATTGTGTTTACACATACGTATACCTGTCGTGGACGGGGTCGCGGACCCTCTGCCAACGGACGTGGCAACCGTCCGACTGCGTCCTCCACGTACCATATCTCTATTGATACAAATAAAGATATAGCAAGTCATCAGCACTCAATTTGAAGTAGCAATTTATTATGAACATGTAATTAACAACAACACCAATTTCTTACAAAATATGCAATATATTATCTATATTCATCATCAGATGCTGAAGACATGTTTAATTCAGCATCATCTTCATCATTATCCTGGAATTCATCCTCATCATCTTGGGAGTCTTCCTCCACATCAGACTCCACCTCCCGCTCAGCGACATTTGGGTCAACTTCTTCTTGTTCGTTATCCTTATGTAAGCAAATTGTTTCATTTATATCATGAACATTGTACTGCGAAGAAGCTGCCAACTCTCGTGCGTCACTCCGATCTGATTGGAAAAAGTTGTCATTAACACCTTCGAGCTCATCATCAGTCGGGAGAAGCTCATACTCAGGGAATAGTCTTGATTTCACTCTACATGCAGCCCACCAATCTCTTAATTTGAGGGATGTATAATTTGAATAATAAACTTGTTGGGCTTGTGCCGCCAGGATGAATGGCTCATATGTACTCAATTTGAACTTATGCTTCACATCGATTAATCCATATGTTGTGTCATGACGAATAGATGTCGGATCAAACCAATGACACTTGAACAGAAATACATTGTTGTCTTGTCCCAAAAATTGCAGTTCAATGACTTCTTCGAGAATGCCATAATAATCAATTTCATTTTCATTGTAGGCACTTCCCTTCACACATACGCCGCTGTTCATCGTAGACTTATTCCGTCCATAATCTCTTGTGTGAAATCTGTATCCATTCACAATGTAGCCTGGATAGACACGTACAATCTTCGAGGGGCCAAAATTGATCTGTTGTACTCTTGAATCGGGAATGAAGCCTTGTTCAACCTATTATGAGATAAATAGACAAACATTGAATAAATGACTTCAACTCAGTCTGCATAATGGGAAAACACTTATGTTTCAAAATAATTAGACACATACTCGAGATCTTAACCAAGTAGGAAAAGACTTCTCCCGTTCCTTTTCAAACTGCACGTCAGTTAGACGTGGATTCCGTCGTAATATGACCGAGTCAAACTCTCTGCAATGTAAATGCCACACAACCGTTAGGTTCTGCAACAATGCACGCAAATGATGATGAATAAGTGTGGAGAGCTTACTGAATGTAAGGGTCTAGTTCTTCGCAATTCATGAACACGTAGATCTCCGCAGCTACCAACTCTCTGTCTTGGAGTGCGCGAGTAGATGAAGATCCGAACGCCCGTCCGGGACACTTGAATACAGAGAGTCGGTCTGACACCTCGGAATCTCCACCATCATCATTACGTGGAGGTTGAGTGTGTCGGGTTCGTATTTCCGTGTCAAAGTACATCGAACAGAAGTTCGATATCTCCTCAATGAGGTACGCCTGAGTAATGGAGCCCTCAACTTGTGCTTTGTTACGGACTTTCATCTTAAGATCGTGCATGCACCTACGACAATAATTCAAATGCATACATAAGTAATATAAAAGATTGACGTAATGGCAATAAATTGAGATGTAGAAATATACCTTTCAAACGGATACATCCATTGAAATTGTACTGGTCCTCCGACCCTTGCATCATATGGTAAATGGATGATCAGGTGCTCCATTGAATCAAAGAATGCTGGAGGACATATCTTCTCTAATTTGCAGACTGTCTGAATTATATTTTGCTCCATATTTTGCAAGTCATGAATTTTGAGTTCTGATGCAGATAAAATCCTGAAAAATTGGCTCAGCTCAGTCATTGCTCCCCATATTTGTTTCGGTAACAACTCACGAAAAGCAAGAGGCATCAGTCATTGCATGAAAACATGGCAATCATGACTCTTCATTCCGTATATTTTTCCCTCGTTGACATTTACACAACGCGCAATATTCGAGACATATCCATCTGGAAATCTCAATTGCTTTAACCATTGCAACACTTCCTTAATCTGTCTGGCCCCAAGCACATATGCAGCTTTAGGTTGCACCACTTTTCCTTGAACATGCTGTAGCTCTAGTTCTGAACGTTTGCAAAGTACTTTCAAATCGAAACGTGCCTTGACGTTATCCTTCATTTTGCCTTTGACGTCCATAACTGTGTTGAACACATTATCAAAAACATTCTTCTCTATATGCATGACGTCTAGGTTATGACGTATCAAAAGTGTTGACCAATAAGGCAATTCCCAAAAAATGCTTTGCTTCACCCAATTGTGATCCTTCCCAAAGCTAGGGATTTGTCGGGTACTACCAGCCAGTTGTGTTACAGTCGGTAAATTCTGGACCCGCCTCACCATGTTTCCACTAGACACCCGTTCCATATCTACCTCCTCCATCACAGTTGTATTTTTCATAAAAGAATCCTTTTGCTTTCGGAAAGGATGGTCACTGGGTAGAAACCGCCGATGACAATCGAACCAACAAGATTTTCCCCCAGATTTCAACACAAATGATTTAGAATCCTCCATGCAATAAGGACATGCCAACCTCCCATGTGTGCTCCAGCCAGATAACATGCCGTAGGCTGGAAAGTCACTTATTATCCACATTAATGCAGCCTTCAGATTGAAATTCTGTTTTCTGGATGCATCATAAGACTGCACACCATCTGACCATAACAATTTCATCTCATCAATCAACGGTCTGAGATATATGTCTATATTCTTTCCTGGACTTTTTGGACCCGGAATCAGCAATGAAAGGAACAGATTCTCACGCTTCATGCACATGCCTGGCGGAAGGTTATACGGTGTTAGGAATACTGGCCAACATGAGTAAGATGCCACCGAGCCTCCGAAAGGATTGAAACCATCTGTGCATAAACCAAGCCGTACGTTGCGTGGATCCCTTGAGAAGTTGGGATGAGTACGGCTAAAATGAGCCCAAGCTTCACCATCGACAGGATGACTCATTTCACCTTCGTCGCGACGGACTCTTTCCGCATGCCAAGTCATATGTCCAGCTGTCCTCGAGGACATGAACAATCGCTGCAATCTGGGTGTGATAGGAAAGTACCGCAATGACTTATACGGAACATCCTTCTGCTTTGACTTGTCCCCTCTCTTGGGCTTGAACCTATCATGCTTACAAATACAGCATGATGTCTTATCTGCATCCTCTTTGTAGTACAGCATACAGTGATTTGGACATGCATCAATTTTCATAAAACCAAGCCCCAAATCATTCACCATCTTCTTCGCATGGTAAAAGTGAGCAGGTAACCTCTCTGATTGAGGAAGCATGCTCTTGACCAGTAAGAGAAGCCGGTCAAAACAACTCTCGCTCATATGAAATTCAGATTTCAAATTCAATAGCTGCGACACTGCAGACAACCGTGTATGCTTCTCACAACCATCCCATAATGGCTCATCAGCATCTCGAAGTAACTGATAAAATCTCTGAGCTGTATCATTCAGCACTTCTTCATTTGTTTGATCTTCATGAATATTGAACTCCGGACCAGCAGCATCGACAACCATGTCTACGTACGTACTTGTGGAGGCAAAGTAATTAGCTGGTGCAGACGACTGAATATTCAACTCACCATGACACGACCATAACTCATAATGGCCAACAAATCCTCTCGTATACAGATGATGCTGCACATCCCATGTCGATATCCACTTTCTGTTCTTACAAGCCGAACACGGACATCAGATGTTACCCATCGGATCAACTGCTACTGATGAATTACTCAATGCAAACTCAATAAAACTGTCAACTCCATCTTTAAACTCCTCGGTCACAACTCCATTCACTATTCCATGGTACATCCATGACCGATTCTCATAAGACATTTTTCCTACAGATTAAATGTCATGTCCCGAGTTAAAATCCAACACACCCTCACATCGTTCAAGTACCATACATATGATACATATGTTATATGGAGAGTCCCAGAGCTAATGGGTGAAATAAAGCGTTGACGTAATGATAAATGAAGAGTAAGCATACATGAATATCAAATAAATTTGAGCACTATATAAATACTTAAGGGTATTGAACATTAAAAAGAACACAAAGACTATTTGTTCATACAAACCGTGATGTCTTCATATTAGGCCACCACTACTTGATCGGCTCTTTATTCACCAGCTTCTTATTAGATTTCCTAGGTTTTGAACTAACCACTGATATCCCAAAATATAGTTTACTAAATACATCTCTTCGTACATAATGGGAAGACATAACTTTCAGAATGTCAAGCTCTTTGACACAATTATTTTCCATAAATTTTGACCAGTCTTTTCCACTAAATATGTACATACTACCACACCAACTACGTCGTAAGATTACAGAATATCGCAGTCCTTTTTCATCTTGAACAATAACAGATAATCCAATTTTATTTTCTAAACTTTGTCTTTCTTCTTTCCGAATAATCTTTATGATTTTCTTCATCTTCTCTTTCACCAAAAGTAGACCATCATGCAATCTTCGAATATCCATCGGTAATATCTTTCGTTCAAACAAACACGTACTTTGATACGTTGGACATTTGTTCTTCTTTGAGTCTAATTTCCAATCGCGAACTCTCATCACTAATTAGAAAAAAAATTATAACAATTTATTCATGAGTAATTTAAAATATGAAATTAAATCATAATATGGTAAATATGAAAGAATCAATCAAATGACTACAAATAAACAACGAGTAATGCAACACCTCATTTAATTACCAAAAGAGATTGGTACAAGATTACAAGTGTCATCACTAATATGAATTGGCTTGTAGGAAACTCACTAAATGTATATCAGAGAGGAGTGAATAGACGCACCCGAAATTTTCAACAAATAATACAAACATATAATTCAAGAGGGAGAATGGGATCATTGAGACCCTTCATGTGCTTTCTATAGATAAAGTCTCTGCTTCTGATCAAAAGATCGATCTAAACCTGAAGATTTCTGTTTACAAGGGCAATCTTAGGCTATTTTTGGTACCCAAAATTTTGGAGTTATAGAATGGGATAGAGTGAAAATATCTTCTAAATTTGAAATTATAGACTGGGATAGAGTGAGGATATCCCTAAAATTGTGGGGAATTTTAGAGATATCCTCACTCTATCCTAGTCTATCCAAATACTAAACATAACCTAAGATTCTTATAACTAAACCTAGTAATTAATGATAAGTTAGTTTTGAAAATGCTTCAATGTCAAATTTTTTGATGATTGTCATATAAAAGCTCACAGCTCTTTAATTGAAAGTTAGATCGAGAAATATATATCCTTGGGAAACTTTGGAGGCTCCAAGTATATTACAAATTGGTTTCCAGGGTTGGTGCCTCCTTCATTGGGGCAAAAACAAGGAACAGCAGGGAAGCAAGCTACCCACATGTGGGGGCTCTCTCTGTCTTGTTATGTTATCATCAGGCGTTGAAATTTTTAGAGTAGGTGGATACCCAATTAGAGTAGTTCTCAAAAGGGTGGGCATAGTAGTACCCATAGCTTTTCTCTCATGATCAGGGTGTTATGGCCCTCCTCAAACCCAAAACTGGTATATATATATGTTAGTTTGGAGTTGAAACAGATATATAGACAAATTAATTAAGACTCTTTATCAGATGTTTGATTTATTTTTAGTCTTTGATAAAGTTGTAACTTATTACAGGTGGGGGGGGGGGGGGTGGGAAGGGGAGGGGGGCCGGGTGCAGTGACGGATCTAGAAATTTTATTCAGTAGGGTCACTCAAAAAATTAGGTGCACCTTTTTTTTTTTTTCCTTTTTGACCAGAAACGAGCACATTACAGTCTACGCGACACAAAAGAACCAGACAGGTGCTCAAACATTGGCACGTTACAACTCAGAATGCAGGAACCTCCTGTTTCATTCCGAAAACACTTTAAACCTGCCTTCCATTCACTAACACACACTGCAGTTACCCAGAAATGGAAGGAGCTTGGGATAAGCTTAGACAACACAGAAAAGTACCTCCTAAACATGATTCAATGCATAGAAGATCAAGTGATAATGTTAAAGGAATAGAAGTTGAAATAAATTAGAAACGTGCATTCATCCACTTCTGTACTGGCCATTCACCCCAAAGAACATCACTATCTCTCATTTCATCTCAGATGGGCAGTGAAGACTGCCACCTGCTACCTCCCCTGACATGATCTCTCCTTGGCCAATCATTGAAGCTCTTCCCATTTAACAGACGCATTCAGATGAAATAAGATGGATACATGATAATGGAAAATTTAGTGCTGCTTCAGCATGGAATAAAAGCAGGAATAAGGATAACAACTGGCATTTGAGTGGTTGGATATGGGACATGCCGACTTCTCAGAGGCACTCCTTGTGTACTTGGCAGGCAGTTCTTTGGAAGCTCCTAACAATGGACAAAATGCAAACAATAGGCATTTCAATTGCAAACAGGATGTGTGTTATGCTTGAGCAATATTGAGACCACAGATCATCTTTATTTTGCCTGCCCATATACTAGCCGGATTTGGAAATCTATTCTTCAAAGGTTTGACTTCAGCAGGGATCCTCACCATAACATCACACAGGAGTTGAGCACACGGATGCAAACTTTCCCATCTAAGGTTGGCTCACTAAGCTGGGTAAACTTTCCCAACTGGCTGGGTGGGGGGGGGGGTGTGCAGGGGGGCGGGTGGGAAGGGGAGGGGGGCCGGGTGGGGGGGGGTGTGCAGGGTGCCCGGTGGGAAGGGGAGGGGGGCATCGTGCAGGTGGGGGGGGGGGGGTGGGAAGGGGAGGGGGGCCGGGTGGGGGGGGTGGCATCGTGCAGGGGCCGGGTGGGGGGGGGGAGGGGGGCCGGGTGGGGGTGGGAAGGGAGGGGGGGGCCAGGTGGGGGGAGGGGGGCATCGTGCAGGGCCGTGTGGGGGGGGGGAGGGGGGGCCGGGTGGTGGGGGGGAAGGGGAGGTGGGAAGGGAGGGGGGCCGGGTGGGGGGGAGGGGGGCATCGTGCAGGGGCCGGGTGGGGGGGTGGGAAGGGGAGGGGGCTGGAGGAAGGGGGTGGGGAGAGAGGGGGAGGTGGAACGCACCGGGAGAGGGGCGGCCCGACGGCGAGCGTCGGCGGCGACCGGCACAGCGGCGGAGAGAGAGAGAGAGAGCGAGAGAGAGAGAGAGAGAGAGAGAGATAGAGAGGAGAGAGAGAGAGAGAGAAGAGAGAGAGAGAGAGAGAGAGAGAGGAGGAGAGAGAGAGAAGACGAGAGAGGAAGCGAGCGGGAGAGGGAAAAAGGGGGGTTTCAGAGAGAGAGAGTAGATATTTTGATCTACCAGGGAGAGAGATAGAGACGGATATATTTCCTCAGAAGAGAACGGATATATATTGACATGGAAAGAACAGATAACTCATCAGAAAAAAAAAAATTCACGGAGGAGGAAAGCGCTTTTACCGACGAAAATTTTCCTCGGAAATTATTCGTCGGTAATATTTTCATTAAGACGGATAAATTCTGACAGAAATAATTCCGTCGAAAGTTCCGACGGATTTTTCGACGGATTTTTTTAGTCGGAAAATCCGTCGAAAATACCCACGGTAATAATCCGTTGGAAAATCCGGTCGGTAATCCGCAATTCTTGTAGTGAATGAAGATGATGACTCAGATATTTATGTACAGTCTCAACCAAGTCGCTCTGATACCAATCTTTGTGACGACCCTTTTTATACCGGTATGATTATACCAATCCACGTTGGTATAGTGAGTCTCGTCACAGTAGGACATTTACCCACACTAACACACATGATTGAGATGTTCATAAATACGAAATTCAGAGTAGCGGAAGTAAAAGAACTACTGTCATTTCATTTCATCATCCACATTTACATACATGATTCATATAACAATTTAAAAATCTAAAGTCCACATAATGAAATACTAATTCCAAAAACATAACTTGTCCACCAATTCATAATATTTCAATTACAATGCCTCAATTACATACTATGAAAGCACAAAATGCTA